>BPLQ01007175.1:1179809-1704809 GCA_021605075.1 Caerostris darwini | reverse complement strand
GTAATATAAAATTTTTTTTTTTAAAGTCAATTCCTACTTTTTTATCACTGTATATCAAGTCCTTTATAAATAATTTTCATTCATTTTTTTAACTGAATGAAAATTTGTTTTTTGGTGCTAACTATTGGTATATATATGCAACTTAAATCTAAAAAAACTAAAATTATTTCATTAAATTTAATTACTGAATTATTAATTGAAAAAACTGTATTAACATCCAGTGTCATCCACTACAAGTTCAAAAACATGTATTTGAACTTGAGTGGAAGAATAAAAACTATTTAATGAACGATTGAAAATTTGAACAAGATATATATAGGGAGAGTGTGAACTAATAAAAGGAATTGAAAAATACAAATCACTTGCTGTATACATATAGAGAGAGAAGAGACGTAGTAAATATATTACTATCGCTTAAAAATGTCATCTATATCACACGTTTTTAAATACGATTGAATTACTAACGACCTTTCTAAATAATGTTTGACATTTCGAAATTCGTGTTATAATAGTTAGAATTTTTGTAGACTGAATGCTAAATTTTTTTTTACAATATAATAAATCTGTTTACATTATAATGATGGATGTATTCCATGAAAAATTAACTCAACACTATATTAGAGATTGCACAAAAGTAAATTCATAAAGTTCCATAATTTTAGAAAAAAACCCATCATATACCTGTACGAAGAAAATATTAATAGAAAATAACCAAAAAATCTTTAAGTAATATGATCGTTTCAAAATTCACAAGAGCGTAAACAAAATCTAATTTAGGTTATTCAATATAATACCTATATCTAAAATCATTTTATTCTTGTACGAAACACTAAGTATGAAACACACTTTAAAAGGTATAAAACATTCCATTCCAAACAATCCATTCCAAATTATTTATTAATTGTCACTCTTTTTCTAATTTGTTTAATAATTGCTTTGATGAATATTCCTTCAGCTCTCTGATTTGTTTATTCTCCATTGTAGTGTTTATTGTATTACATTGCTTTTAAATAATCTAATAATTAACTTATGTATTTATATATTTTATATATTCTCGCATTTCATATTTCCCCCTTTTTTCAACATTCTCTTCTGTTTTATGTAAAAATTTTCTTCATTGTTCAGCTTTTGTACCATCAAAAGTGAATTTTGCAAAAATTTTCCCACCTCCATTTCATCCACATCATTCCTAAACTGTGTAAGGGCATCTCAACTCTAGACGCAGTGATGTGGTGATAAGGTGTAGTAGTAGTTAACATTATATATCATACAAAAAAAAAAATTCACATAATGTAATAAAAAATAAAGTATATGAGGTTTATTATTTTTTTATTAAGTGATTTTGCATTTAATTGAGTATTGGAAGAAACCAAGTATAAAAGTGATTAATCAAATGGTTTCCATTAATCGATTTTCTTAAATATTCAGGTGTAAAAATGTTTTTAACAAAATAATCTGACGCATATCGATAAATTCATAACAATTAACATTTTTAGAAACAGCAAAAATTGTTTGAAAATAATATTTTTTTCTAATTTCGCTCTGGAAATCCAAGTATATCAAACTGGCAATACTTCAACTCTAGTTTTATATTAATACACAATAATAATAATATCTTTCAGTTATTTCCAAAGATTGATAAAGATAATGGAGGTTATTGTTAACACACCTGTAGTTGTATGCATTGTTGACATTCACCTTTAGTTATTCTAGTACTAACTACAGGGTGAATGTCTATATCAGGGATCGCCAAACCAAATGATCTTGCAGACCACTTTGGAAATGCATCATAAAAAAATTATATATCCCGATATTAAATTTAGACCCACTAAAGACATTTTTTGGAGTGTAAAATTGAAACATAATGAGTTATTATAGTGTTTACTATTATTCTTATATGTAAATATAGATATTATAATAATAATGATATTAAACGTACATTGTAAAGAAATATATAACACTAAAATGAAATATGAAAAATATATAAATATAAATGAAATTAAAAAAATGAAATCATTAAAAAATATTTATTTTACTAGCGCGATACTATTTGTTTCTCCACTCTTTTACTAGCTTTTGCGAATCGATCTCAATTTGGGTATTTGCACATCATAATGGGTGTTGCAGGTGAGAGTCCGTTAGGTTTGAGCATGTTTTGCGTTTGATCAATTTCATTTTTGGGGGAAAAAAAAAAAAAAAAAACGATTCGTAGATGTAAGCTGAACCCAAAGCTTTAACAACTTTTTGTACCAGATTCCTCAAATTGGATCATATGGATACACAAATAATTACAAATACACAAATATTTTAATACATTGGTTTTCACTACTTTGGCCATTATAAAATAAATATATTTTGTAAAAGTGCGATAAATCTGAAGGGCCGGAAAAAGGTTCAAGGCCCGCCGCGGGTTGGCTACCCCTGGTCTATAGAATGATTTTTTTATAAGATGAAATATATATATATATATATATATATGCCAATACAAAATTAAAGTAAGGAAAAACTCTTTGGGGTATCCACAAAGTTGAAATCTTACGTATTCTTAAATGTTGCAGTTTAAATAATTATTTCAGAAAACAAATTGGTAATAGATATCTGTTTAGTATAGACATGGGATCTTACTTTGCAGAACATGGAGCCTCTGCTACACTCTGTCACCTTGCTATTGCTCTCATTGGGGAAGACGCAAGAGTGGTACTGGGTGAAGGGCTCCTTGCGGAAGTCGACGTTGCAAGTGTAGCAGTTCACTGCAAAATGGGGAAGAAGGCTGTCAGATGCATCACTTTCTTATGTTACTGGATTTACATCCACTACCTTAGGAACATCCAATCGAAACAAGAGATCCTCATTCAATTATTCCCAGGCACATTGAATCAAAAGAACCTTTTTTGTCCCTTCTGTGTAGCTTACGGCCAGTGTTTCTTTTAGTAATTTCTGTATTAAAACTTTATTTTTTAGAATTTTTTCATTGTGGAGAAGGTAACAAAATATCTAAGCAATTCTAATCACCTTTCCTTACAATGAACTGTTAGAATTTATCGAGATAAATTGAAAATCAGTTTGGTTGATTCTCTAATGTCATAAAAAGAGAAGGTTTATGTTGCTTTCCAGCATATCTATGCAAAAGCGTTTTTAGAATTTTTTTGGATAAAATTATTTATATGAAATTATGTATATAAGGGTATATACATGGCTATTTCAAATCAATATTATATTTCATATATTATCTATTTAGAATCATAAGACATCTAAATCTGTTACCATAAAAAAAATTAAAGCTTAGGTGTTAAGAATTTATGCATTTTATCTAATATTAACGAAATTAATGAGTGAAATCATTTTAAGCTGGTACCAAACTAACTGTTCTAAATTAACTTTTAAGTCAGTTTTCTTATATGATGTAATTATCATTTTAAAATGAAGATTTAAGTGAGTTGAAATTCAATTTCTAAAAATAAAAGAATCGGGAAATGATTTCTCATTCATATGTAGATGGATGTAAATTTAGATTTTTTATTACTATTTCTTTAAGATTCTTTGCAATTTAAAAAAAAAAAAAGATCTTGAATATTATTTACATGAATGTTACAGGAATCCCAAGAATCATTGTTCCCGTAAAAATATTTCTTTCTCAAGCAAAGACATTCATTATCTAATAGTTACAAAATGCAAATGGCACAAAAAAGGTCATCACAAATCACACATTTCAACAATTACACTTTGTCCCCTAAGATTAGTATAAAAATATTAAAAAAAATAATAAATAAAAAGACAGAAAGACCACAAAGCTTTTACCTGCAACTGCAAATTTGGAAACGGCAAACAAGGACATAATCCATGAGAATAACAAACCTTTGAGTAGTTGCGAGGCGGTACGCATAATGAAATGTCAAGGGACTACCCTAAAATAACAACAAACCCGTGCCCGTAATCCTGCCAGTTGACTGGGTAGGATTCTCTTCCAACAAGTAGCCCCACCTGTAAGCCGAACCCTACGGAATGGCGTGACGCCTTGTCATGAGAGCGCGACGGAGGTGTCAAAGCTTTGGGTGTGTTCGTTTCGTTTCCAAAAAAACATGTCGGTAATTAAAGAAGCAAAATTCAAAACAGCGACTTTCGATATTGATCCGAGACAGCTAGGTTCTTTACCTTTAGGTTGCCTTTCTTCCAGTGGTATATATGTCAGATGGGATATTGCGGAATGCTAACAAAAGAATAAGGAATATTCTTACGGATTGCTTTACACAAAAATCAATGCATTCAAAACATGTTCGATTTAATTGCGCTTTCTTTTAAGAAATAACAATTTATATCATTCCACTCGGTAGGTTTTTTTAAATTGGAATTAAATGTTATTAAAACTTGATGTTATTATTATTATGATTATTTAATAAGTAAAACAAAAAAAAAAAACATTTTTTTTTCTGATAAAATGAAAAAAAAAAAAAAAAAAAAAAAAAACTGTTAGTTGTTTTAAATTTATTAATATATGTTTCGGAAGCGTAGTATTTATTTTCGCTTTGCAAAAGTATTTAAATGTCATGATTTTTTTTTTAGTTAATAGAACTTTTTTCTTTTTAAAGAAGTCGAAGTAGCATTTAGATTCTTCTGAAATGTTTTTATTGCATTGTTGAAACAGTTTTTTTTTTTTTCGTTTTGTTTCCTGGAAAGCATTTTAAATTACTCCAAATTCAATATAATAATGCTCAGCTTAATGTTGATAAGGTCCATGCAATAACGTTTAAAGCAAAGTATACAATAGTGTAACGTGCCAATTTATCTATTGACATAAATGAATTCAAAGTGTACACCAAGATTAAAATAGCATTAAGCTCTAATAATACTAATAGTAAAATAATCCATCATAATGCAAATTAAAATACTCAATATCTTTTAAGCTACATTGTGATGTTTGACATCGAAGCGGTTGCACTGATTTTGATACATAATAGATGCTCATGTTAAGTCTTAAACGACGTTGAGATTTATTAATTCATTAATAAAGTAGGTCGGGGAAGATCCGTGAATAGCTCTTCAGGCTTTTGTACGTAGAAAGCTTGATTCGTAACCTAACAAAAGATGTTAAATCCAAAACTCTCAACTCTATGAAAGGAATGTTCTGCTGAAGCGGGAAAGAGAGTGCTGGTGCTATTTTTAAGGGGATTTCGTTTTAAATTATGGAAAATGGGCTCAGGTTAATAATTTTGAACTCAATCGAAAAAACAAACAAACTAATACAATATCCAAATATTTTACATCTAAAGCTGACTCAGAAAATTGCGCATTACTCTCTTTTTAAATACAGGGTGTCCATAAAACCTCTTTCTTCTTCATCAGTGGCGCAAGAGCCCCATGGTAAGCCAAGACCGCCTACCTACTGGCAGATTCTGAAACATGAGATGTTTTCTTTTTATGGGATAGGGTTGTCAGCCCTATGTCCAACAGTCATATTAGACCTGGACCTGCGATTTAAAGTGGATTCAGAATTATTGCAAACATCCATAGCACCTCTGGAGCTGGAACCTGAAACATGTGACACCGAGCGCCAAGACGCTAGTCACTTAACCATCAGGCCCCATAAAGTCTCTTCACGATACCAAAAATTGATTCCAAAGGCAATCAAAGATGAGATATGTTCATCAGGTTTGTTCTAGGTCCTCTGTGATTATCAAAGTTTTACCACATTGCATTCGTGTATTCAGGTACCCTTTGATGAAAGAGGTACTACTAAATGAACTTTGCACAAAATAGCTACTCCTCAAGAAAAGGGCGACCTGATGGCAATAGGCTAACTCTCTGGCCTTTGGTACGAACCTGAAGTCGGTGGACTTCAAATTCGTATCCTGTCGGTGGCAGGGAAGTTTATTAGCTGTTCGGAATCCACGTTAAATTGTAGACCCCGATCTAATTAGACTAATGTGTACAAAAATGACCGTAGAGAGACAAACCAAATCAAACCGAACTCAAGAAAGGCACAGTGTTTATCATGGTTTATGGAAACAAAATTGAATTTTCAGACTAAGCTGAACTTCAAAACTGAGTATTATAAAGATTCACCTTGTCAATCAATTCGTGCATGGCACAACAAAGTTATAGACAAGAAATTATTACAGTTTTTTCCGTTTTATTCACACATACATGCGTAACTTAAATACATGCGTCTCATTTTGTAATATTTTTCCCTTCAATTCGCTTTTTATTTGATTTTGTAATACATGTTTTAAATTGTAAAGAGTCTTTATGGACACTCTGTGTATTTTAGTAGCATATGATATTAGTCCAATATATCCAGGGGAAAAAAAGGAAAAAAGAAATTATTCGCTCGAAACCGCTTCCAATGAAACTAATTTCATTTCCAGTGAGTCATATAAAGAAACAGGGTCATAACGACGGAAACATATTGGCCGACCTCCAGTTCCCTCCTTAAAATGCAGAACATAAGTACATCATAGTAGAATATAATTAGATCATGAAAGCAAGTAATGATATTTGAAGAAAAACAGTAGAACTTTCTCTGACATAAATTAATGAATTGAACAAATGTGTAAATGTGAACGCACCTTCGAAATCTTCATCATTTTACGAAAGTGAAAAGTTACTTACGTTATTTCTGTTATTTAAAAAAGGATTGTAAATTTCGTTGATGAAAACTCTACAATCTGCTGTGTTTTTTGAAGGTGATAAATATTGAGCAAAATAAATAAAAAAATAAATAAAATAAAAAAAAATAATAATAATAAAAGTGGTCAATAGAATTGAGGAATAGCAGAATGAGTTGGATTATCATAATAGGTTTTTATTCGGGATGTTGTAATTTTCTCTATTCGTATGTCTTTGTTTAAAGCTTATTAATTAAAGTCACTAAATAGAAAACAAACTGGCAACTGGCGTACCGATTACGGTGTACCAATGGGGATAGAACCTTAACCTCCACATCTTAATTCATATATATAGTTACAATTAATTATAAGTGTTAAATGCTATTTAAAATGTTAGTAAGTGATAAAAAATAATGTTTCAAAAAATTTAAAAGATGCTTCTCTGAAAAGTTAAAAAATACTTAAAATAAATTAAAGTAAGATAAAACAAGTAATATATATATATTTTTTAAAGTCAATTCCTACTTTTTTTTCACTCTATTGCAGAAAGTCCTTTATAAATCATTTTCAATCATTTTTTTAAGTTAGAAAAAAATTCTCTCACTAATTTATTCACATGTTTCATTTTCTATTTTGTTCCCTCCTTACCTCAGACAAGAACCCAGAATGAAAAGAGAATAAAAAAAAAAAAAAAAAAAAAAAATTCCAGCGATTTACACGCTTCGCCACTGACAGCATTTTTTCCTAAATTTATATCCTGCTAAATACATTTATATAAGAGAAATTTTTTTCTCCCATGTAAACTAAAATTAATTAATTAAATTTAATGAATGAATTAATATTTGAAAATACTGTAGTAACATCAAGTGTCATCCACTACAAGTTAAAAAAAAATGTATCTGAACTTGAGAGTAGATGAATAAAAAGTATTTTATGAACGATTGAAAATTTGAACAAGATATATATAGGAAGAGTGCGAACTAATAGAAGAAATTGAAAAAGGGGTAAAAGATAAAAAAAGAAACCTAACTGTGGTTGCTAGTCAGCAGTAAAGGATTAAAGAGCATATCGTTGTAAATACGATACGATAATACGTTTCGCATATCGTAATAGCGAAAGGAGCCGTGCTTAGATTCGAATCTTCAACCTTACGGTCAGAGATCCGTTTCCTTATGCCCGCTCCAATGCGTCTTGTTTACTTATAGGCCACAAAAATTGAAGCCAAATGGGTTCTCAGATAAGCAGTGAGATAACGCAGGGAGTGTCTCAGTGAACATTTAAATCCACTCTGTTATCTGAGTTCGCTTGCGCTTGCTCAGATTAACAGCCATGGTGTCTCTTTACTTTTGGGAAACCCTCGTAGGAGACGTCATAGACAGCTCTGGGCCTTTTTTGTGAGCCTTTCACACCAGGCTAAGTTGATAGACGCCTAATTAACTCATTGCTAATCTGAGGACATTTCTCAAAAAATTTCTTTGAAATTTTGATATAATTTGGAATAGGTTAGATGTCTAGATCTTTATAGAAAACAAAACAATGGAGAAATGCTTGTCAAATATATAATTCAAAAAGAAAATAATTTCAGGGTTTTTATATAAAAAAAGTGGCTACTTTTTCTTAATCATAACATTTTTACATCCTCTTTGAAATAAGCATGATTAAAATCTTTTTCTTGTCCAGAAAAAGTTCCAGTCAGAATTTTCAGTGAGAAAATTATTTTTATTTTTATTTTTATTTTGAATTATTATTATTATTTTTATTTTTACTTTTATTTTGAAAATTTACGAATAACTATGAATTTACTAATATACGAATACTACGAATTAAGAAATAACGAATGCAGAAATCAGGTCATATTTGTGACATAATGATGTTAAATCAATAAATTTACAGGAAATCCCGACCATTTAAGGGCTTCTAATTTACTATTTAAATTTTAAAACATGCGCTAAATTAGTATCGTGCCGTGTACTTGACAACGAAACCTGTTTGTTTAGAACGCAACGAAAGAATTTTCTAAACTTTCTACATACTTATAATATATGGGCAGCTGATCGATTCAAGAACAATGAGCAATAATTAAAGGTAACACGTAATTAAAGGCAAAACATATGTGCATGCGTAGTAATTAAGGTAAGTGTATGAAACTTAATTCGCGCAGGATTTTTTACCCTTCAAAAAGACATTTACTTCATTAAAAAATCATTTATTCATCAATAAAAATGATGTTCTACTCTATATACGATTTTTAAAAAAAAATTCTTCGCTTAAAGAATGGTATAACTTTTGAAAATATTCACGTATCAAAACAATTTTTGACTTCTTCAAAACGATAAAAGCGAAACTCAAACACTCAAACGACTTTGTCATGTCTATATTGAATTATCATTTTCTTTCAATGTTCGGTTCACGTGCATAGCTGCTGTAGATGATGTACTCCAGTAATATTTTCCCCAGATTTTAGCAAGTAATGACTTTTTTCTCATCCAAATAGGGTACACTTGGTCTTCAGCAGAAACAGTCTTTGAATCGTTTAAATCATTTTTTGACAATTTCATTCACTTGGTGCATGTTCCTCGTAATCTTCCACAAGAATTCGATGCACTTCAATTGTTCTTCTAATTAATTAAAAAGTAATAAAGGCATAAATGTAAAACTTCCTGAAAATGTTTTTTTATCGATATAATAATTAATCGAAATATTGAAAAAAGGAAGTATCGAAATATTGTTCGAAGTACACAAGTACAAGTATTAAACATCAAAACCTAATGACAGTTGTCGGATCATCTATATATAGTAATAGTAATGCCATCTGTTAGAAAACCGCACAAATTTAAGTTAATAAATAATACATAAGACCAGTGGTTCTTCATACAGCTGTTTTGAAACTTCTTAATATCTACAGATGGAAAATGACGAAAGATCAACATATAGGGCAGTAAGGATATTAACAAGTGAAGGCAACATGTCAACACTTTGTAGAGTCACTCGCATCTACGGCACTTTGGATGTCCACAGTGGTTTGGGGATGGGCGTTATTCTGTTGGATAACGCTGCAGGAAATAGTGATCAACAACTGAAGCACAACAGGTTCAATTACCAGATATACAAGTTTGCAGTCAATGTGCGTGGGATAACGATAAAAATGATTCTACTGCCATAGAGAATTGCTTCCAAGTCATAACTTGTGAGGTTTAATTTGTCTACAACACAAACAAATTTGTTCCAAGGGCCCATCTAACCTCCTTCTTACCAACATACAGCCATCAAGGGCATCAAGACAGAAACGACTCTCATCTGATGTGTTCTTATACAACAGATTTCCAGTTGGCTCTCCAATGAGTTCTAGCTGGAAACCACTGAAGCCACAAATGACTGTAATTCAGAGTTAGTGGCTTGAATGTTACAGGGTGCGTAACTTGGAGTTGTTTCTCAAGTTATAGATATGTTAATGTCCCATTATTTTTGAAATAACACGTTTAGTATATAACTCGAGTATACCAGTTGTCTCTTTACAGAAGCGGTACAGCGGGATTGTATTCTATTTAGAAAATTACAAGAAAGAAAAGCATAAAAGGATTTGGAATGAAAGCATAATAAGTCTACTGGACTGCGTCTTAATAAGAAATTATGCTATTATAAAGCCAGAATTAAGTAGTACGATTTGTTCTACTGACTCCAAAGTTATCTATTATAGAATCTAATCTAGAAGAATTTATCCAAGTTCTCTAAATCTTTTTAGATAAATTTGTACTTACCTGGCAGTATCTGGAAGCGGAACTGCAGGTGGTCCTTTCATTTTCTCTGACGGGAAACAGGCAGGAGTTGTTTTGTTCAAAAGGTTGGCTGCGGAAGTCTACGCTGCAGGTGTAGCAATCCACTGGAAGGTAACAAACAAAATCAGTTAGAAGTGTTGAGGATTAAATAACACAGAGTAGAACTGCCCAACCCATGGACAGTGGTCGATATAAGGCCCAGCATTATTATGAAGGCGGTTAAACATGAAGTCTCGTAAATTCCTTAAAAAACTGCGGTTCTTAGTTATACAACATATTTATTTATTTTGTTTTAATTACATAAAAATATACATAAATAATGAAATTAAGGAAGAATGTAAAGAATTTACTATGGACAGCCGTTGTGCGATTAGATAGTAAGATTGAATGTAAGATTTTAAGTAATTCATATGTGACATTTCTAACAACATAATAATATTCTAGAAGATACGATTAAGAATGATTCAAAGGTAAAAACTCATGAATTATAAAATATATGGAAGGAAATATCCGTTATTTGCAAGAAAGCAGAGAATAGCTCCATCAATCCACTTGCAGCAGCCATTGGAAAGCTGATATCTTTATCAACGGCGTATAGAAGCTTTTACGAAAAAGGACTGCAATTCCAGCATTGTAATCATCCCTCACATCATGCCACAAGGATGAAACGTTTTAATGGTCAGCCCTACAAGTCATGTGAAAATTAAAATAAATAAAGGTCATCAGTTAGGAAAGAATATCTTTCTTTCTACTGATGATGAGGGTACAATAATATTTTTTATATTTTATTACTGATGATGATGGTACAAGAATATCTTTTATATTTTATTACTGATGGTACTCTTTGCTGATGAGTCCAGATTTTGTTTTGCAAATGGACTCAAGAATATTGTTAGTCTGACAGAAATCAGGAACTCACTAATATGGCAGTCAAGGCAAATTTGGTGATTCCAGTGTATATGTGTGACCAGTGTATATAATCTGACCTTTATATTGATCCAAGATGCCTTGTTAGTACTCAGTTATACGGAGACGACATTCTTGATATTGGTTCGTCCTTATGCAAATTCAGTTGATGATTTCTTCATCCTATAAGATATTAATGCTAACCACACAGAGGTCATTTGGTGGATGATTGTGAGGAGCCTATTATACATGTGGGTTGGTTAGTTAGTTAGGGTTTCTTCATACTTGAACCTGAACGAGCATGTTTGAGATAGCCTGTGATGTGAGAATTAATAAAAACTATCCTTTTAAGCCTGGTTATTGCAGCAATGACTGTATAGATAAGAATCATGATTATACTCTATATTTAAACTGATCATACATTAAAATACGATACTATACTTTTTCCGATATTCTCTTCTGTTGTACATTTTTCAAAACAGTGAACAAACTGTTGGTTTTTTTTAAAAACATTAGGTTTGGGTTTAATAAGAAAAACATCCCATGTCTCGAAATCTGCCACTAGGCAGACGGCCCTGCACTCACCACGGAGTTGCTTTATTGTAGACACTATTTCAAACTTCTACCTACGGGTGTTCTATCCCAATAGAAATTGTCCCCATTCCGTCCATCCATGAGTAGATTACTCATGGGGTGTCAGTCCCGCAATGCAGGACACTAAGGATTAGATCATACACGGCATAATGTGGGACAGTTTCCTCTAAAAGTTCCCCTCTCATCGCCCGTCGGTGAGCTGTTCATGGCATACATGAATAAATCAACAAACCGATCGATGTTCTATAAAAAAAATGTTATTTTAAGAAGTTAAAAAAAAATAAGAATTAATCTTAACATAATAGTCTTTCTTTATACCGGGCTTCTTTATAGCCTGCATTCTTTTATGTTATTAATCCACAGTGTCCTTCAGTGCGCGACGGACATCCCATGAGTAATCTAATCAGGAATCCACTTAAGTATGAGGGCAAGGGGGCAACTTGGCTCTGACTTGGCTCCGAGACGCTCTTGCAGTCGTATGACAACGGGACCTAAGGCTTAAAGTGGATTCCGAGACCACTACAAACATAAATAGCACACCTGTACTCGAACCCGAAACCTGTGGCACCGAGCGCCAGACATTCGGCCATTCAGGGTGGCATTGTTGTACTTTAGAAGCAACTTATTTTTAGACAAAAATTTTAATGTTTAAATAAAGCCCCTTTTTTATAACATTTTTAGTATATCGCACTTTTTCTTTGTCTCCTGACAAGAGTGATTTTACTTTACTTATAAAGAAACGAAAGAAATTAAAGAAGCAGAATTTGATTTATTTTCCCAGCAAATTGGTTACACATAAAGTTCTGCAGCATTCAAAATTCTTTATAGTTAAAAACATGTAATATAAAAAATTTTTTTTTTAAAGTCAATTCCTACTTTTTTCTCATTGTATTGCAGGAAGTACTTTATAAATAATTTTTATTCATTTTTTTACGTTTATCTGGCGCCATCTATTGGTATATAGATGCAACTTAAATCTTAAAAAAAAACTAAAATGAATGAATTAAATTTAATTACTGAATTAATACTTGAAAAACTGTATTAACATCCAGTGTCATCCACTACAAGTTCACAAAAAATGTATTTGAACTTGAGTGGAGGAATAAAAAGTATTTTATGAACGATTGAAAATTTGAACAAGATATATATAGGGAGAGTGTGAGCTAATAGAAGGAATTGAAAAAAGACTATATAGCAAATTTTGTATGAAAATGAATTTTGTTCACGTTTCAGCAATGATAGTATTATAAAAATTCATATTTGATTCAAAATAATGAGTTCTGTTTTTCTGTAATTTCCAAGTAGTGCTTTTTTCTAGTTCCTATATTTAGCTCAACCGCAGCATAGCTTTTATGATCGTTCTTGTAATCAATAACCGTGGTTACAAGTGAAGAACCCGGATTCCATTAAAACTTTTCTGCCCTCATAAATCAGTAGCAGGAGACAACGCCCTGCCCTGTGAGAGCGAAAAAATAGATTAACCTCGCATTTCAACACGCAGCTCCCTCGTTTAAAGTGATCAATTTATAGAAGCAAAATTACTGTTTGCATTTATGTGTTAAATATTTAATTTTTTCAAAAAGGAAAAGAAAATTCCTTTGAAAGAGTTGATAGAATAATAATTTTTTAATTAATGTAAACTGGCATTTTTTTTACATTTAAGAGGTAACTGTCGTAGTAGGAGAAACTAATTATTAGTTTTATTAAATATAATAAAATTATTATCTGGCGCTCAGTGCCACAGGTTTCGAGTTCGAGCCCCGGAGGGGCCATGGATGTCTGTAGTGGTTCGGAATCCACTTTAAACCGTAGGTCCCAGTATAATATGGCTGTAAAGCGTTGGGCGTAGGACTGACAGTCCTACCCCGTAAAAAGAAAACATCTCCTATCTCGAATCAGACGGTAGGCAGACGCCCTTGACCCACCATGGGGTAGGTATCATTAGTTTTTGGTTTCAATTAGGATAACGATAATCAAACCTGAGCAATAAAATACTTAACTGATAATCTTGCTAATGCATCCATAACTGACGCTGTTTTAGCACAATTTAGCTTATTTAGAACGTACTGAAAATCTAGTCTTACATTATGTGTTTTAAGAGTCATTGTTACATATCCAAATGCACAATTTCCACCAATACCACATTTTTATAATGATATGGTATTGATTGAACTTGTACATTTGGTTATTCTATGGAAAGGATGCAAAATGCATTAATTTAAAATGCAGAATTTTAAATGTGAGAACCTTGTCATCCATATAGTAACATATGGCATAAATATGTTTGTGGAATCATTCAGTGAAAATAGCAATGGTTCCTCAAGTCATCTTTCTTGGCCATCCAATAAACAGACAATTTTTGAATATATATGCTGTGGGATTAATGATCAATTTTTGAATAATAGTTTTGACAATAGATCTCCTAAAACGATTGATCTCCTAGAATATCAATATATAGTTAAATTTCACTTAAAATATACAATATTTTAATTTTTAAATAATCTAATAAAAGAAAAAAAATAAATGAATGCGTAATTCATTTGAGTTATTTACGTAAAAATGAATAAAAATCACATAAAAAATTATTTTTGATAGTTTAGTGGGTTACACAAAGCTCCTTGGCTGTATGAGACCATAAGCTTCTGTTTGGAAGTGAAGGATAAACAGCTTTTGCTGAAACCTATTGTAATTTAAATACCATATTTTTAATTATAAATCCATTTAGAATTTAAATGGATTTAAATAAATAAAAAATAATAAGATAAGTTGCATTTAAATAATAAATAAATTAAAGAAATTTATTATTGAAAACAGAAAAAATTTCATAGTTTCAAGTCAATAAATAAAAACTGAGAGAGTTTCAGTTGAGGCTTGCACTAATGGTACTTCAGAAGAAGAAGACTAGAGAACAAAGAATTAGTTATTAAGAACGACAATAAGACTTTTTTTTTCGTCAAGAAAATATCATAATTGGGGAAGAATTTTAGAATAACACTGTCAATAAGATGGAGATAATTATAGAATTTTTTAGAAACTTTAAAAATAAATTGGTGGATGCTTGGGAGATTAAGAGAGTGTCTAACATCCTGATTTCCGAATTACCAAGGTTTGGTTTCGTTTGTCGCTCTAAGGTCATTTTGCGCACATTTTGGGATAGTTAGACCGGGACCTACAGATTAACGGGGATTCCGAACCACTCACAAACATCCATGCCACAGCCAGGCTTCGAACCTGAAGCCTGGGGTACCAAAGGCCATAGCACTAGCCAATTGGCCATCAGGCCACAAAGTACCAACGAGAGTTGATCATTAGAACAATTTTGTTTTCACGGAAACGGAAGTACCTGTTTCGGAGTACCTATAGGATAAATATACCCTGAAATCCTCCACATAATCATTAATATAGTTAAATTTACATTAGTGAAATTACATCGTGAATTTAGATAAAAAAAGAAAAATGTACGCTATTAAATTAAATAATAAAAAGAAATAAGTTAAGTTACTCAGGTACAATTAGGTGTCGGTAACACGTTTCCCCGCGGACAGTCAGTGAATTAATGAAAAATAAAAATAAATAAAATTTAGAATTTAAAATAAATACATTAGAAATGAACATATTAACTTCTGAAGAATTTTAGATATCATTTGGAAAAAGAAAAGAAATTAAGATAGCCAGTATTTGTGTTAGTTTTGCACATCGTAGCAATAAATGAAAATTTAAGGAGCCAAATAGACACCTCAGATTTGCAATTTAGCTATTTTGGTCATTTTGAGTCCCACGCGAGTTAGATTTAGTTGTTGAGCCCCAAACTGGCCTTGCATAGGTTTCATGGAACGCTTGTAATATATGTATGAGCTGTTTGTTATATATAGAAAAGTTAGATTTTCTGCAGATTAGTGGATAAAAAGGGCAAATAGAAACATTAAATTTATTACTAAGATTTTTGATATGAGGTAAATAGGTTAGAATTTTATCAAGTGTTACACGAAAGTATTTAACTAGATTAGACCAAGAGATATTAACATTAGGATTAGTGAACTTATTTTAGTGATAACTAGAACAGATATTGATAGCATCTTTTTGATACTATCAGTATAAAAAACGATATTGATAGTTTTATCAGTATTAATTCTAAATTTCCGACGGATGAGTCAATTCTGAAGTGAGTTAATATAATCTTGGAGAATATTATTTTTGATATCCTAATTCACATAAAAGAATTCTCTAAAAAAACGAGATTTAATTATTTTGTAAATTTAATTGTTTGTAAGGGGTCTGATGGCCGAGTGATTAGCGCTCTGGCTCGGTGCCACAGGGTTCGAGTTTCGGCTGTGCCATGGATGTTTGTAGTGATTCGGAATCCACTTTAAGCCATATGTTCTGGTCTAATATGACTGCAGAGTGTTGGACTGGCAACCCTACCTTGATAAAAGAAAACATCTCCTGTCTCGAAATCCGTCAGTAAGCAGACAGCCTTGGTCCACCATGGCGCTACATTGTTTACAAATTTAGTTGTAAAAACTGCTGTAACTGTTTTGTTTATTTAAATTCATTACTTTTAAAAACTGACACATTTAGAATTTTGAGCTTGCTTGAAGAAAAAAAGGCATTTCTATAGCAGTTTTTTGGATCATAATTTTTTTTTTATTACTTTACACTAATTGTGTCAAAATGAATAAAAAATTTCATAAAAATAATCTTTATTATCCTAACTTACATAAAAAAAATTTCATAAAAAAGGGATTTAGTTATTTTGTAAATTAAATTTTATAAATTCTTACAACTTATTGATGCAAATTTCTTATCAAATGTAAACCAAAAAAACGAATTAAATTTTTTAAATAATTTATCGCGACTGTGCTTTGCAAAGAGTTTTTAAAATAATATATATATATATATATATATATATATATATATTACCAGATATTAATTCTTTATTTTTAATTGAGAATATTACTTAAACTTCAGCTCTTTTATGCATGTCATTTTCTTCCCCTTTTTAATAAATACTAAATATTTAAAATTTTTATTATTTGAACATTCTAAATAAAATAGGATGTAAAGCAAAAATGTTTCTTATTTTCATGAAGCTTTTCTTTTACGTGGGGTCTGCTGGCCCGAGTAAGGGGGGCTTTGTGCCACAGGCTTCGGGTTCGTGTATTCGGTGCCGTGGATGTTTGTAGTGGTTCGGAATCCACTTTAAACCTTAGATCCCGGCCAAATATGATTATAGAGCTTTGGACATAGGGCTAACAATCCTACTCCGTAAAAAGAAAACATCTCCTGTCCTGAAATCTGCCAGTAGGCAGACGGCCTATTGGGTCGATTATGATTTTTTTTTTATATAAATACAGTTCATTATTTTGCTTCTCTTGAAAGTGTAAATCTTCAAATGTATTGAAACTTGTGACTTGTGACATGGATGCCACATGAATTGTTTTATAAATTGATTATTGGTTCCCATAATGAGACGCATTTTATAATACATTGCATAGAACTTATTACACAAGGCATGTAAATTTACATTAAAGCACCTTTAAAACTAATTATTTAGTTTAAAGTTAATTTACAAAATCTTAAACAAACAGACAATAAAAATTAAGCAACTGCATGCGTAAAACTTATATTTCTGTCCTAATTTTAAGATCTATTTAAATCTATTAAGGTACATTTCATTTTTTAAAGTATGCCATCATTATCATCACTCCTGGTGGGCCAAGGCTGTCTGCCTGCAGGTAG
Source organism: Caerostris darwini (assembly GCA_021605075.1). Taxonomy (NCBI): domain Eukaryota; kingdom Metazoa; phylum Arthropoda; class Arachnida; order Araneae; family Araneidae; genus Caerostris; species Caerostris darwini. The sequence goes on along the minus strand of BPLQ01007175.1, from coordinate 1,687,192 downwards.
ATTTCTAAACAGTAGATGTTTTCTTTTTATGGGGTAGCGTTGTCCGCCCTACGCCCAACAGTCCTATTGGACCGGGACCTACGGTTTAAAGTGGAATCACTACAAACATTCATAACACCTTCAGAACTCGAATCCGAAACCTGTGGCAGCGAGAGCCAGAGTGCTAGTCACTATGCCATCAGGCCCCTTTAAAGTAAGTAGATATTTTTTTTATCGTCTTGTATTAAAACTGTAGACATTCAAAGGCTTGTCACAATTTAATTCAAGTAAGCTGGAACTGATCGTATTTTCTTAAGACATTGAATGGATAATTATTGGACGGAAATATACAATATTTTGCATTCATTTTAAATATGACTTAAAAAATTTTACTCTCTAACCTGAAAATCTAGAAATTGTTTTAAATTTCCGTTCATCAGTCACAGTCAAGATAAAAATTTAACGTGACTTACAAGAGGAATTTTGATAGCATTGTGAATATTTCTCCTGTGGAGTAATCTTTTGCAACAATCTTTCTTTCAACAACATATCGTAAAATTTCTTACTCTTCATGAGAAAATTTTCACTTACGACTTCATAATTTCATTTCAGTTTCACTTCAGAGTAAGGCATGGACTGCATAATGTTCTTAACAGGATTTTATAAGTAGCTCCTATTTTTAACAGGCAATTTTTTATGCGTCTATCGTTTATGTTAGAAAATATCTTTATTTATTTTCGACACGTAGAAAAATTTTAGAAATTCCACGTGGCCAACTTCCTGAGAATTACATATTCTATGAGAAGTTCATAGAATGCATGATGTTTCTACTTCTATATATAGGATGAGTATCTAATTAGTCTTTTCCATTCATCCGTCATAGAGTCCGTTGACTTTTTTAGTGTTTTCTAATTAAAACATCCACTTGTTGGTATTTTCTATGGGCTAATAGAGTATAATATCTTTATATACCATTGTATCCAAAAAGTAAGACCAATTTTCAATTTAAAATTCCCGGGGCTTATGGAATTTCAATTTTTGTTTCTTTTTTTAGGTTGCTGGCACTGTCCTCGACATCCGTGTGAAATTTAACGTCAAAATATGCATTAGTGTTTGAGTTACGCTTGCCTTTGTGAGACGCTAAAACTGATTCCGGCGATATTTGAAATGTTTGATTAATTCAGTAAAAAAACTTGCATTCAATTTTGTTTCTGGAAACGTATAGAATGTTTCTCAAGGCATTCTGTGAGCATTCCTATATCGGAAAGAAATGTTTACAAGTGGAATAAACAGTTCAGAGAATGCAGAGAACGCGTTGAAGACGAAGAGCCCTTTGGTCGACCATCAACCTCAACCGACGAAGTTCACGTCTAAAAAATTAAAGATTTGGTGCTTGCAAACTGTCGATTTACAATTAGAGACCTTGCTGATAATGTTGGAATTTTAAAAGGCTAGATCAATTCCATTTTGGGTCTCAAACGCGTCAAATCTCGATTGGTACCGAAAAACTGAATTCGCCAGCTCACACTGCATTGATTCTTCGTGACTCTTTCGCCAAAAATGAAACCCATATCGTTCCACAACCACCGTATTCACACCGTGCGACTGCTGCTATTTCCTAAACTCCAAAGATCACTCCGGGGACTCCGTTTTGAGTCGATTGAAGAGATTCAACGTGAATCGGCGAGCACTTTGAAGGCCATCCTTGCCGATGACTTTTTAGCATGCATTGTTGATTGGAAAAACAGTTGCCATAATTGAATTATGTCCGGAGAGGATTACTTTGGGGGATGAAATAAATTTGGTTGAATAAACAAAAAGCTTTTGAAAAAAAAATTGATCTTACTTTTTGGGCACAGTAATACATAATTCTTCTGTACATGTGTTTGTCAGTGAACTCCTCCTAAACTATTGACAATAATCGATTTTCATAAAATTTTTTGTGTGTGTTTGAGTGAGTCTCTGGAGGGTTTAAATCTCACAATTGGACTGGGTAGGTGGAGCTGTAATCGGGTTCTTCTGTGCGAGCATTGAATTCTTCCTAAGCATCTGGACCAATTTTGATAAAATTTTGTGTGTGTGTTGGACAAAACATAGAGAATGTTTTTACGCTATCCTCTTTGTTGTAAGTTGTCACCAAATAGTGTTGCAATACATCAACTTCTATAACATTTAACCAATCGCTAAGAAAATTGGTAATGATATGTATGCGAATATGGAAAATAGGTTCACCCTATCCACATTATTGTTACTTGCCACCAGATGGTGCTGCAGCATTTCATCTTATATACCGTTCAAATGATATGTATGAAAATGAGTATGCACATATATTGAAACATGGTGAATATATTCGCGATATGTAATTTTCTACAATGCATTTTTTTTTGGCAGGTCAGCGTATGCCGGGTTCCTTTAGTACCAGTATAATTCTGTTAAATTAATTCAATATGTGTTTGAACGAGGACATTTGATTCCTTGCAAAAGCAATAGTAATTAAAAAACATTTTCGCTATTAGAAACAGCAGTAATTAAAAAAAAAAAAAACTCATCAAATAATTTAAAAAATTGTAATAGGTAGGATAAAATTTTTTGGTAGTATAAAAAAAGAACACGCATCACAAAATATGTCACAAAGATATAAATTGATTAGCTTGAGGCAGAAGCTTTTCTTTCCCCACGCTCCAAAAACTTCGCTTATTTGTTTTCTAAGAAATTATCAAACTACTTCTTAAAATCTAATTGCATATATATTGAAGGGCCATTAGTGGTTCTTTTGTAAAATATGCCAGTTAAGGAGCATAAGTAAACACATTTAGTTGGAATACTCCGTATTAATTGCAAAGAATCAACGGTCGACGTTAATTGGTTGGACTGCTTGCTCTGCCATATAACGTGCGAATGCTCAAAAACTTTCCTTGTGAGACGTTACTCCTCTTTCCCCATCACTCAAGGGGATGCCTTTATGTACAAGTTGTTGTTTCTTATCCGACTTGGCTGGCCAAGCCCACGAGCCTATACGTACTCATGATTGAAGGGGAAGGAAGCAGCTTCTGTTGCGATGGAGCACCCGTAGGTAGAAGCCTAACTTTAGCTCCGTGACGCTCTTACAGTCATAGGAGACCGGGACCTACGGCTTAAAGTGGATTCCGAACCACTACAAACATCCATGGCACCGCCGGGATTCGAACCCGAAACCTGTGGCACCGAGCGCCAGAGCGCTAGACACTCGGCCCCATTCAGGTCCCAAATTTGCCAACGGCACGCGGTGTTCCCAGGTGGTCACCCACCCAAGTACTGACCGCGCCCAATGATGCTTGACTTCGGTGATCTAACGAGAACCGGTACATTCAGCATGGTACGGCCGTTGGCCCTTTATGTACATAAACTTATCATCAAAATGCCAACAATCTGAGGTCATGGAAATCTTTCCCCTACTTTAAAGTTCTTCAATTAAGTTGTATATCTTTTACTGGCCAGCCATCAAGTATAGAATATCCAAAAAAACTTTAATATCCTTAACTTCAATATCCAAAAACACCCAAAAAGCATGTTTACATCATAAACAAGAAATATAAAAAAAAAAATTTTTAAAGTGAATTCCTACTTTTTTTCACTCTATTGCAGAAAGTCCTTTGTAAATAATTTTCATTCATTTTTTTAAGTTTATCTGGCGCCATCTATTGGTAGATACATGCAACTTAAATCTAAAATTAATTAATTAAATTTAATTAGTGAATTAATATTTGAAAAAACTGTATTAACATCCAGTGTCATCCTCTACAAGTTTCTAAAAATGTATTCGAATTTGAATGGATGAATAAAAAGTATTTTATGAACAATTGAAAATTTGAACAAGATATATATAGGGAGAGTGTGAGCTAATAAAAGGAATTGAAAAAACGACAACAAATAATTAAATATCAATGCTTTTTTTATGTTGTACACAACATTTTAATGTGTGTATCGTTGGTTTCAAGCTTTGCATCGTGTGTTGGACTTTTTTATGCTTTAGTCGCCTTTGGACGTTTTTTGGAAAGGGATGGACAATAAATATTGTCCACCAATCCCCAATTCATGACAGTGAGTAACCACAAAGTCAAACTACAGCAACCATCAAGACTGTCGATTATTCTTTACTTCACAGAACCTGGTTGCAAATCTCTCACCGACTCAATATGCTTGATTGATGGCTGCTGTGATTCGATTTTTATATTAGTTAATGTCATAAATTGTGAACTGGTAAACAATTAATTAAAAAAAATGAGGAGACAACAATGTTTTCCAAATGAAAAAAAAAAAAAAAAAAAAAAATAAGACATTTAATACTTAGCCCCTCAGTGTTTTCTGTTTATATCCCTGTCGGCCGTTTTGCATCTGCTTACGACGGTGAAGTCTAGGCTTTACGTATTGCCCTAACTCAATTGCAGTGCCGAACAGAACAATTTATTAGAGCCGTCATCCTATCTGAGTCTAACTGATGACTTTTACCAATCATTTCCTCCTTCGCACCTCAGTCTACTTCCATCGTAAAATGCATTTCTTGTCTTGAAGTCCTTGACTCAAAGGGCAAGGATATGGTTTTGCAATGGATCCCAGGCCATTGTGGGATCCTGGGTAATGAGAAGGCGGATTCTCTTGCCAAAAAAGGAACAACCATCACCCTAACTTTTTGTAAAGACATCTCTTTTCACTCGATGAAACTGATGATCCGAGATTTTTCCGGATCACTCTATCTGATAATTTCAGTGAAGGCAACTCATCTAAAACCTAATTTAACTTTATTCTAAACATCCGTGATCAGCCCAGGTTTAAAGCTACTTCCCTTTTCAGACTCCTGACGGGCCATGATTGTTTGGCCAATCATCTTTTTCGAATGAGAATATTTGAAAGCCCAAAATGCATGCTATGCAGTCTTGGAGAGGACATGGACCTCACCTTCCTGTCTGCCCTGCACTGTGTATGGTCGTTACTGGGAGGCTAGGGCCCTTATGGGCTAAACATGTCACTATGTGATTTCCTTCGATTCTCGTTGTTGTTTTCCTGTTCCTTGTGTTATTATTATTTTATTGCTTATTGTAGCCTGCCATTGGAAATAAAAAAAATACTTAGCTCCTCATTAAAAATAAAGGCTAAGGCATAAAAACATGACTCGATGCGTTATGCGGGTAATAACGCGGACCATTAAGTGTTTGTTTTTTCTTTTTGAATAAAAAAACTGTATCGCTATAAAATCTAAATGTATATAAAATATAAATGTAATGTGTAAAAATGTATATATTTATGTGTGTGTGTGCGTTTTCTTAATGATACAATACTGTCATTATGTATATTGAAATATATGTGTTTGATTAATACAATAGATAACAGCAAAATTGGAATATACAAATATTATAATATATGCTGCTCATGTGTATTCGGCTTCATTTTACTTGTGTTAAGAAAAGTAACATTTTTAATGTGTTGGGGGCAGTGAAGAAAAATGATATTATCACAAGACTAAATTAACGACTAACGACTAAACCATACATAATACTAGAACATTATAATTAAATATTTATACTAATAGTAAATCATTGAACATATTTTTAAGACTTCCAGATAAAATAAAATACGTGTTCAAAATGTTTAAATTATACAAATGTTAATATATCGTTGAATTAAAAATAGTGACAAAGTAATTTTGAATTGAAAAAAAAATTACATATATTTAAATATATTATGGAAACTGTTAAACGTATAAAATTTTTCATGTGTTTTGAACATTTCAATTCTTATTCACTATAAAATAAAATTTTTTTTAGTAATCTTGAAATATTTTATAAATCAGCTGAATTTTTTTTAACTCGCTGGAGTTAAGGCTTGTAAAATGTGGAATCTCAGTTTGAAATGAGGAAAAGGAAATTCTACGTTGGACGCTGACACGTTAAATCTATAGGCTGGAATGGGGTCTCTCCACTGAGTTTGAGGAAGTTTGTGGAAGGGGCAATTTCTCCTTGATTCTTCCACTGAAAGTGTTTGTTGCAAATTGTATTCCAAACTGAAATCCAACTGTGACCAGCATTGATTCAACCAAACTGGTGCTTTGATTGTAAAGTGATTAACAACTTTAACACAAATATTGCCTTATCTCTTTAAGCACGAGAATGTTTTCATGCAAAAGTCCAACAAAAGTCGATCTTGCTGGTGCCCCCATACCTCAGGGGTGGCACATATTATTTAAATTATTTTTTTAGTATTATCAGAGTCAATGTCTATTAAAAATTTTAAAAAAGTAAAATTTAGAGATAAAAATTTCAGGTCTTAAAGGCTTATTAGAAAGGAAGCTTTATTTTACTGTTTTATTACACTTTTCTGTTATTTTGCTTTTAATAATTTATCAATAACAATATAGAGCATGCATTATAGATTTACATAATACCAATTTTTATATAAAAAAAATTGCAACATTTTATTTACAATGGCTGGATTTTGTAGTGGAATGTTTCAATAGTTCATTTCAAATATTTTGGTATTATTCAAAAACAGATTCTTGTACAATAAATAAATAAATAGAAGCACGTATTGAACTGCCTTTCTTAAAAGAATTTTTCTCTAGAAAGTTATTTCAAAAGAACAGAACATCTTACCTGCTTCAGTTACGCGTAAAATGCTACAGAATAACGAAAGGACAGCGCACAAAGAAACCGATATCTTCCTCATTAATTCAAAACCATCCATTTTTTCAAAAAAAATCTTTTGAGTCTTATCGAAGATTCGTCAAACCAAAGAATAGAAACTGGACAGTGGTGGAACCCATGATTTGAATCTGGCTACTGTTGTGAGAGACTGCCAGAACAAAAGAACAACGACTACCATCAAAAAAGAAATTAAAAAAAAGAAAAAGAAAAGAAAAAAGAATAAAACAGCTTGAGCAAAAGATATTTTCCAATCTGTGAGGAACACTCGCGATGTCGTGCCACTGTCACTAGGCCTAACAAAACAAAAAGAATGAAGTGTGTAATAGCAGTGTCGGAAATTTTTGGGTGTGTCCTCCTTCTTTGTGGGAAGCGTGCCTACATCAACATCTGCCAAAGAAAGTATAATTTAGCGAAGGATTCCTTCGCTATTGATCCTCAAACAGGGGTGGTTATTTAGGTATTCAGACCACGATCTTTGTGAAAGAAGTATCATTTGGTAGTGGGTCGGCACGCACTCATTTTCTGGGTGTTTGGGTCAAGGAATGAATTAAAACTCTGGGAAAGATGTCCTTTTTATTAATTACCCCTGGCAAAAGGCAACGGTCATAGAAAATTCATGGGATTTCATATAATTTTGTAGTTTGTATTCATGATTTTGGCTCTATTTTTTTGCAAGAGTTCGTCGAATTTTTTTGGCAATCTGATTTTCCCACAGTCCCTAGAGATAAAATTGAACGCCATACGAATTAATTCTGCTTAATCCTCTTTGCCCTGTTTTTTGGGGTTTTTTTTAATGAGCTTTTCATGATGATGGAACATGATGCCTTTTGGGTCTATTTTTAGAAGGAATTGCCCGGTATTTGCATGCAATAAAGAAAAAAATCCCAAAATTCGCACCAAACCTGATTGTTTCAATTTCCATGAAGTCTCCTCATTTTTTAAACCAATTATATCAAACTCAGTTCATTGCAACATATGTATGTGTTGTGTCTAATCTTCAGTGTCCTGCAGAGCGGGACAGATATCTCGCGACTAATTTACTCATGGATGGAAGGAAAGAGGCCAGCTTCTGTTGTGATGGAGCACCCGGCTTAAAGTGGATTCCGAACCGCTACAAACATCCACGGCCTCACCGGGACTCTAACCCGAAACCTCTGATACCGAGCCTTAGCGCGCTAGACACTCCGCCATTCAAGCCATACTACAACGTATTCTACCAGATTATTTGAACATGCATCATTCAATTGGCACTGGATCATAATTCAAGTGGCTTGGTGATTCATCGTGTCTTGATGTATTTAAAAATATTTTAAATGTATGGTGTAAAATTATTAATAATTTGCATAGATTTTAATGTGTTTCAATCAGTGATAATTAATCTCTATATATTTGAATGGTTTGTGTTCCCCCCCTCCCCTGGAACCTCTGTTCAATGAGGGATCGTTTCTGGTAGAAACAAGTCCCTGAGCAAAGCTGTGAATATTTGTTTTTCACCGAAAATAGGGAAAGGGTTCATCTTTTTAGTTTAATTGATGGTTTTTCGAATCGGTGACAAAATCCCTTAAAACCAATTGCAGTCTTGCAATTGAGTAAGACTTTTCTTTCTCAATTGTAGTCTTAGGTCTTAGTCTTGAGAAAAAAAAAGCGGGATGCGAGTCTCAGGGGTGGCCGCTTTGAATATTTTTCCGGTTTAGTATCATTATTATTATGTTATTTGTGCTTACATGTAAGAATAATAGTAAGCACAAAAATTCTGTTTCAATTTTTCACTCCAAAAAAAATGGAGTGAAAAAGTAGTGTTTAGTGGATCTAAATCTAATACGGGTATACTACTGTGTCCAAAAAAAAATAAGACCCATTTTCAATTTAAAATTTCCGGGGATTATGGAATTTCAATTTTTATTTCTTTTTTAGGTTGCTGACACTGTCATTGACATCTATGGGAAATTTAAAGTCAAAATATTCATTAGTGTTTGAGTTACGCTTGGCTTTGTGAGAAGTTCAAACTGATTCCGGCGATTTTTGAAATGTTCGAATTAATTGAGCAAAGAACTTGCATTACATTTGGTTTGCGGAGCAGAAGGCATTCGGTGAGCATTCCTATATCGGAAAGAAATGTTTACAAGTGGTATAAACATTTCGAAGAAGGCAGAGAACGCGTTGAAGACGAAGAGCTCTCTGGTCTATCATCAATCGACGAAGCTCACGTCCAAAAAATTAAAGATTTGGGGTTTGCAAACCGTCGATTTATAATTAGAGTCCTTGCTGAGGAGGTTGGAATTTCAAAAGGATCGGTCAATTCCATTTTGGACCTCAAATGCATCAAATCTCGATTGGTAACGAAAACACTGAATGCGCCAGCTCACACTGCATTGATTTTTCTTGACTTTGAAACCCATATCATCCCACAACCACCGTATTCACACCGTGAGACTACTGGCTATTCCCTAAACTCAAAAGACTATTCTGTTTTGAGTCGATAGAAGAGATTCAATGTGAATCTCCTCGCGCTTTGAAGGCCATCCCTGCCGATGACATTTTAGCATGCATTGAGGATTGGGAAAAACGGTTTGCATAAGTGCCTTGTGTCCGGAGGGGGGGATTACTTTGAAGGCGATGAAATAAATTTGGAAGAATAAACAAAGAGTTTTTGAAAAAAAAAATTATGTTACTTTTAGCTTTTTGAGCTTACTTTTTGAGAATAAAGTCCCATACAGTAGTATGGGACTTCGCCTTCAAAGTAATCCCCCCTCCGGACACAAGGCACTTATGCAAACCGTTTTTCCCAATCCTCAATGCATGCTAAAATGTCATCGGCAGGGATGGCCTTCAAAGCGCGAGGAGATTCACATTGAATCTCTTCTATCGACTCAAAACAGAATAGTCTTTTGAGTTTAGGGAATAGCCAGTAGTATGGGACTTTATTTGTCTTGGTGTCTAATTTCCCTAACCACTCGATGATACCAAGAAATTCCTCAGCATATGTCAGTGACTTTTTTTATATAAACCTATATGAAACATGAAGACTGCTGCTTCAATAATTCGAGCTAGGACTGGAATTGATCGAATTCCTTCCTGAGCTTTTATTCCGAAGATATTTGAGTACCAATCAAATATTGTTTATTTAGATAGAATTCGTTTATGATATATTATTTTCTTCTACTCCAATGGCGCAAAAGCCCATGGTGGGCCAAGGCCGTCTGCCTACTGACAGATTACGAAACATGAGATGTTTTCTTTTACCAGGTAGGGTTATCAATCCTATGTCCAACGCTCTACAGTCATATTATATAGGGATCTACGGTTTAAAGTGGATTCCGAACCACTACAAACATCCATATATATATGAAGATCATATTATATATATATATATATATATATGATCTTCAAGAGTATCAGTATTTTTATAAACATATCGAAAATCAGTTTTTCTTTCTCTTTTAATATATTTTATATTATATGTTATATGTAGACTAAACTCTATTCTGAATATATGTAATGTTCCGTTGATGTAAATTCTTACTCATTTTGTAAATATTAATTCAAATTTTTATTCAAATTAAAGTGTTGCGCTTTATATGAATGAATTCCTCCTGTTTTAAAAAATAAGACCTTCAAGGCTTTCGAAACACTTTGGTCAACATGCGGCATTGGCGATCTAAAAGAAATTATTGATACTACTGTGGAGATTCCTTTTGTATTTTATCCGAAAAGTAGTAATTTACGGGCTATGCTATTGCTAATAGTTATAGCTGTATTTTAGTATATTTTAATTATTTTCAAGTTAAGGTACGAAGGCTTTCGGAGTAGGTATCCATTAGGTATTGTTAGCTACTATACTAGCAGCTCGTTGTGTCAGGATGGAATACTCTCTTTTTAATAATACTAATCTTTTTATTTACACTATGAATACATACATACATACACCTGGCACCCTGTGCCACTTCTACAATACTATTGATATCTAAAAACCAAAGCCGGTCCCTGGCCGTCTGTTTTTATCTGACGCCTAACGCTCCTAGCGTTCGCCTCGTGTTCTCTAGATCTCACCGCAACTGCTACTTACCGCACTGGACCACAGTTAAGGACCCAGTTACCAGTTATAACCGCGACCTCTTGCGGTTATAATTAAACCTTACAGTATTTATTGTGAAATAAAAACACCACAGGTCATGTTTCAAAAAGATTCTGGTTTGATCCTCTATTAGCGCCATCGAACTGTTTCTATGTTTATTTTGATGACATAGTAAATCTACACAGTCCAGTCACATTAATATGACCACCTGTCAAAAGCCAGAATAACCCCCTTTGGCAGAGCGGTACTATATGATGGTGTATATGTGATCGAAATGTTTTCCGATGCCTTCCGATCCTTTCTATACACTCCACTGCAATGTGCTGCCACCTGCCTTTTGTGATTGGTTATTTCACGTTGACGTCGAAAGTAGGTGGTGGTCACATTAATGTGACTGGACTGTGTACATTGATATATAATTAATAATTGAACCTACCTATTGAATCTATTGAATATCCTCCAGTGTTTGAATGTGTGGATGGAGAAAGTGAGACACTCCTAGGACAGAGTAATCATGCCAAAATGTGATTACACCATTTATCACCATGGATTCATCTGTAGTGCTATCGTTATAAAGTGATAAATCAGTTAAGAAGATTCATGTTCAAAGTGAATAAGCTTAAGCGTAGCCCATTATCTCAATATAAATAAAGTGTGTAACCGTGGTTCCATTTAAGTAACCATGTTCCCTCCTACGCACTGCAAGAGCGCCCCTTGCGGAGTTCAGAAGAAATCGTCAGTAGGCATCGAGACTCTCCCCCAAGAGGACGTACGGCAAAACAGGCGCTGCCGTTAGTTAAGAGCTCTCATCTCGAGAGCTAGAAGTGGAATCCCTTCCACAAATGTATAATTAGATGTTTTAAATGAGTTATATGTTGTGTATCAATTATTGTATGTGGTGTTGTTTACGTGCTTGTAATTAAAGCGGTGTGTTCTTCAATCCGACCACACCCAATTCCAACTGCACAAATCGACGACAGGACTACAAGCGTATTATCTGCAGCATAACATATTTAATGATAGCACATTGGAAAACATACATCGCGTAAATAAATAAACTAAAGCAAGATTCAAGTGAATGAATCACTTAATATCGTGCCTTATTTAGATTAGATAAATAAATAAGCTTTCCAATTAGTGGACTTTTTAAGCACATGTTCTCATGACTCATTATTCAATGGTGAAGAACACAACTGACATACGAGTTGATTCGGGTTCTGCAAATTTTCCAAGGCAGCTAAAATGATTGAATTTTATGAGGGAAACGATTAGTCTTCCAATCAAAATGTTTTAAATACTGAAATATATATAAAAAAAGGAATTATTTGATTGATAAAATAATTTTTAATTTTTTACACATTTTTTAAGATGTTGACTTTTGAAATTAGGTCAGAAAGTGAATAATTTTGAATGATTGAATGAATGTGAAGTTTTGAGAAGCTAATGATTTTGTATATTTTTTAATATGCATTACTTTTAAAACAGGCAAATATTGCACGATATACTATTATTCAAAATAATTAAAGGATATTGTAAATTTTCTATTAAATAACAGCACAATTGGCATTTAATAAAAGCATATTAAGGAAGACGAATAAAATTGGAAGTTTTTCACATTTTCGAACATTACAAGAATCGAATGAAATTCGGCTTTCAACCTACTTAGTGAAAAAGGTTGATGGAAAAAGATCAGCGTGTATTGACTGGCTTACATCCAAATCGTGTTGCTTTTAAGAGCGAAAGTCAGAGAAATATTATAACACGATCTTTAGGATCCAGAATAATTTTTTTGGATACTTAAAATGCAAATTCGAAACCAGGTAAAGAATGTAATTGAAAAATGCCAAATATGGGTTGATATTTTTGTGTAATAAATATTAATACCCCTGAACAACACTTAGCTATCAGTATCATAGTTTTGACTTAAGCTGTTCGGAAACTTCACACTTTAGATATGTACTTTGCAAATCTATGGTAAATATTAGTTCAACAGCATGTCACGTGTTGTCTGCAGAGAATGGTCTAAAGTACATGCAAAATTAAAAACGAATAGAGGAATGCCCACCTCTCGAAGAGCTCCTGTTAGAAGTTCGTACTGATGACAAGAATGCTTCCTTCTGGAGGGAATGTTGCATTGGAAATAATCCATCATTTATGTAAAAGAAATTATAAATAGATTTGTGTTTCCTGAATGAACTATTCTACCTGCACACCATTAGAAAAACATCCTTGACAGTTTAGGAAGAAAAAAAAAAAGAATTGCAAAGAATTTGCATTACATTTTACTTGCAAAAAACGTATAGAATGTTGCAGAAGGCATTCGGTGAGCATTCCTATATCAGAAAGAAATGTATAGAAATGGTATAAACTATTCAAATAAGGCAGAGAAAGCGTTGAAGACGAAGAGCTCTCTGGTCGACCCTCAACCTCAACCGATAAAATTCATGTCCAAAAAATTATAGATTTGGTGCTTGCAAACCGTCGATTTGCAATTAGAGACTTTGCTGACGATGAATTTCAAAAGGATCGGTCAATTCCATTTTGGACCTCACACGCGTCAAATCTCTATTGGTACCGAAAACACTGAATGCACCAGCTCACACTGCATTGATTCTTCGTGACTTTTTTGTCAAAAATGAAACCCATATCGTTCCACAACCACCGTATTCACACCGTCCGACTTCTGGCTATTCCCTAAACTCAAAAGACCGCTCCGGGGACATCGTTTAGAGTCGATTGAAGAGATTCAACGTGAATCGCCGCGCGCTTTGAAGGCCATCTCTGCCGATGATTTTTAACATGCATTGAGATTGGAAAAAACGTTGGCATAAGTGCATCGTATCCGGAGGGGATTACTTTGAAGTCGATGAAATAAATTTGGAAGAATAAAAAAGAGTTTTTGAAAAAAGTGAAAGTTGGTCTTACTAGAGAAAATGGAAATGAGTTTTTATTTTTTAGATAGATGTGCTACTTGGAACACACAGTTCACCATACATTTTTGTATGTGGAAGATGAAGACTTTAGATAATTTCTGTTGACATAAACAGATTTTAACTACTAACAGCATAACCACATTCTCATTGTACTATCAAGTAATGGAAGATTATTTGGATTGACAAATCTCTTTTTACTTAATAACTTGAAAGGATGAGTACCTCCGAGGAAATTTCGACAGAAAATTTGAAATAAAGATTATCAGCATTAATATTAAATCAATTACCTAAAGCAGGCAATAATCAGTTCAATTCTCGCTTCAATCAAAATAAGGATACCAACAATATCTTTCTGAAAAAATCAGTCGGACTTGAAATATCTTTTATTCTGAAAAGTTCGCCTTACCTTTGATAAACGAGTGGTTTTAATGTTTTGGGTGAGTGTTGCTTGAAAAATATCCACGTGGAATTCCATCCTACATAGCAAACTAAACTTTATATTTCCATCTAATTATCTCTCAGTCTTTATATATATATATATCAATGGTTGTAGTGATGTGCTGTGTGTGTGTGTGCATATTCTAAAAAAGTATAACACTCAGTTTCCCAACTGTTTCACTGAATTAATTTTATTGTGGCAGTTGCTGTTGCTGTAGACTTCGTTTTTATGGACGATAAAGCCAAGCCACATCATACTCTTATCATTAAGAATCTTCTAAGAAGTGAAAATACCTCTAGAATGAACTGGCCAGCTTATTCCATGTATTTAAATCACATAGTATGAAAATTTTGGGAAGACGCTCGATTATGTCTCCAATAGTTGTTGAGGACACTTTTACCTCAACAACTATTGGATAATCTGATATTGCAGAGAGATAGTGCAAAGCAATCATTGTGCTTCGATTTATAATTACTTTAAAACTGTTTTTAAAATTATTTATGCTATTTTCTGCATTGTTGATCTGTTATTTCTTGACTTTATCAAATAGTTATTAAATAAAATTCGAAATACATAATTTGATTGCATATTTAACAGAAAATTTTTCATTCCGCCACAGTACTTCGTTTATCAAGGGAAATTATTTTTATTAATATAATTCCAAATTTGAAAACTGAAAAATGCTTAATGTTGATATGTTTTAAACATATGAACTAATTTCTTTCCTAAATTTCATGCATGCATAAGTTGCTTTTTGAAATTATAATAGTTCAATGTAAATAGTAAAACTGATAAAAATTAAATATGCAATAAACAAAAAAGATCAATGAAAAGATACATTTTCATCATTCCTTATTAAGAAAATATTAGAAATTTATATTATACAAATATGCATGCAATTAAAAATATTTTTTTAAAGTTCAAATAACCCTAACTCTGAATTTATATTCATATTTTAACCTTCATTTCATTTATTTATTTGAGCAAGGCAAGCTAGGAAATTAATTTTAAGCATCTGACATCGTTATAACAGAAATGCAAAAAATTTTTTATATATAATGCCTGCAGTATATTTTATTATAAAGTTTATTTAAAGTAATAATATTTTTTATGATATTAAAAAAAAATGTTTTTTTTAGGTTATGAAAAAGTATTTATCTCATCCTAAATAAAATAAATTTATTGTATTTGATTTGAAATTCTGCTAAGTATGCACTATAATAATTATTTTTATTAAAAAAAATTAATATATTATTAAATAACATGTAAGTTTCATTAACTTATTTTCAAAAATCCTCTTTTTTAAGTTTAAAACATTTTAACTTGACTAATTATTGTTAACGAATTTTAATAATGATTCGATATTCTAGTTTTCAGGAAAATATATTTTAATTTAATGGAATCAATTCTCAGTGAAAATTGGAAAAAATATTTCCAAAGTCTACTTTTATTTAATAAATTGTTTAAGTTACGAAATATTCGGAATTTTTTTTTTAAATATCTCTGTAGATGGCAGCATTAACAAATACTAACTTCTGAAGAAAAAATTTTTTTTAATTATTCCCACAATTATAACTATCAAATATGGATAATTTACAATACCACTTTATCAGATAACACAAATAATTAATCATCATTAGTAATATCAACGCTAGAATCTGAAGGATATCCATTCAGAGTTTGTCATTATAAAATGACATGAATCCAAGAAAAAGAAAATTATGATACAAATTTATCTGATTTATAATTATTAAGTGATGAAAATTTAATATTCAAGTATCTGATTATAGTGTTTATATTTCAATGATAATCTGCTACTTGGCAAACTTTCAGTTTCGTTTCGTGGCATGCGTTGGTCACTGTTTTGAAAATCGAACAATCTCATTGGACTTTACTTGACTTGACTTGGCGCTTTGAGATGTATGCTCGCTGACGCTGCTTTATCTCAAATTATCCGAATGTTTTTATTGTCAACCAAATTTGCAGAAGTGTAAATAAGACCTCCTTAAGATACACTCCAAAATTTAAAATTCCAAAATCATTGAAAACTTCGAAAACACTGAAATCACTTCGAAATTTCAGGAGTCCAAAATTTCTTCTCATCATTGTTGAATACAGATGTCGAGTGCCTGAACGCGAAGCGTTCATCTACTCAATGGTATGTGAAGGCAGTAGGAAAGAAAAGTCATGATAAATAGATAATAGTAATCGTATGAATTGAGAGAAAAAAAAAGAAGAAAGTAAGGAAAATGTAAATCATCGGTGATGGAAACGTAACAAGAAATGTATGATCAGTAAATATGCGTTGAAGTAAAATATCTAAAAAGCGATAAGTGAGCAGGAAATTAGGGTGGTTTGAGGCTTCGATTCCATTTAGAAGTAGAGAAAGGATACTTGTATTTTCCATTCAATTGCGTAAATATAGTTTGTGCCTTGATGAGAGGGTTTTCGTGAGTCGCAATGGTATTGAAGAAATTTCTAGAAAGTTTAGTAATATAGTTGTCAATAGAATCAATTTTTAAATCTTGATGAATTGTAGAGTTGCGGACAAACCAGGGTGCACCAGTGATAATACGAAGAAGTTTGTTTTGAATAATTTGTACAGATTTCTTGTTAGATTGTGCAGCTAGACCCCAGATTGGGGCAGCATAGGTAAGGATAGGCCTAAGAACTTGTTTGTAGAGAAGAAGTTTGTTTGACAAAGTTAATTTAGAAAATTTATTTATGAGTGGTAGAGTGAGATAAAATTTTTTCCAACATTTTTCTTTGATTTTTTTGAATATGAGCTCGAAACGTAAGTTTATTGTCTATAATTAAGCCGAGATATTTAATATTAGTTGCCCATTCAATTTCTTGATCAAAAAGGGAGAGATTAATATATGGTTGTCTGGCGTGTCCTTTTCGGAAAATGATAGCTTGAGATTTAGAGACATTAATTGCGATGCGCCATTTAGTTAGCCAATCCTCTAGGATATTCAGAAAATTTTGAAGAGTATTGATGACATAAAGAATAGAAGCACCTTGGGCAAGAGCAGCAGAATCGTCAGCAAATAGGCAAGTGGAAATGTTAGTGCACTGAGGAAAGTCGTAGGTAAAGATATTGTAGAGAATAGGACTTAGCACGCTTCCTTGAGGTGTACCAGCACAAATACGACCGATTTTGGAGAATTCATTATGAAGTCGAACTTGAAAGGTTCTATTTTTAAGATAATTTGTAATGATAAGTGTGATCCAAGTTGGAAATTGAAGTTTGATCATTTTGTAGATCAGTCCATTGTGCCACAATCGATCGAAAGCTTTTTTGACATCTAGAAAGACACCTCCTGTAAAAAATTTATAGTTATATCCTTCAGTGATGATATTGGTGACACGTAGAAGTTGATGACAAGTTGAGTGATGTTGACGGAATCCAAATTGTTCTGCTGGAATTATGGAATTTTTATCGCAAAAAGAAGTAATGTGTTTCACTAAGAGTTTTTCGTAAAGTTTTCCTACACAGCTAAGGAGACTGATGGGCCGATAATTTTGAGGAAATTTCCTATCTTGGCCAGGTTTAGGGAACATGATGATATTTGCTTTTTCCAGATAGGAGGGAAGTAGTGATATTTAGTACAGCTGTTGTAGATTTTTGCAAGATGAGTAATGGCATTAAGGGGGAGACATATTAAGGCTTTATTTGGAATGTTGTCAGGTCCAGAAGATTTCCGAATGTTGAGATTCTTGATTAAGTTAATTATGTCAGATGGAGAAAAAAAAATATTGTTATGATAATTTTGATGATCAGCTAGAAAGGAAGTTACTGTATCTTCACCATGCTCAATTTGTGAGTAATCGCAAGGTTCAGTGTTTTCTTGAAAGGAGAGTTCAAGGTTTTCAGCAAAAGAGTTCGCTTTATCAGAAGATGAGAATATAAGACCTGAGTATCCAACCAGTGGAGATCACTTCGAAATTTCAGGAGTCCAAAATTTCTTCTGGAATACCATAAACGTTGTCGACACTTTCGAACAATCAAAAGAATAACAATAAAAGAAGTATATTTGGACATGAAAGGAATGGATAAAATACTAATCAAACGATGAAACATCTTAGCATTTAAACGATGATTTAGAAAGCACGAAGTACTACTAGTACTTGGAAAGAAAAGTGAAAAAGAGTTAACACGAGAAAACCAATATGGGGCACCCCATAGAAGACGGGGTTACGAGACTTTTTGTAGGAATTGTAGAATTACTGTTGTTTTATAACGAGCATCTTCAGACATATCGAATAGCCATGAGTATGAAAGAACTTTATAACCAAAAGCACTTTGGAGTTTGTTTCGGGGAATTTCAAATTTTTTGCATTGGAACAAAATGTGTTCCACTGTTTCTGGAGTTTTGCAGGTTGAATATAATGGAGAAGAGGTTAGGCCAAATCTGTGGAGTTTTGCGTTGCAAGGATATGTTTTTTTGCGGAACCTGGATATAAGTGTATCTTCCCTTCGATGATTAGGAAAAAGTCTGTGTGTAGGTTTAATATTATTCAAGTGCATGAGTTCCTGAGCATATTTGCTACCCTTCCATAGTTGCTTTAAGTTATCTTTCAACTAAAAAAGAAAGCACAAGATCTTCCGGTGATATCCAATGATAAATTATAAAATCTGTTGCAGATTTCGAGAGGGAGTCTGCTAGTTCATTTTCTTTAATACCAACATGTCCTGGGGTCCAGATTAATTCATTTGATGAAATACTATTGCTAAGATCTTGAAGTTTATTACCCAGAAACTGAATGATACGAGTAGAATGTATGTTACAATTTTGTAACGCTAGAAGAACGGATAGACTATCTGTGAGAATAACATATTTATGAGCAGAAAGAACATAAGTAGAAAGAGTTAAAAGGAGTGCAAAGGGCTTCTCCTGTGAAAATGCTATTATGATTTGAAATCTGTCCAGATAAAGACTCTTGTGAAAAGGAATTAATGATTGCAATTGAATGTTTAAGTTCTGTCTTAGAGGCGTCGGAGGCTAAAATGATTCTATCTGTCCAATATTCATTTTTGTATTGTTCAAAGAGAAGTTTTATGATATGATGAGGTAACTGTTTGGTTTGAAAAGGTAAATCTCCGAGATGAAAAGTGACTTTCGAATTTACTCTAACTGGCGGAAAATTAGGAATTAAATTAGAAGGCTGGATGTCTAAATTGTCTAAGAGATCAGCAAAAAAGCATTGTAATGAAATGGGACGTTTTAACCTTGGAGTTTTATTACTCGATCGAAGATAAATGGTGAGTGGAGACGAGGAATCAAACGAAATTTGTTTAATAAAAAAGCGCTCTGCAAGCATATGCAACCTCTGAAGCAAAGAAAGTTGATCTGTTTCTTTAAGTAAAACTGGAATAGGTGTCCACCTTGGAAGACCTGCTGCAATACGCAAAGCCAGATGATATAAAGGACTAAGTATTTGGAAGTCACTATGGCTAGATGAGATAAAAATCTGAGCTCCATATTCCAGTAAACTACTAATAGTGGTATTTGTAATTTGAATTAAATGATAGGATCGACAACCCCAGGAATTAGCAGCAATTGCTTTAAGAGCATTTAATTTTTTAATAACTTTCCTTTTAAGAGACTGGAAATGTTGTTTGAAAGAGAGGTTATAAGAGAATATGATACCTAAAATACGTGTATGTTGTTTCCAAGGGATGCGGATATTATAAATATGCAGATGTTGAGCTGGTTGTTGTTTTTTATTGGAAAAGTTAACCGCTTCGCACTTTTCTGGTTGAAGGGTAAATTTCCACGTTTCACACCATTGGGTTATTTTATGAAGTGTTATTTGAAGGTTATTAAGGACTTTTTCCAAAGAATGATCGCTGCTAAAAAGAAAAATATCATCAACATACAGTAAGCATTCGTATGTTCAGGAATGATCTCGTAAATATCTCTCATGTAAATGGTAAAGAGAAAGGCACTGAGAACACTACCCTGCTGTACACCACGAGTGGAAAACAATTTCATAGAATCAGAGTTTCTCCAATTAACATAAAAATTCCTGTTATTAATGAAATTGTTTATCCATCTAGCAGCAGTTCCCTTTATGCCAACCTGTAAAATTTTATAGATAAGGCCATCTCTCCAAATTGAGTCATATGCGGCAGAAATATCCAACTTAAGAAAAATGCAAAAATTTTTGGCGTTTTTAGCTTCTATTATTTTATGATGAAGTAATGACAATGAATACATACAATCTTTGAAAGGAATAAATCCGGAATGGTTGGGGTGGAATTTATCAGGAACTGTGAAGTGAATGATTCTTTTGAGAACAATACGTTCAAAGATTTTACTAATAATAGAAGTCAATGCGATAGGGCGAAAGGAGGTAGGGGAAGTGCTGTCTTTTCCGGGTTTAAGGATAGGAATAATTTTAGCTGTTAACCATTCCCGAGGAACATCACCAGTTAACCAAATATTATTGAAGATATTAAGCAGCTGAAAAAGATAAGAATCAGGAAGTATTTTAATAAGTTTTGCAGGTATACTGTCACTGCCAGGTGAAGTATTAGGAGCAGCGCGGATTGCATCTTTTAGTTCGTTAAACGTAATTGGTCTATTATAATGTTGGTTGCAATTGTCAGAAAGATCAAATGGAATAAACTGATGGTCGAAGGTTTTATTAAACTGAGTAGCTAATAAATTAGCTTGCTGAGTCGGGTCTGAAATGACAGAATTATTAGAATGAAAAATTTTATTGCTAACCAGAATATTGTTTCTATTATGAATAGCTTTAATGATTTTATAAATTTTGCCGTTATATCCGGTAGAGGAACACACAAAAATCCCAATATTGTTTTTTAAGATCGGAGATGTAGTGGCGAAGTTTGGCAGAAATTTTCTTGTATGAAATCCATAAGTCTTGAGAAAGTTGAGATCGAGCTTGATGTAATAATTTGAGTTTCTGTTTTAAAAAGTATTGCAGCGAGAGTTCCACCACGGAGATTTGACTGTGAGAGGTTTTATGAAGTTTTTGTTGTTAAGGAGAGCCTGAGTTAAGAAAGAATGAAAATCTGAATATGATGAAAAGGTGCGATCAAGATTTTTCTGATCTTGGAGGAAAAGATGGACTTTAGACGATAAAATGATCGATCTACAAATTTTTGTGAAGCAGAAAGTTTAAACGATAACTGTATCGGAAGGTGATCACTGTCGAAGGGATCGGAGGAACAGCAAAAAGAAATATTAGGGTAAATGTCTGCGCTGGCAATGGAGAGATCAATAAGCGATGTAACATAGGAGTAATATGAGTGGGAGTGTTAGTATTAATAATATTAAGATTATTCTGGAGAATCCAGTTGATCAGGATTTCTGAACTAGCCGTAGAAGAGGTGGATCCGAGAATGGGATGATGAGAATTAAAATCTCCGAGAATAATACAGTTAGAAGGAAGTTGATGACTAATTGTATCCAGCCATTCAGTAGTGAAAATACCCCTTGGAGAATAAATGTTAACGATAGTTATAGTTTTATGTGAAATATGAATTGTAACTGCTTATATTTCATTATCAGAATCAGGAAGGTTGGCAAGATTAAAGACTCTGCTAGGAAAATTAGAATCAACTGCAACTAAAAGACCTCCTCTGCGTGTATTGTCAGAACAATCTGTTCTATAAATTAATTTACCCGGTAGATGAAAATGATCTTTAGAATTAAGAAATGTTTCTTGTATTGCGAATACTGACGTTGACGAAAAAAAGTGGATCAGATATGGACGTTTGGCTCGAATGCTACGAGCATTCCATTGTATCACTTTAAACATTGTTGTAGTTATTAATATAAAAGTTTATAAAGATTGATCTACAACAAAGAAATAAAAAAATCCAATGAGTCCAAGATGCAAAATTATAATTTTCAATAACAGTAATTAAGTTAAACTAGAAGTAAAGAAATTTAAAGAAGGATCGACTATCGACTTTTTTCCCGTAAAATCGAAGTCTTGCAAGGTTTCAAAACTCTGGTTTTTACTTTTCATCTTTTTCTTTTCCTTACCCGAAGATGCTAATTTTGTCATTGGAGGTAAAGAGAGTTTCTTTATCGCTTGATTTAAGGAATTTATACTACTTGTTATATTTTCTGTAAGTAATTTTAAGGACTCCTGGAAATTGGATGCTTGTGCATGACAAATTTCTTTTACTAAATTTTGAGTTTCCATGGCGTGCTGTTGAAATAATTTAGTGATTTCTTCTTTTTTTTGTAATGTAATTAGGTGGAGAAGCTATTTTAACTTTAGCGGAAAATGAATCTTCTTTCGAACGCGATATATTCTCCGCGCTTCTACGAAAGAAAGCCTGTTTAGGGTTTTGAACTTTAAAAAATCTTTTCTTCTGCTTTACGGCTAGGACAATTCATGTCGGTGGCCTTATGATTTTCGCTACAATTTATACATGTGGGAGTTTGTGCGGTACATGTGTCAACATGATGATTAGAACTGCAAAATTCACAAGTAAGAGATTTTTACAATGTGAGGCGGGATGAGAAAAAAGAGTGACAATTTCGACATTGACGTGGTTTATCCACAAATAACGATATTTTCTGCTGGGTAAGCCACAGTCTTATGTGTTCAGGTAATATCGTACCCAAAATTGTAACTAAAAACCGGAGGGTGAAAGACGGAGTTGTTCTTTTACTAGCAAATCTTTTGAGTTCTATGACGGAAACCCTATTTTCTTCTTCCAATTCAGAAGCAAGTTCAGAAAGTGGAATGTCTGTCGGGACTTTATGTAATAGGAAACGGGTAGAGATCTTTTCCGGGTAAAGCGATGCATTTACCGGAACTCCCAATATGGCTTTAATATGTACTAGTTCTTTAGCTGTATCATAGCGAGAGGTAGAAAACAGAAATTTATTCTGACGAGTGATACGCATGAACTCAATATGTTTTAACGTGCTTATTTTAGAGGAAATGTTATCTTTTAAGACTTTCGGGTGAGCCCGTGGAATTGAGCCATTTGTCGCCTCAAATAAGATAACAAATGAGTGCGCTCCATTTTCGTGTGCTAAATGCAATTTGGACGTAATATCTCTAGAAGAAATAAAATTGTGGTCTATTTCAGAGGAAAAATCCATGCTATTAGAATGACAAGCCATATCAAGACTCTAAGTATGCCCACTTAGAGAGTTGGGGCCTCCCTCTTCGCTTTAAATCATTAACCACAACCTTGAACAAAGTGTGAAAAAACAAACTAAAGTTTACCGGTAACTTACCCGGAGAGAAATCCGATTAGATTTCAAAAAAATAAAGAAAATTTTTAACTTACGAAACCCGAAACTAAAACAAGAGGTCAAAAAAGAAACTTGTCACCAAGCATACACCAAAGCAGCTCAAGTCCTCACCTTGTTCTCCTCAAAACAATCATCAACCTCA
This sequence comes from Caerostris darwini, assembly GCA_021605075.1. Lineage (NCBI taxonomy): Eukaryota > Metazoa > Arthropoda > Arachnida > Araneae > Araneidae > Caerostris > Caerostris darwini. Next base: position 1,663,690 of record BPLQ01007175.1, on the reverse strand, counting down.
TTGGATACTATTACTATTATTACACCACACCACATCACCGTGCCGTAGAGCTGAGTTGCCCCTTTTACAGTTTAGGAATAATGAGAGTGAGAGAGAAGTCTGATTGGGCTCTGTGACGCTCTACTGTCATAGAAGCCCAGGACCTACTGCTTAAAATAGATTTTGAGCCACTATAAAGATCCATGGCACTGCCGAGATTCGAACTCGATACCTATGGTACCGAGAGCCAGAAATCTCATTGGATATTTTGACAGAAACACATATCAACACTGACTGCCTAGTAAAGACTTTCAAGCTTTTTTCTTATATAATACGCAAACGAAAATGATTGCCATAGAATTTCTTCAATAATACATTATATTTTTCTATCACCAGGGCTTCGTAAATCCGAGATTTGCTTAACAGAATGTGTTCAACTTCTTTTTCATGGATAATATATAGAGAATAATCGCGATTCAGATCAATAAAATAAATAATTCTAAAAGAATTATAGAATGCTAGATTAAAAATATTTAGGATTTAAATTTACTGTAGTGTTTAACTTTTTTATTGCATTTAAGGAATGAATTCAGATTATTATCAATCTTTAAATTTTATTAAATTAGAAGACTGGTTCAGGAATCTAAGTTTAATTTTAAGTTTATGTCAACAATATAATAACTGTAACCGTACTTATAAGGGACATTTGTAAACAAACAATGTATGTAAATAGATTTTGCGGCATATATTTATATTTTACAAATATTGTGGAATAAATGTGCACAGAAATTATTTTCTGTGATTAAAACAATAAAGCAGCAGATATTTTTGTAATATATTATAATAAATAAGTATATTAAATTAATTATTTGATTTATTCTCGAATTAAAGTTAAAATTCATCAAAGAATTATTGATTTTTAAATTGAACAGAAACTTTAAAATGTTCTATAAATCATTGGTTCTGAAAAGAATAAGGATTTCTGAGAATATATATTATTCTTTTGGAATGTTTTGCTTTCATATTTGATAGCAGGATTGGTACAAATAGAAACCGAAAATATAGTGTGATACTTCGTCACAAATTCTTACAACATGAAGGTATGTAAATAAATATTTTTTTTTTGTACTTTCTCCTATTTTATAAAATATGAATTATGAAATATATGTAATTTAATATTTTTATGTTAATTAATTTTACTACTCTTTATTAAGTTAAGGTACCATATTTTAAATTACAAATAATTAATTAAAATATTAATATTTTTTAAATACATCTGATCGGTTTTGACTGAAGTAATATTTTAAAATATTTATTTTATAAATTTAAAGTGATTTATCTTATTATTTATTATAAAAACTATATAAATAAATAATTATGTATAATTATAGTTTAGAAATTCTTTTTAGATGGCATGAAAAATAGTTTGCTCTGCAATGAAATAAAACTTTTATTCAAATGAACAGCATTAGTTCTGCTAACGATCTTACTAATAATTAAAAAATAAAATGTTAACGGAAGTAACACATTTTAGAAAATTTTGTTATGTGTTAGATTATTACTAATAAGTTATTTTTCTGTGTATTAAAAAAATATATATTATTTTCATTAATTATATCTTCTTAAATGAATACATATTTCAGTAAGATAAATTTCTCGAAATTTGCTTTTTGTAATCCTTGAACTTTTAATTAATTCTTTTCTTCCAAAATTTCTGTTTTCAATTTAGATATTTATATACCTACTAAAGATATTTCTTTGTTATTTTCACTTAAAATTTTAAGATTAAAACCTTATTATTTCTTGGTAGTAGTCTTATATATTTTTTGAAAGTAAGTTAGGTATTTAACCTAATTTCCTGACCAAAGTTGTGTAGATTAGATATTTTTTTGGGGTTAGTTATTTTATATTCAAACTAGAAAAATTAGATTTTTTTTTCCATATGTATACATGAACAAATTTCCTGCTTTGATATGATTTTTTTACCTTCTTATAGAGGGTATTTACAATTCCCAGAAAGGGTATGAATCCTGGCCCGGTTCTTTTTTTATGGCAAACTGGATCTGGAAATTTTTTAGTGACAACAGGGTAAGTTTATTTCTTAATTTCTGATGATTTTTGTAAATTGTACATTACTTTTGTATTAAGTTAATGACATATTATTTTTACCTTTAGATTAGATCAAATGGTAAATATTTATGATAGACATGGAGAAAAACAGCATGAATTATCTTTACCTGGGTAAGAATTTGATATCAGTTCTTATGTGTTTGTTATACTGCCGGTGCTTAAACTTGCTTTTTAAAGTGCATATTTGTTCTTATAAAAACAATAATTTTCTCATTTTTTTAGGAGAGATGTTTAAAAAAATGTGTTTGTATTTAACATAGCTATAAACAAAATTACAAATGAATTTTAAGATAAAAAGTGACATTTTTTTGTTAATGATAATGACATTTTAAACTATTAATTGTTTATTTAGTTGTAATATTTTTTAAACTTTTTTATCCGTTTATTTGGAAAATTAAAAAATGAATGTGATTGTATTCTTTTGCAATAACCCTGTCCTTTCCCCACACAAAATATTAATTTCTCTTTGATTGTTAAATCATGTTAACAGATCTGAATTTACAAAATATGAACATAAACATGAAAGTAAATTTTATTTCCTTTTCTAATTTTTTTTTCTATTTTCTTTACCAAGAATTTGTAGTGGAATGTCTTGGGACAAAGAAGGCCAGATTCTTAGTATCATATGTGAGCATTCAAATACTCTGCTTTTGTGGGATTCAAACACAAGAACATTATCACATGTTGATTCTGGACTAAGGTATATTATATGAAAATTTTTGCTATAACAATTAGTTCTGTTGTAGATTTCTTCATTTCAGTTAATTGTGATGTTATTATTTTTATTATTTAATTTTGAAATAGGTTATATTAGTATTTCTTCATACTATAGAAATCAGTCACATGTCACTGTTCATTTTTAGTCAAGTCTGTTCTGTCAAGTTATTTTTAGTCTGTTCATTTTTAGTTTAACCAGTCACTGTTCTTTTTTATTTAAATAAATTTTCTTGAACATAATGTATTAAGTAAATATTTTTGCTTTGCAGAGATCCTATGACCTTAATAGTTTGGTCAAAAAGTGCTCCTTTACTTGCAGTTGGCACTATAAAAGGAAATCTTCTTATTTATAGCTATAGAACATCTAAGTAAGATTTTCTTATTTTCTTATTAGTTATATCTAGATAACATCAAGAGTTTTCAGCAATTATTACAAAAGACACATTATTTCCAAAAAGTTTCATTTATATCATCCTTTCCTTTATCTGAGGATCTTTCTATTTTTTTCTCTTCATTTATATACCCTTCCAAAACAAAATTACTAAAAATTTGAACAGCTACAAAAAATGATACATGTATAAAAAGTAAATTTTATCCTAAATATTTGCTTGTACACACACACACACACACATGTAAGTTATTAATTTTCTTCACGTATGGTGAAGTTAAAAAAGTGTATTAAATTGCAGGAATAAAAGTAATGTAATATGATTTAATTTCATGATATATTAAGAAAATTATTAGCAAAAACAACCAAGTTGATGACAGTAACTTATAATTGTTCAAGCATTGTAAAATTAATATCTAATAAAATTTCATGCATTTAAAAATTATTAAAATGTTCTAGATACATTCAAATTGTGAATTACATAATATATCATTTTTATTCAACAAAATAAATACACTAAATTTCTTTCAAATATTTATAAATTTTTGAATTAAATATAATATTGATATTGTTGACACAATAAAAATATAATGAATATGAAAATTCATTTAAAAGAGAAGACAGAATTTATATCATTCTTTAATCTGATTATACTAATATAATATATTTAATGTTTTAATCAGAAAAATCTCCATCTTGGGCAAGCATAACAAGCAAATAACATATGGAGCTTGGAGCCAGCAAAATTATCTTGCTCTTGTTGCCAGCGACAAGACTTTTACTCTGAGTAATGCCGAAGGAGACACTATGTACAGGACCACACTGAAAGGAGAACCTTCGCAAGTACAGTTCTCTTCGATGAAACAGGATGCACCTGGTGGTGGGGAGACCACAGTGAGTAAAAAATTGTTAAAAAACTAGTGATGTTAATGTACTGTATTAAGCTATAAGTACTGTCATGTAAAAGGAAAAATATTAAGAAACACAAATTTAAACATTAAAAGTTATCATTTAAAACACGTAATATATAAAAAAAAATTTTAAAGTCAATTCCTACTTTTTTTCACTATATTGCAGAAAGTCCTTCATAAATAAAGCTGATATTTTCCTCATACATCTGGCACCATCTGTTGGTAGATACATGCAACTTAAATCTAAGAAAAACTAAAATTAATTAATTAAATTTAATTAATGAATTAATATTTGAAAAAACTGTATTAACATCAAGTGTCATCCACTACAAGTTGTATGTATGTATTTGAACTTCAGTGGATGAATAAAAAGTATTTTATTAATGATTGAAAATTTGAACAAGGTGATATATAGGGAGAGTAGAGATTATATATAGGGAGAGTGTGAACTAATAGTAGGGATTGAATAATTATAAATTAGCTATAACTTTGTTTTATTTTAGTTTGAAAATTATTTACAGGCTTTTTTTTTAATGCAATCTGGGAAGTTTTACATATATTTTATTTAGAAATTAAATTTTATGCATAGGAAGTTTTAGATAAATACATAGAACATTTTACATAGCAAAATTTTATTTAATAATAAAATGTTATATTTTTCATGTTTGCCATAAAATATTAGGAAAAGAAATGCTATACAAATGAATTTTGATACATGTAAAGAAATTTTTTTTTTTTTTTTTTTTTTTTTTTATTTTTAGGTAAGTTTGATTTTGAATAAGAAAGCACTTTTTCTTCTAAATATTCATGACCCTGAAGATCCTATTGTATTATCTTTCCAAGAAAAATATGGAAGTGTTATAGATTATTATTGGTAAGTTGAGTACTTATTTTATGAAGTATATATTACAATAGACAATTTTATATTTGAATAAAAAATTCACACTTTTTTTTTACTTAACTGCTTAAATATTAAGTTTTTTAGATAATTTATAACAGTTTGAAACGATGTGTCACACAATATCAAAATTATTTAACATGAAGTTATTTATTTTATTGAATAAAGTGTTTAGCAACTTTGTTTGGTAAAAGTATGTTATTCAAAATATTTAAGAAGTTATTTGTATGCAAATTATGATAAAAGCAATTAAATTATTTTTAGAATGCTAAAACATAAGAATTTACATTTTTCTTTCCATTTTTTAATTATAATTTGAGTATAATTTTTTAAACTATAATTTTTTTTTAAATTATGTATTTTTTCAAAATAAACTATTATTTCAAGCACAAGTTCTGTTATTGTTTTGAAAAATTATAATATTGTATAAAATAATTTAAAAAAATTTCTATAAAATTGTTTATTAAATTAACATAATATATTATTCGCCTAATTTTTCTTGATTTTCTCTTCCAAATTTTGAAAACAAAAATGATTTATTTTTGTGTTTAGGCATGATGAAGGTTATATCCTTTTGGGTTTTTCTTCTGGATTTTTTATTGTACTATCCACACTCTTAAAAGAAATTGGACAGGTAAGATGTTTTAAACATTTACAACAATTTTGTCAAATTTTTTTTTAAATATCTGCTATCTAGAGCATTTTTTTAAAAAAAAGTATATTTAATTTAATCCTTATTGTCGTTGTATGAAGAGTCCCTGAATAATAATACTTAAAATATATGAAGGGAAAAAAACATGTGCTTTACTTTATTTTATGCATATAATTTGCCATATTTTATATTTAATTTGTTTTGATTTAACAGTATGAAGCATATATGATATGCAAATGATATGCGTTATATAATTTTATATAGCTTATATAGTTTTCTAGTGATAAAAAAAATAGAAATAATAAAAATTATATAATTGGTTAATCAATTTGAGTATTTTTTTTTAATTTAAAGATTTTCAATACATTATTATTTTATGAATATTTTATTTATCATGAAAAAATTTATTTTAAGGTTTTATTCAGACTAATTAATACTTTACCATAATTTGTTCAAAATATGTAATTTAATGTCACATTTATATTTCAATGTATAAACGCCAAAAATATTTGCCTTCTTTTAAAATTATGTTATAAAAATCTTTTCTGATAAATTAGTCATCAATGACATAGAAGTATGTACTATTTATTTAATATCATACTATATAATGTATTGCATTTATAATGTTTATTATTGATGTTTCATATTGGTTTTTAAAAATATATGAATATAATTTTAAGCATATTTTGAGATTATTTATATTCTTAGTTTGTTAAATGTCTAAATTTATAAGAGTAGTTAAAGACTTTAAAATCTGAATAAATTCTTTTAACTATATTTATTAGTTTAAATATTAGATTGTTTATGCTTTATTTGGAAAAAAAAATTATATTTTGTTTTTCTAGGAAATGTGCCATGTTCAGTGTTTCAAAAATAATCTTTCATACATGACCTTTTGTACCTTAGAAAAGAAAGTAATTGGCTGTGGAGATGATAACAAGTAAGTTTTGTGAAAATGAATTATTTGTTTTTATATAGCTTTATACAATATTTTTTCATCTGTTGATTTTTAAAATTGTAAAATCAATAATAGCATCGAAATGTGAATTAGGGTTAAAAAGATTTTCAGAACGGAATAATTGCTTTTCACATTTTATTGATATAGCAAGCCTCTTATTCCTCTGGTCATTGTATCACTGGCCAGTGATCTTAAAACCAAATCTCCAAGAATAAAAGAGTGATACTTGATACTTTCATAATTAAAGCATTAACTATTTTTTGTAACTTTTACATATATTATAATCATTTATTAAATAATATATTATGGTAATAAGAATGTCTAATTCTGCAAATTAATCTTTTAAAAATCCAAGTATTTATTATATCTAGGAATATACAACAATTATAAAACGTTTGTTTGAAAATAAATGTTACTGTAATTTTAATATTTCTTAGAAACTGTCATGTAATGATGCCCTTACACATTTCCATATCACAGAGTTAAAACTTACGACATCAAAAATTTGCAAGAAATGCTGCACATGATAACAGTGGATGATGAGCAGTTCATTGACGGTATCCAGTGGAGTGACGATGGTCAGCTATTGGCTTTGGCAGGAGGGGAAGGGAACTTGCATGTTTATTTGACGAAGCTTCCTGTCCTGGGTTCAGTTTGTGGCCAGAAATTAGCACATCTCAGCTCTTTATATGAAGTGTCCATTTATTCTGCTAGAAAGAAAGCAAGTAGTCATTTTTATGTTTTAATTTTATTGTATTAAAGTATGGAATTTATTTTGAATGTTATTTTTTGTTTTGTTTTAAAATAACCTTTATGGCATAGTTCTCTATATTATATATTTAGTTTTGAAATGCTTATTTTATATGTCATTTTTTTCAAAAGTGTATATTTTTGTATTTTATTTTTAATAAATTCTGGTTAAAATAAAAAAAATGTCGCCATATCATTTGTTTACAAAGATTATATTATATTAAACTGTTATATCTTTTATAGTTTTAAAATGTTACTTAGTGTGTACTTCCCTAAATTTTTTATAAAATAAAAGCTAATATTTTGTAATTAAAAAAATACATTTTTAAATCCATGCATGGATGGACAGGCGGACGGGCGTGACGTGGCATGACAGGATTTCCATTTCCAGTTGATCATAAATTATAAAATATAAATTATGTATTTTAATAATGAAGGAGCAATTTATTATTGTGTATATTTTCTGGTAGACAAAATTTTAAAAAAATAAAGTACATTTCTAAAGTACATGATGCATAATTTATAAATATTATAAAGGTAATTTTTTCGATAATTTAAAAGTTTTTAAAATCATGAAATTTGTGTTAGGAATTTAATCCTTATTTAAATTGTGTTAATGTAGTAATTTTTTCTGTGATTTTTTAGTTGTGTGTTATTCAATTTAATAATTGCATTTAATTGTTTATAGTTTATATCTAACTACTGATAGATAGTTTTAGTCCATTGTTATTTTGAAAATTCGTAAGTAGTATTCAATAGATATCGACAGTTTTTGCTTGAAATAATATGATTATATTTTTTTTATTAATGTGTATAAAATTTTCATGATAGGACAATGTCACAAAGCTGAAGATTGATGTAGAACCTAAATTTATAGCTCTGGGACCTTATCATCTTGCTGTAGGAATGAATAATAGAGCCTGGTTTTATACTCTCGGTGATACAGGTATGGAATTTTGATAGTTTCTATAACTGAAAATTATATAAACAATCTATAAATATTATATAATACCTAATAAATATTATATAGTAACTATAATAATGTAATTTATAATTTAAAAAAAAGTCAAACTTTACATTTTCTACAAGAAGCTGTATCATTAAATAAATTTATTTAATCAGGATTTATATTACATTTAAGATCATCTTATTAACAAATTTAATTTTGACTATATTTTAGAAGTATTATATAAAATTATATTGTGCGTGCTAGACAATGAATCTTTAAATAAACTCTTTAATTTTGAACTGGTTTATTTACAATGAAAGTCTTTTTAATTTTACTTTTTAAAAGAGATAATTTCTTTTGGTTATCATATTTTTAATTTGTTAATGCAATGAAAGTTTGATTAATTTTTGTTTGGGTTTTAAAAAGCAATTGTTTAAAAACCAGACAACCAGGAAGCAGTTGTTTCTAAAATTTCAATAAAAATAAATATTTTTTTGAATTTGTTTTTAAATTTAACACATTTAAATTTTATTAACTTCAATAGATTATAAACATTCTTAGTTTAAATAATTAAAATTTTCTGAATTAAGTCTATGAATTCTAAAATATGTCTTAATTTTTATTTTAAAGCAAATTATAATTTATAATAATTTTTTTAAATAAAACAATTTTATTGAGATAATTTTGAAAATTCGGTAGAAATATTTTATATTGTCTTATGATTTCCTAATTATTCAGGTGCAGAATTTCTTTATGATAGAGAATATTTGAGTACTGTTAGAAGTTTGTATTTGAACAGTGATTATGCTTCTGCTCTAATTGATGGAAAAATTCAACTCCACATGGTGAGTCTGAATTCCACTGTGGCTTTACATGGTGGGAATATTCAATGAGAAATGATTTTTTAAAATATTTATTTTCATTTATTGATATTTTTTGAATTTTAATGTTAACTGTCTAAAAATCTGTCTGTCTTTGTATTTAGTCTTGAATGAAAATCATAAGCATATGCTTTTAAAAAACAGCAGGAATTTAATAAAATAAAAATTTTTAATTTTTTTTTATTTTCTTCACTTTTTTGCTCAGGAATTTTTTTAAAATTAAAATTATCATGGTCTTTGCTATAATTGAGTTCAAAATCATAAAAATACTTTAAATATGTAATAACAAAAGTTTGAATAAAACCATATATTATCTCATATAAAGTATTTCTTCTATGAATTTTTCATATATAAGGATTAATTTTAAAAGTTAAAGATTAAATTGTGTGTGTGTTTTTTTTAAATAAAAATAAGATCTTAACAGTGAAAAAATGTTTCTTTTATTTTCCATTTTCTATAGCAATATTATTTTAAAATATCTTTTATTTGCTGAATAATTATTATAAACTATTTTTATGTTATAAATTATAAATTATTTGTATGCTATAAATTATAAATTTATAAATTATTTTTATTAAAATAATTTATCAATTTCATCTTATTTTGTAAAATAAGTATATTTTTTATTTGTTTGTAAAATATTGTAGCATTGTACTCAATTATTATCACAATGTCTTAAATATGTGTTTGGTTTAAATAGATTGATGAACCTAATATGCCATGCATGGAGAGAGAATCAAGAATATTTCCTGATCCAGATCAACGAAATACAGTCATTACCTGCCATGCATTAACCAATGACTTCCTCATATTTGGAACTGATGTAAAAATGCTTTATATTTTTTTGACATTAAAACAAGCTATGTGTTTAAAAAAATTGAGTTAAAAATGAAATGAAAAGTCTCAAATTCCATATATTGTTTTTTATGTTTGTTTATTAGATATAATTATTTTTAGTAAACATTTTTCAACATGTTGCTGTATTTTTTATCTTTATTAATATGTGATGTATTTGAAATGTAATTTAGTAGTCTGAAACTTATTTTTATAATCTTGATGAGGAAAAAAAAAAAAAATCTTTCATGAATCTGTTAATAATTTCACACTTGAAACTTTATATTTTCTTGTTACTGTATAGTTTTTGTAAAAAATTTTTTTAGTAATTTATTACACAACACAACATTTACTATCATGCTTTATAATATATGCATGATATTTAGTGTATGTTATGTAAAATTTATTTGGCGCTATGGTTTTACAGACAGGAATGATTCATCTTTTTTCTCTGCTGGAGTGGGAATTCTGTGTATCCACCCAGCATCCACAGAACACAGGTATTAAAGATTTGCACCCAGACTTTTCAGGTACAAGAATTCTTATAATTGACTCTAAGGGAGCTGCTTTTGTATGTAATCCGGTATGTACTCTCAATTCTATATTTGCCATTTTGAGAAATAATATACTTTAAATTAAAAAAAAACCTTTAATTTTTCAATTCCTACTATTGATTCACACTCTTCCTATGTATATTTATGTATCTTGTTCAAATGTTCAATCGTTAATAAAACACTTTTTATTCATCCCCTCAAGTTCAAATACATTCTTTTAAACGTGGAGTGGATGACACTTGATGTTAATACCAGTTTTTTCAAATATTAATTTATTGATTAAATTTAATTAATTAATTTTAGTTTTATATGGGGGAAAAATTTCTCTTATATAAGATATTTAGCAGGATATAATTTGATGAATAAATACCGTCAGTGGCGAATCTTGTAGATCGCTGGAAAAAAAATTCTTTTTCAGGTTCTTTTTTCATTCTGGGTTCTAGTCTGATTCAAGTAGGGAACAAAATCTAAAATGGAACCTGTGAATAAATTAGTAAGAGAGATGGAAAGTGTGTGTGAGAGTGAGAGAGAATTTTTTCTAACTTAAAAAAATGAATGAAAATTATTTATAAAGGACTTTCTACAATATAGTGAAAAAAATAGGAATTGACTTATCAATTTTTTAAATATTATTCGTTTTGAATTATTTGTACTTCAAATTCTGTTTATAGCTGAATTTACCTTTTAATGTTATATGTAAATTTATTTTTATTATATGCTTGAATCTTCACAAAAGCTTATAAAACTTAATCATGGGGTTAATTATACTAATGATGTAAAAAGTTTAAATTTTTAAAACCAAATTTATCTTATGAAATCATTGATTATCACTGATATAAAATTGCATAAAAATAATTTACTATATCATTACTTTATCTGCAACAGTTCATCAAATTGAAATATTCTTATTTAATTTACAAATACATTTTTTTAAATAAATTTGCAAAGTTATTAAAAATATTTCTTTCTTCAAAAATATTTTAATTGCAAAAAAATTAAAAAATTAAAAAATTTTCAAAACTGTTTTTTTAATAATTAATACAATATTTTTAGAATATTAAATGACTATGGTATCTTATTTAAATAATGATTCATTAAATAAAAAAAAAATTTGATACATTTATCTTAAAAATAAGATTTTTTTAATGAAAAGATGGAAGAAATCGAAACTTAATATTCTCTAAATAAAAAATAGAAATTTTATAATATAGTGTATTTTTTCCTTAGATTTATATATGTATATATATATATTTATATTTACAGTTGGATTCCAGCTTATTGGCTGTACCTAATTTTTCTTCAAATGTGACTCATCTTTTATGGAATCACAGTACAGTGTATAAGGTTATTATTTGATCATATAATTATTTTTTTATACAATACATTTTATTTCCATTTAAATTCTCAAGAACCCATTAATTTTTATTATTATGGATTATTAATTAGGGGTTTAATTACGGATTATATTGTGTACTTGCACTTATGTGAATTATCACAAAAAATGATCAAATATAATTATAGTCAATATGACATAAAAATTTGTATAGCAAAATTTTATTTGATGTTTTTTCATCATGCGAATTTTCAAAAACTTTTTTTTTTGATGAATTTATCTAAATAAATGAATAAATGAAAGAAAAATAATAAAATTAGTTACCTTTAATGACATTAGTTATTTATTGTTTTTATAAAAAATAAAATTTTTTGATATTTTACAATTAATAATAAAAATTTTTTTATTTTCATTAGGGAGTATTCATTGCTTTTGATGATGCGAAAGCTAATATTTTCATTTATATTTGTGATAGTGTTGAAGGTAAGAAATCAATTCTGTAATTATTACTATTTTTTGAAAGAAAAATGGTTATTAATTTTAAAAACTAATTTTTTTTAATTTGTTGATTCTAAAAATGATTTTAAGAAAACATATGTTAAGTTGCTCCACTATCTGAAGTAATTTGTAAATATTATAACGTTGATCAAAGAAAACAATGATTGGTATATTTTATTTTAATTATTAGTAAATATATAAAGTTTTTATTTAGACAATTAGATTTTGGATTTGGCAATATCCAATAATGAATACAAGTAATAATAGTAAAATACTGCATTTTTTTCCCTTTGCTACCTTAATCTTTAAAGTCATTGTACCTAATGTCTTTGAACTTGATTTAAATATTTATTATAAGTTTTTTATAAAATATAAATTATGTTATATGAAAACTGCAGATTAAATATGGTATTAAGATTTTAACTTTTTATGATAGTTTTAAATAATAAATATTAATAATATACATTTTTGAATATTATGAAAATTTGAATTTAAAATATTATAAAAATTTGTAATAAGTGATGTTAAAATTTTGTCATATTCAAATTAATGTTGAATTTTAATTATCTATTTGTTAGATTAATTGATGAATAGAATATATGTTTGCTTTCAGTTACACTATTATTATTTAATTCGTAGCTATTTCATTTTTCAACTGATAACAATTATGTATTTTTTAAAATTTAAAATATTTATATGTATATATAAATTATTGTGTATTTTGCAATACTTGAATTGCTACTTAATGTATTGGGCTACTTAGTAATAATTTAATAAAATGTTCTTTGATATTGATTAGCCACAAATTCTAATTAATGCATATGATTTTAATATCTTAAAATTAAAGTCTACTGTCTTTTATATAAGAAATATTCAAATTGCTTTGTACATGATAACAATTAATGTATAAGGCCCAACTTATTACTTAAAAGTTATTCCTCGGTATATATCATGGATTTTTTTCATTTAATATCCCAGGAGGTTAATATCTTTTGAGATGAGCTTTAGGCATAAATGCAGGTGTACTAAATGGGATAAACTTAAAATACTCACAACAGGTAATCTAAATATATACACATCTAAATGTATGCAAGATACTGTCACAATTTTCTATCGACTGTATTTGTTTTTCGAAGCACTGATGACAATACATGCTGTGAGCTGGAATTTTACTTAATTAAAGAATAAATAGATTTCTAATGTAATGAATTAGATGTTTTAAGATTTAAATGTATAATTTTTATGTTTATTAGGAAGCAAAGTGAAACACCTTCATACTTTTACCAGAAATGATTTGTACCCAGCTCTGTTGGTAGAGGAAGAGATCACATTTCTCACTCCAACTGGCAAAACATCAGCTATGCCCATCCCAGGACATCAGCTAGATGTGTATGGATATGCACAAGATCCGAATCAAGTAGTTATTCTTAATGTTATTACTTTGCCAGTTCATTTACTGTGAATTGTAAAATTTTCCCTAGTGTATTTTTTATTCTTAAATTGTTTGAAACTTTAAGAAATTTATTTATCCATGGAATCAAGAGTGGAAATATAATTGGTTAGTTACTATGCAATGGACGCATTACTTAAATTTGGTTTATTTTAAACATTTTTAAATTTGGATCATTAAATATACTAAATTTCATCATTTAATATACTTCATTCATTTTGATTTTCGTTATTTTAATTCATTAAAATGTTTGAGGCTTTTCAGAAAAGGAAAGAAACTGATGCAACTTTAATCCAATTAAACAAAAAAAATGCATGAAATTAAAAAAAAACCTAAATTTGCTTTTAATTTAAAAAAAAAAAAATTATGCATGATGAAACTAGTTTATAAATAATATTCTTTTTATTTAAATAGCATGAACAGATGGAATTTTATATAAAATTAATAAGCAAGAACAAACTTATTGATCCTTTAAACTTTCTAAATAAATGTGCCCTGTTTAATTTCCAGTATTAGTTAATTCAGGATAGTTTTAATTTATTTTGTTTTTAAATTTATAATTTAAATTATGTTTAATTAAGAAAGATGCAAAAACTTTTCTTTTTGTAAAACTAATTATGTTATATAAAAAGAAAATTTCTTTCACTTAAAAAAATTCACTTTAGTATTTTAAAGTAATTTCAGTGTCTCATTTTAGTTTATGTGCATTTAGTACCAATCAGTGTCAATTTAAATAAAATTGTGAAATATTCAAAAAATTTTCTTTTTTCTGAAGTGGCATATTTATTTTGCTTTTCAATCCTTATTTAATTATTTAAAAAAGTAATTATTTTATTTTTTTAAATAATTAATAATGGGGTTATTTGTGAGAAAATTTGTCAAATTTTAATTTGAAAGTTTATATTGGTTGCTGTGTTTGTGAAACAGTATATTTAAGCAATATGCAATAATATTGAAAATAATTAATGTATATTAAATCATATTAATTTAAACAATATATTTAAGTACTATATTTAAAACAATATATTTAACAATTATTATATTATATTTTCAATATTATTTGAAAATATATGATAATGTTAAGCTATGGTGTTTTTCCATTTGAAAAATTTTTATTATTAAAAAATAAAAAAAGAGTCAAATTTTGAACAAAGATTTTTTTTTATTTCCATTATTTTTTACACTCATTTATATTACTTGATAACATTGTAATTAATTAATAAGTTTGTTACTAAATTGATTAATTATATTTATGTCTATAATTTCAGAAAAACCTAATTTATATTACCATTTAACTATACTTTCAATTTATTTCCTTCTTAATAAATTAAATTATAATTTCATGTGTGTATTAGGAAATACATAGTTTAACAAGGAAGTTTTGTAATTTTTCAGCTTGATAACAACTTCCAGGCAGCCATAAAATTGCAAAGGTTAGTTTCAGAAACAATTTATATTTATATGTTCTTTTACTTTTTTCAATGAATATTTATTTTTAATTATTTGTGTATTAAAAAGGTTTGATCAGGCTTATGTTCTGGCATCTCTGATGAAATCTGAAAAACACTGGAATGAATTAGCAAAAGCAGCTTTGTATAGTTTAGATATAGAAGCAGGTAAAATATGCAATTTAAAATTTTGTTTTATTTAGATTTATTTTACTTTATTATTATTTTATTTATGTTTTAAATTTATTTTTTATTTATTCTAGTTTTGTTATATATATATATTTCTCTTTTCAGCTTACAAAATTTTTCAAAAATTAGGTGCTGGCAATAAGGTTTTAATCCTTGAAGAAATAAAGGTGTGTAATTATAATTAAAATATTACTAAATAGATGAATTTATTAAAAAAATTTCATGCAATGCATTTTATTAATCTGAAGTATAATTTCATTTGTTTTAAACATTAATGTTGTGATTAATTGTTTAATATGAAATAACTTGAAATAATTTTATTGATTATTTAACCTATAATAATGGCATTAAATTTAGAGACATAAATATTATTCAGTAGTATTTATATTGAGAAGATATTAGATAAGGAACAAAAGGAAAACTTCCCCAAATATTTATACAATTATATGAAATTTTAAAAATGAGTTGTACATCATGTTGATTATATCACAACAATAGTTGTGATATAATCAATTGGAAATTATGACTTTCAAAATGAATGACAATGAATTGAAAGATCAAGGTGCATTTTCTACAGAGAAAATTTTTATCGCTGAAGAAATTAAGAATGCTTATTAAGGAAGAACTTTTTATTCAATACAAAGCTTTAATTATGAACTAAAAAAAAATCCTAATTATTACTTTCTGATTGGGAAGGAACAAATTTTAAATCCAAACAAAATCAAAGATCCTGATTTCTTTTATAACATTATTCCTAAATGGGAGATCATTTTGATGTTAAAACATCTATAAAATCGGTATGGATAGCTTGTTCAGGATTAAAGCGTTATGTTTTCATATCAGATTTGATATGTTAATAACATTAAAACTATACTTGACAAACTCATGGCTCAGTGGCAATGTGCACCGGTGGTGAGCGTTATGGCAGAGGCTCAATCTGCTGGAGGCCTTGTTGTAGATACTGTTTCAAAAAACAAGGAGACTCAATGTCGTTTGTGATGTTCAGCATCTTGCTTCGTTAATGTGACTAACTGGTGGGAGTTTTCAGGATTTTCTCTCATACAATACGCAAAAGCAGGGTAGTTCCCCCTAAAAGTCCTCCCAGAAGGCACTACCCACGTCTTTCAGTGACTTGAAGCCAAGTCAGGCTTCTACCTACGGGTGCCCCATCATAATAAAGGCTGCCCTCCTCATTCCTTCCATGAGAACACATGGGTTCATGGACTTGGTCTAGATGTTGTTGTCGATCAATTGGGATAAGAAACAGTGAACTGTATTTAATTTGTAAAAGATAAATATATCGTCTTGTAAAGGACGATTGAACGAATTTAATGGGAGGTAGAGAGGGAAGGGCGTAATGTAGCTGGGAACAGGAGTCAGTTGCCAATGCCGGGGGTAGAACTTTAAATGGCAGTAAGATCGCTGTACTTATTATGAGTGACTTCATTAAGGCTATGGATATTTGTGATGTTGAGCATATTATAATTGTAGAAGAGCCTATGGATGGTAATTTCAAAAGGGCCAGTATGTAGGATGATTGTTCTGTTTCAATAAATGCCTACGCAATTCATTCATTCCTTTGTTCTCTTATTTTGTCTTCACAACTCTCCTCCTTGCCACTTCCTTTGAAAATCTGTTCACAGAGATGTTTTCACACAAAAAAAAAAGACAATGGCACACATCAGAGTATTGTGTTTCCTTTGCTTACACCTTATTTAATTATTTTCAGATAAAAATTAAATATTTTTTCAAAATCTTGAATGGTCTTTTTGATAACACATTATGTACTGATTTTTTTTTAAAACAAGCCACTTATAATATTTAAAATTTAATTATTATATAATATTTAAATGTTTGATCATTTATGCAATAAAAAATTAAATATTTATTTTTGTGAAATTCCAGAATACATATTTTGATTAATTATAAGTAATAAAACTGATTTTACTGTCTTATACTCATAATACTTTAAATTTCAGATAAAAAAAAATCTGCTACTTGTATATTGGCATCATAAATTAAACAAAGTAATAACAAAATTATTGAAGAAGAAAGTAAAGTAAAAAATATTGAACAACATATTGCCACATTGTCCTATAAATGTACTATTAATTTTCCTATTATAATACTTTTGAAAGTTTTTTAAACATCTTATATAATAAAAAAATTATATTCATTTACAGCCATTTCATGATCATAAATTATGTCTGTTCTGAACTTTTTTGAATGAATGAATTTTAAATAAATTTTTGAGAACGTGCATCTGTATTTATTTATTATTAATTTGATTTCTGCTGACTGTTTTCTATAAAAATTATTATTTTTCATTTTTTAAATATGTTGAATTTTTAGAATTCATATTAATGACAAAATTCTTTTTAGGAAGTAGAAGATACAAAGTTACTTGCAGGTCATATTGCTGAGTTCTTCTTCAAGAACTATGAGCTAGCCCAGAGCTTATACCTGTCTTCATCGAAGCCTTCAGCTGCTTTGGAAATGAGGAAAAACCTTTTCCAATGGGATTCTGCTCTGAAATTAGCTACAACACTGAGTCCTTTAGAAGTTCCTTTGATTTCAAAGGAATATGCCGAACAGTTGGAATTCACGTATGCTTGTAGTTTTTCTTCCTTTTTGATACTGTATTTATCTCTATGTTATGTTATGTTCAGCTTCAGCATAATATATTAATTTTGTTTTTATGTAGTGGTGATGTAAGTGCTGCTCTCAGCAATTATGAGAAGGGCCTGCAGATTGAATCGAGTGATGAATATTTGGTGAATATTCATTTCTTTACCTATTATTAATGTTACAATAGGACATATTAATTTTAATCATATAAGATAAAAATTCATATATTTAATCATTAGAAATTGCATAAGTTTATAATTTATGAAAAGTAAAATAAAAGTTTTTATTCATTCAAAGTTCTTAGAAACCTAATAGAACAATTATTGCATTAATTTTGGAAAATCAGTTAAAACATGACATATTAATAAACTGTGTAATTATTTCATTCAATTTTAAATATTACTATTTTTATTAATTTTCAACTTATATTAGATTAAGTATTTATGTTTATATATATATATATATGTAACATAAAATCTGTATTTTGTGTCAACATGTTATTTTTATCTCCTTAGGTAAGACGTCAAAAAAGTGTTTGCAAAGCAGGTATTGCAAGAACATCCATTAGGTCTGGGGACTATCGAAGGTAAGATAAAAGCATATATCTATATATTATTAATAATCATTTATTTTAAATCCATTAAGGATACTTGCATTCCAATCCCTTCTTTTTTTATTTCTATTTCAGTATTTTTGCTCTACTTTTAGATTGAATTTTTCCTTTGTCTTTAATTACACTTGGCTCTTTTGATGCCAATCATTTTAATAAGATACTATTCATTCTGAAACTTTTAATACCATTTGAGTTTTAACTAATATGCATAAAGACACAACTTTGAAGTAATTTGAGAGGTCTCATGGATAGAATTGCTGTTGTAATTATGCAACACTAACATGTTAACAACATGAATGTTATAATTATTAAGAATAACTTCAATAATAATAAGAACTTATAATTTGAATGTTATAATTTAATAATGTTATAATTATTCAATAAATTAAGATGTTACATATTTGAGATGATGAAAGAATGTCCATGTAAGAAAATTATTACATCACATAATTCATGAAAATAAAACCAATTCCAATTCATACAAAGAAAACTTTTGTATATATATTTTAAATTAACATTAAAGTAATGTATATTAAAGGTTTTTTTTTAAACGGGAAATTAGAGGATTTCTCATAAAAAAGTTTAGTATTTGTAAATCCATATCGCCATAAAGTTGAAGATAAACCAGTATGTATACATACAAATACACTGTTTGCATGCACACACACACAAACATACATACAGTTGTTCATCTTTAGAACAGATGAGATGTAGTGGTGTCAGCATTATCTAGGATGCATCTCCTCATTCCTATATAGAAAAAACATTCTGATCTACATTTTACATGTCCATCTGTACCATAGACATGGTTGAAAAGTACATATATCTTAAAAATAAATATCATTGCAATCTTTTTACATATATGCGTTTTGACAGCAAGATATAATTTTTGAAATTGTGTTTAATAATAGTTTCTATTTGCAGAGGTATATCTCTTGCAGAAGAGATAAACCAGCCTGTTTTGTATCAAGAATGTGCTAGCATCTTGGAAGAAATGAAGGTCTGTAAATTGCATTATTTTGAAAATAAAATTTTAATATTATTCATTTTTTTTTCATAATTTTTACAAAAAAATTGTAATTTATTATAAGCAAATATTTTTTTTTTTAAATCAAAGGTTACTTCTGATGCTGCTTTGCTATATGAGAAAGGAGGGTTTATCGATAATGCTGCCACCTTATATATAAAGTTGAAAAATTGGTAAGTGTTTAGTGTTAAGTGTAAGTATTTAAATGTTTAGATCATAGATGATAATAAACAAAAATTTGTACAGTGAATTTTTTAAAATTTCATTTACTTCATTTTTTTTTCATTTCATTTCACTTTTTTTTTTTATCAGTTGAATAATATTCTTGTGACATTGGCTCATAAAATCCATTATTGTCTTGAGAGAAGATGCTTTATATGGACTTCATTTGAGAATTTGATCTTTTGTTGTGTTCTTGTAAGGACAAAATAAATAAACCAACATAAGCAACCAAATTGCTGATGATATTGAATATATAACAAGCCATTATTTCACTAAGCAATGATGAGAATTTGCAAATATCTTTTTTTTTTTAAACTATCTATATCTAACCAACAATATGGTTAAAGTGCAATTAAATTTATGAAATAATAAATTGATTCGTAGTGCAAATTTTAGGGAACAATTCCTTAATTTAACTATCAGTGCATTTAGCTACTAGTAAGAAAGCCTAATTTGATGTTAGTTTCTTTATATAAATCATGTTCGGTATGCAACAATAATAAATTTTTATAATA
The DNA here is from genome assembly GCA_021605075.1 of Caerostris darwini. NCBI lineage: Eukaryota > Metazoa > Arthropoda > Arachnida > Araneae > Araneidae > Caerostris > Caerostris darwini. The sequence goes on along the minus strand of BPLQ01007175.1, from coordinate 1,643,166 downwards.
TTTGTTATAATCTGTATTGAATTAAAGACAAAAAGGTCACAACTTAAACATAGATTATTATTAGTAGTATTATTTTAATCTTTTTGTTATATATACAAATTTAACTGCATAATGAGATGTATTTCAGTATTTTCTCACTTTAATGTGTTTGAGGCACTATTTATAGAAGTACTGAAAGTTTTTCTGAATTTTATATGCTATTTGTAGGAAAAAAGTCAAGGAACTCTTACCAGGCATTACTTCTCCTAAAATCTATGCTCAGTATGCAAAAGCTCAGGAAGGAGATGGTAATTACACTGAAGCTGCTCAAGCTTACGAAAATGCATTTGAATTTGCTGATGCTATAAGGTAATCTTTATTATGTGTTTGTCCTTGGAAAAAATTAAAAATTATAATATATTGTGTCCTAATTATTTTTCCCACAGAGTTCACTATTCTAGTACCTAATGGGTAATCAAAATCTGGAATAAAATTGCTGCTATTTAATTTTTTATTAAGCAAAAACTTTATTTTGGATCTGGCACCATATGGTGTCCTTGTCGATTTGTATGTGTTTTTTGAAATTTTCTTGAATTAAAATAGTAAATTAATTCAAGAAAATTTCTATACTTGTGTTCTATATTTACTATATTTCTGTGTTCTATATTATAGTTGTGTTCTATATTACTGAGTATATATTTAATGTAAATATAGAACTTAGAAATATAGTAATGTTCTATATTTACTAAAACACAAAGGACACCACTATATAAATTTTTATATTTCTGAAATTCATATAGTTGTGTTCTTTTTTTTAAAATATATTTTTTATTTGTTCCAAAATTCTTTTTATTTATAAATAGTTATTCAGAATAATGTTTACTTTACAATTCGCCATATGATAATTTGCATTTTTCACCGATTAAAATTTACCAAATCTAACATGTTTTATCTTATGTAAGTGGGCAAAATCGATATATATCAACTAGTTGTACATAAAATAATAGAAAGCTCAATTTACTTTTACATCAATTGAATTATTGGCTGGCGTTTTAAATTTATTTTTTTCTTAGGATTTATTTGGAAAACTTGGGAGATCCTGATTCTGCTGTGAGGATTGTAAAAACTTCCAATTCCGTTGAAGGGGCTAGGATGGTTGCAACGTTAGTAATTTTTTTCCCTCAACTTCTAGTTTAAAACACTTTTCAGTTTCATAAAAAAAAGGAAAAAATTGAAATGAAAAATAAAAATTGAATGAGTTATAAAATTTTTTTACATTGAGTTTTTCACTTTTTAAAAATGTCTGTTCCAGATTCTTTCAGCGCCATAATGACAGTGCGTCAGCTATCAAATTCCTGGTGATATCCAACTGCTTGAATGAAGCTCTGCAAATGGCTCAAGATACAGATAACATGGAAGTTTATGCTGATGCTATTGGGATAGACAGAGACCCATCAGATTTCATTAACATTGCTGTGTTTTACGAATCAAAGCGAAATTACCTGATGGCTGGCAAATATTTTACATTTGCTCACAGATATAAGAAGGTAAAATAAATAAATAAATCTCAAATCCCCTCCCCCAGTGTAGTAAAATTGAAAAAAGATTAACTATCTCAGATTAATTATCTGTAAAAACTGAATAACTGAAAAAAGATTAACTATCTGTTCTTTTTTTTTTTTTTTTTTCACATCAAGATGTTCATTTTATTTATTTAAGAGTTATAACTATTTATTGTAATTTATAAGAAACACATGCAACTAATATTAATAAAGTATGTATACATATTGTTTAAACTACAGGCTGTAAAACTTCTGCTTGATGTGTCCGGATCAGATGAAGACAAAGCCATCGAATTGGCCATCCATGCAGCTGGGCAAGCTCAAGATGAACAAATAACCAAGCAATTGGTCAGCCACATCATGGGAGAGACAGATGGCACAGTTAAAGTAAGGTTATGAATTTAAAAGTAATTGTGAAATGATTTTTTAAAAAAAAAAAATTTAATTGGAATGTTAATAGAAAAAATTAGTCCACAATTTAATTAGAAACTCTAAAAAATATTTTATGCAATTATATTTTTGCACTTTCATAAAAAAATAAATTACATTTAAAATATTATGTTTTTTCAAATGGCAGATTCATCAATTTAAAATGCATGGGTTAAAATTGTACTGTATAATAATTGAGGGACTAAATTAAACTTGAATAAATAATTATTCTATGAGTTAATAGCCTAAGCATAAAATTCTTAATGATATATGATTTTACATAAGCATATTTTGTAAAATTTTAATACTAAGCTTTTTAATTTTTAGGATTTACAACACATCTATCATCTGTACATCTCTTTAGGACAGATTAAAGAGGCAGCCAGGATTGCTGTTATAATGGCTAGTGCTGAGCAGAACTCGGGTAAGAGTTAAAAAGATTGGAAACACTAAACATATGAACAGAATGTTTTTTTTAAATCCTACATTTTGATTGCGAATTTACCATATAATTTTTTAAAGGGTCGCGGAATTTGTTTCCTACATGGAAAGAAAAGAAAAGAACTGCTTTTGCACGCATGCACTATATTTGTTAAACTTTAATGAAAATACCATCAAATCATGCTATTGTATTAAAAGGTTTATATCATTTTGCAGAAAAGATTTTTATTACCTTAATGTTTTATGAATATTATTATTTGGAATCGCTGTAATATAGATTCTTCAGTTTCCTTTATCTGAGAGATAAAGGAAACTGGACAAGTTGGACAGATTAAAAAAAAGCAGCATCATAATGGGGGAAATGGCATTTATGAGACATTTTAATTGCAATAAAGAGAATTTTAATTTTTAATAATTATAATTTTAGATTACATGATATTAAAAGAAAAACTAGATTAAAAAAAGATTCCACACTAATTATTATACTTTTTACTGTAAAAGCAGAATTTGATTATATGTGCGCAGTGTATATCTGATTAGCATCTCTAAAAAGGAATCGACTCGCTGGTTACTATTCCTCTCAATCCGTGGTTGAACTCTATATATCATTGAGTTTTACATTATTTTATTATGTGTGAAATTGATATTCACATGGTAAGAGATTTGCAGCTTTAAAGAAAAGAGCAAGTGAAAAATATACAAATCATCATAATTTAAGAAACACAATGATAAGTTTAATCATCATTGCTATCATTCAAAGAAGTTTAACAATTTGTAGTAATATGAAATTAATCCAGTGAAAATAACATATTTACACTGTATGAATTTAAATTACTGGGAAAATCTCAGTTAAATTGTAATTTATGTTTTATGTGGTGTTTGAAGTTTTATTTCTTAATTTTTTTTTCTGATTAAACTTGTGTATATTTCAATTTTGAATGTCTTCTAGCAGATCCATTATTAAATGCTTTGGTTCACTTTTAAGATATTATTTCTTTTATAATCAAATTTTGTTTTTATAGGTACATATAAAAAAGCCAAATTGCTTTTACTGGGCATGTATGCCAAACTAAAAGAAAAAGGTATGAAGATTCCAATTGGAATGTCACACAGTCTCATGTTACTTCACAGTTACAGCCTCGCAAAGGTAACTTGTACATAGATTATTTTTTTAAAAACAACCTATTTGTTATTAAATAATTGTTTTTCTTTTTTCAATGTGTTTAACTCCATACAATTTTTTTTTCTTGTACCTAGTTGCATATGCAAAGAGGGGACCACATGAAAAGTGCCAGAATGCTTATTAGAGTGTCGAACAATTTAAATAAGTTTCCTCGCCGTAAGTGGTTTGAATTATGTTTTTTTTGTAATGTTATTAGAAATAGGTCTCGATTTAGGAAAGCATTTTTTTTATCATAAAGATTCAATAGCTTTTATTTCATTAGCTTTTTGCTCACCTTCATTTTTTAAAAAATTTTGCCTTAATATTTTCATAAATTAGACTTCTATTTAACTCAAAATATTTATTTACGTACAAATTTCTTAATTGATAACAACATTAAGAAAGAAAAAGTACTACTGGGAATTTTTTGATAACACCCAATTGTTTCTCAGTATATAAAACAATTAGAGCCCTTAACAAAATCTTTGAAGATTTTTAATTAAACAATACCATTATGGTCTCCAAATAAAACACACATACTTCAGTGGACTGTAAACACCAATTCTTTTATTCAAAAACCAAACACATTCTATCAATATTAACAGTTTCTTACTAGTTCAAGCAAGCTCCATGCAGACGAGGAAGTTATAATTCTTCTGGTGTAGATTTACATTTACATTTGTGGAGCCATTTAATATACACGAGGCAACAAATATTTTTGTATCCTACTTTGTGTGGTTAATTTTTAGTAACAATTTTCTTCTTATTCCTCATTATTTCTTTCATTGCATTAAATTTTGCTCACCTTCATTGAATAATCTTAATTTCTCTGTTTTTCTAAAATGTATTTCAGTAATTGTTTTAAAATTAATAATGGTAATGTTGTTAATTTTATTTCATAATATCTGTTTGCTGACGGTCTTTTCCAAGTCTTTTTTCCAAGTTGCAGCAACAGAAAAATAATTATGTTTAACAGAGCTCATTATGATGTTGTTAAATGTAACGAAACATTAAAATGAATATATTCGAATCTTTATGCCATATTTATTGAAGAATATTTATTGTCATACAAAATTTATTTTTAGTAATTAAAATAATTAAAAAAATTATAAAAATATATGCTTTATACAAAAGTAATAAAATTAGTATACGACCATTTTAATAAAGTTACTTTTGATTATAGCTAAAAGTGATGTGAAGATTTAATGAATACATTATGTAGTTTTATACTTTTAAATATTTAATTTGTTAAATAAAATAACACCTTTTAAAAAAGGAAATTTCAAATTTCAAAACTTTATGCATTTTAGAATTTTGTTATCTATTTCTATTTGAGGTTGTCTGTGCTCAAAAAATTGGGTTTGATGAAAATTTTTTTTTTCAGACGATGTTCAGATTCTGACTACGACCGTTTTCGAGTGCCAAAAGGCCGGCCTCAACATATCCGCCCACAAAGCTGCTGTCGTGCTCATGCGGCCAGAGTACAGGTCGAAACTGGATCCCAAGTACAAGCGAAAGATAGAGAACATCGTCAGGTAATTCGTACCTTTTTGTCTTGGTGGTGTTTTCTATATTCTATTAAGATACAATTTTTTAAGCTTGGAATTACCACTGCTAGAGTTGTGTAAGACATTTTTTTTCTGTAGCCATTTTTTGGAACAGAATAATTCGACTTTAAGATGTCAGAGTGGCTTGGTGGATAACACGCTGGGATTCCGATCTACTATTACACCATAATCACTTTACTCTGCCTGTAGATCAGATGCTTGTTTGCAATTTTAATAATAAGTGGGTGAAATTAGTCACATTTTGATAGAACACTGCCAAGGGTGACATCATAGGAGTTTACAATGCCCTTCTCGAGTCCAGCGGAAGGATATTGCGGTGTACATATATCATACCTATCCCTGGCATAGATACGGAAATTTCGATTCGAACTAAGCATCTTTGGTTTGGAAACATAACAAACTAGCTCCAGAAAAAGAAAAAGAAACTTAAAGGCTTCTGAAATCAGTTAAGTTTGTCTGAAACATAATAAGAAACTTCTAGTGTAGTAATAAATACGTATTCTCGAAAGTCTACTCATTAGTTTCGTGGAAAAATATCAAAATCTTCATCATGTAGTTCTTAGACAACCTGATGGCTAATTGGCTAGCGCTCTGGCAATTTTGTACCACAGGCTTCAGGTTCAAATTCTGGAGGTGGCATGGATGTTTGTTAGGGATTTAGAATCCACGTTAAGCTGTAGGTCCTGGTTTAATTAGTCCAAAGTGTGCAAAAAATGACAGTAGAGTGACAAACCAAACCAGTATGTAGTTCTTGGGGATGTTCTTTCCAATTATAATGGCATGAAATGTTTATGTGATAAAGCATCTCCTTAAACTGAAGTCCCGAGAATCGTTGAATGTACTGCATATCTGCTGCTACATAGTTTATTGATCTAATGGCAAACAGACTGAGATTCTCCAACATCATAGTGTTTAAAGTAACATGTTTTTTTTTTTTACCTTTTAAGCAGGGCACATAACTTGGTTCCATTTGTCATTGACACAGTCATGATGCACCTTAGAGATCCTGCTACATTATGCCACAAGAAGGCGACTTTCTGAAGACTTTCAAGGATAACTACCTCATACTTCGCATGTTCCATAAAACACCGACCAGGCAATCTAATTTTAGATGATACATTGTATCAGGCTCGGCTGAATCTACTGTTTATACAAACTGTGACCATAATGCATTCGGCAGAAAAAAAATCTCAATTATTTTCATGATGACTTGATGTGGCCATTTAGCCACATTATTTTCAACAAATACTTAATGATGTTTAGAAAGAATGTGCACAATTTTATTTTCTTTGTCAAAAACAACAAAAGAATCCAGTAATTTGGATTAGAGAAAATGTTCACTCATGGAAATTGCAAAAGTAGCTGAATATTGACATAAAAATAGAAATCGAAGTTGATTTTTTCGAAGGAGAAATTTGTCTCGTATTTTGGATAATGAAGTTATTTTTGAAAAGAACATTTTCTTTTCACAATAAGCTGATATTTCAGCTAGTTCTGTATACTACACCAGTAGGTAGGAAAAAATAAACGTTAGTATGTCTTTGTTCCTTTAATTAAAATCTGGGTTTCACTGATTATTTTGTAGTTAGAAAAGTAAGATTTTATTGGTAATATAAGAAACAATGATTATTTTATCCATGGCCATATATTTTATCCATTTTAATAGAAATTTTTAGGTAGATTTATATTTTTCATTGACTGTATAACACCATACTTTGTTTTTAATTTGATTTACACGCATTAGTTAATATTGCTTTGGATTTTATTAGAAAGAAAATCGAGGGTTGCCATACGAAGAATTCACAATTTTTTTTAACGGGCAGAGGCATCATGACTTTTTAAATTTTGACTCTCCAATTAATGGAGAAGGAAAACATTTGAAGTTATAATTGTTCGAGCATAAAGTTAAAAAATGTATTTTATGCATATTTTGCAGGAAATATCAAAAGAACGAAGAAGAAGAATTGAATATCCCTTGCCCATACTGTGATGTGGAGGTGCCTCAGACCAGCTTATATTGTGAACACTGCAAATACAACTTACCATATTGTATAATTACGGTAAGGATTATATGGAACAATTTATGTTGGTATAATAAATAGTGCTGCCTTTTTTATGCGATTGTTACATTCGCATAAAAAAACAACTCATTTAATAAAATTCGTGAAATCAATGCATGTCAAAAAACTAGGCGAACGTTACTTACTTTTATGAAACCTCATAAAGAGGTAAAAATGATTTTAAATGAATCTAAAATAGTATGAAAACTACACACCTAAAATGTCTATAAAAATGAAAAAAAATCTTGAAACAAACTTAAGCCTTTTTAATTTAATTGTAGTGAAGGAAAATAGGACCTGATGGCCGAGTAAGTAGCACTCTGTCGCTCGGGGCCATAGCTTTCGGGTTCGAATGGACAGAAGAAATTCCTTTTATAAAAGTTTTAAGTGGACGTACACAGTCCAGTCACATTAATGTGACCATCATCTACTTTCGACGTCAACGTGAAATGACCAATCACAAAAGGTAGGTGGCAGCACATTGCAGTGGAGTGTATATAAAGGATGTCCTAGGACATCGGAAAGCATTTCAATCATTGCTCTCCGTTAATCGTTGTTGTTTCGTCCGCTCTGCCTAAGGCGGTTATTCTGGCTTTTGACAGGTGGTCACATTAATGTGACTGGATTGTATATAAGGATGAGAAAGAAAGAAATTCTAAAATAACTAACTAAATATGTGTCTTGGCACCTCGTAATGGTCAGTCTTACTGTTGATAGGAAACACCTTGTTCTACTTTCAAAGCAAAACACATTGATTGAATTCTCACTCTCTTGCAGCATGCACAGAAAAAAATTTAAAATAAAACACACTGTTTTGATGTGGTGTGTTTGGCATTCATCAAATAATAATTTCCACAATGCATCAGAAGCAGTCTTTTTCCTGAATAGAAACAGCTTGCTACATGTTACAATTGAAAACAGAGAATATTTCTGGTTTAAAATTAGTTTTAAATTGTAATTTTCTTAGTATAGTTGCAGTGTAATAAAATATAAAGTTGTTCAAATATCCTATTTGATAATTTTATTTTTTATCCTTACAGGGCTACCATATTGTTCGTAATGATATTGCACTTTGCCCCAAGTGTCAATTTCCTGGAATATTAGCAGAATTTTCAAGGTAAATCGCATCAATTAATAATTAGTAGTTTATAATTTTTTTTTCATAATGTATAAAATGAATACAAATACACACACACAAAAAATTAAAAATTAAATGTGTTTTTGTAGATCCCTGACCATTGACAAAACATGCCCCATGTGCCTATCTGAAATCTCCTCTTCTGAATTAATCGAAGTCGAAAAAGTCCCTCCTGAAAATTTTGACAAAGAGGATGTCACAACACCCAACAAAAATGACAGCCACAAATGATAATGAAGTGCCTCTTTTATTTTTTGGGGATTTATTCTTACAGACTGAGCTTATATTTACAGTAAATGCCTATTGTTTCGACAAATGATAAAACTAATATTTTACCTTTAAGAAAAAAACTCTCAAATAAAACTATTTCTAAAAATTAGAAGCATAATGAAAAAAAAGAATATTTTATGAATACACAAATAGTGGTAACAGTATTATTTATGTATCTTTTACATATCTGTACAGTGATGTAATTTATCACACATCAATGGTGCATCAATAACGATCAACTTATTATTTTTTAAAAATATTTTGTAAAAAAAAAATTTCATGCAGATATTTCCTTATATGCATTTAAAAAGATACTTGATAATTAAGTGCATAATTATGTGAGTAACTAGTTATTGCTTTGAAATCTTTGATAAGATCAGCATTTTATTGAGAAAGGAATTAAAAACTTTTTTAGAAATAAAAAAAAGTAACAGATGTACTATAATTGTATATTTGAAAAATCTAAATATATGCAAAAATAAATAATATTTGGAAACATTTTGTCTGGAAGTTTATGCCAAAATGTTTGATTGTTGTTTCCATAGTTCTGTTAAGTTTCTATTTCTATCATGTTCTATATAATTTTGTTTCTAATCTTTCTTTCTATATAAGGTTTTAATGTCATAAATGCAGAATACTATCTTTGTTTGTAACTTAAAAACAAATAATTTAATCAATTTGGTTAAATGTAAAGCTCAAACTGTTTACTAATATTTTTTATATATAGCCTAAATTTTTCGAAGTTTCTGATTCAAAGTGTTTAACTATTTTAAAATTGACATTTGAAAATTTAATCACTCAACACAATGGGCATTTACTGTAATTAAAAGTGCTATTTAATTGCATAAAATGCAATGTTTAAAAACATTGAAAAAGACAACAACTAGTCAAGACATTTACTTAGAAGTGATATGAACAAATATAAGAGAAAATTCTTGAAATTCCTGCCACTAAGTCATTTTTACTATATTGTGTTAGTTTAATATTTCATCACAGAGAAAATTATTTACAATGAATGTAGTTAATATGATTGAAATATATATTTTTTATAACTTACAATAATATATTTATGTTTAATATTATTTAAAATATCATTATGTAGTGAGGTATTTTGCTAAAAAGCAGATTAATTTTTTTATATTATATTATTTTCCAATAAAAATTGAGTACTGCTAAGAATAAATTATATGAAACAAAAGAAATGTTGCAAAGATTTATGCACTGATGACTGCAATTTGTTGTTTGCAATCTGCATGAAAATATTTAAGAAATTTTTTTCTTGCAAATTCTTTTTATTTTAATTAAACCTTGCTTATATTTTAATGTATTGGTCTCAATAATACATTCTTATTTTTAGAAATATTTGCTGGTTAAATAATTTTATGTATATAGTGAAATTTTCTATTATTTTTTTTCTAAATAACATGGTGCACAATCTAACATTTAACATCAACTGTTTATATGATCACATTATAAGTAATTCAAAACTATGCACTGACTTTAGGATGATTTTTAACCCTATAAATTTTGATTGCTACTTTGAATTTTATTTGCCCCCTCAAAAAAAAAAAAAAAAAAAACCATCACAAATTATTTATTTAAATTCTCTTAAATATGTTCATGCAAAATTGACCTATATAATTGTTTGTGCAAACCAATTTTGAAAAATACTTTTATGTATAAAATTGCAAAATAATCTTTAAAAATACCTATTTTTAGACAATTTCAATAAAAGAAAATATATAATGGAAATTAAGCTATTTTTTGGTTAATTGTTATATCTTACTTTTATATTTAATTATTGTGCCAATTTGTGTTAATTTTAATATACACTGAAGTGACAAAAGTCATGGGATACCTCTTAATATCGTGTCGGCCCTCCTTTCGCCCGGCGAAGTGCAGCAACTCGACGTGGCATGGACTCAACAAGTCGTTGGAAGTCTTCTGCAGGAATATTGAGCCATGCTGTCTCGATTGACGTCCATAATTGTGAAAGCGTTGATGGTGCAGGATTTTGGCCACGAACAGACCTCTCGATGATGTCCCATAAATGCTCAATGGGATTCACGTCGGGCGATCTAGGTGGCCAGATCATTCGTTGGAATTGTCCAGAATGTTCTTCAAACCAATCGCGAACAGTTGTGGCCCGGTGACATGGTGCATTGTCATCCATAAAAATCCCATCGTTGTTTGGGTACATGAAGTCCATGAATGGCTGCAAGTGATCTCCAAGTAGCTGAACATAAGCATTTCCAGTCAATGTTCGGTCCAGTCGCACCAGAGGACCAAGTCCATGCCATGAAAAAACAGCCCACACCATTACGGAGCCACCACCAGCTTGAACAGTGCCTTGCTGACAGTTTGGGTCCATGGCTTCGTGGGGTCTGCGCCACACACGAACCCTACCATCAGCTCTTACCAACTGAAATCGTGACTCATCGGACCAGGCCACGGTTTTCCATTCATCTAGGGACCAACCGATATGCTCACGTGCCCACGAGAGTCGCTGCAAGCGATGTCGTTCTGTCAGTAAAGGCACTCGAGTCGGTCTTCTGCTGGAATAGCCCAAGAAAGCCAAATTTCTCCGCACAGTTCTAACAGACAAGTCCCTTGTACCTCCCACATTGATTTCTGCGGTTATTTGACGCAGTGTTGCTTGTCTGTTAGAATTTACGACTCTTTGCAGACGTCGCCGGTCTCGGTCGTTAAGTGCAGGCGGTCGACCACTGCGCTGTCCATGGTGGGATGTTATGCCTGAAATTTCATACTCTCGGCACACTCTTGAAGCAGTGGATCTGGGAATGTTGAATTCCCTAACGATTTCCGAAATGGCATGACCCATGCGTCTAGCTCCAACTAACATTCTGCGTTCAAAGTCTGTTAATTCCCGTCGTGCGGTCATCATCACGTCAAAACCTCTTCACATGAATAACTTGAACAGAAATGAAAGCTCTGCGAAAGCACTGCGCATTTATACCTATTTACGCGATGCTACTGCCATCTGAAAATTTGCATATTGCTATCCCATGACTTTTGTCACTTCAGTCTATATATATACATTATGCAAGTGAGAATTCACAATGAATTTTGAACCCGAGTTTTAATGTCGACTGATTTAAAATTGAAGCTTTGTTAAATATAATAAATGTTTATATATATATATATATATATATATATATATATATATATATATATATATATATATATATATATATATATATATATATAAACATTAAAATTTCATTTAGTTCTGTCCGAATTTATGAATAGCATGTTAAAAAATCCGTCCACTTTCTAATAATCCTTTAAAAGTGTTAATTATAAATATGTTCTGTGCATCTGTCATACTTAGTTTTAAATTTACATTTCAATGTATTTTATTCATTTAGAAGTATCCTGTTTTTTTGTATTTGTTGTATATTTCTAGAATTAATTTATTTTGGAGTTCTGTCTTCTAATCAAAAGCTTTTTTTTACTCTAGTCATTTATCGGATGTTTTAATTAATATATTTTGCCCACTGTGATTTTAAAGCAATTTATGTATATTCTGTTTGACTACTTAGTTTCATATTTTGTAAAGCAATAAAAATTCATTCAATAATTTTTGTATTTTATTCATATATTAAGAATTTGTTTAAAGTTTTTATATCCTTGTTTTTAAAGGCAAAGTATTTTGCATAATAATTATATTTCAACATGGAATAGCTGAATAAAAATAGTAATTACCTTGGGTTTCTGTACTAATGTAACTTGGTTCGAAAATCGACAAATGATATAAAACTGTTAGCTTCTGTGACTAATTCAAGGATGGGAATTATAATCTGTAGAGGAAGAAGTCCTTCTGCAACTAGAATCGAATCTGGAGAAGAGGGTGCAAATCTCTTAAATGCCCTTGATGAGAGGGTTGTTCCAAATTGTTGTGGGAAATTGTGGATTCAATGTGGAAGCTACGTGCCAGGGTTAAACTGAATTTTGCTATTTATTTGCCTCTTAGTTGCTAATGATCTGAAGTCAGAATGCTTGACATTGGCAAACAACACATTTACCAATACTCGTTTCTTTCTTGATTCTGAATAGGATCATGAAGATAAGTTATGTTCTAACTAAGTTCTACTTCTTGTTACCACACGAAACATCTCTCAGGGGCATCATATGAGTAATTCATACCCCAGATTTCTTTTTTCATGCCTTATAAAGGGATTTTCAGAGATTTGAAGTACTCATCAATATGTACTCAACATAGAAACATTTTTGTGCTGCAGCCTTTCGAAGCAAATGAGTCCAACATTCTACTTTGTTTCTTAATTTATGCAGCCATAGAAATTATGACTTAATTTATAAGGATGAAGAGTTTTTCATAATCTAATTTGATGTACGCTGTAAATACAATGCCTTATAATCACTAGGTATGCCTTGACAAATTAAGAATGATTCATAAAAAGTCCTTTTCAAGTCTGTGTCTCTAATTAATAACTTTTAAAAACAAAATTATATTTTCCTCAAGGAACGACAGACTATGAACTATACGTTTCTTACTGGGAGCGTAGGTTTCGCTGTACTTTTTTGGGGCCTGTAGGTTTCGCTATACCATTTCTCCCGAACGACCACAGGGGACGCTCTTGCCAGTGTGTAGGGGGAATCATGGTTACATCAGATTGTACTGGTGTGGATACATGCAACCAGATTGTAACTTGGTGTGGATGGATTGAGATACTTGAAGCACAGGTTGAGGAACTCGCAGCATTATTTACACACACACACACAAATACCTATACAATATTTAGCACATTTAAAGACAGTTAATTACAGATTCATGGAAGGACTCCACTTCAAAACCGAACCAGAACTGGGATAAGCGCAGGGTACGTCTCTGGATCAACTAATACGATTTACTAGATTGACGGAGAACCTTGGTTGCATAGCAACCTCTATCTCCTGCTTTGTGAATGAGAGAAGTTTCTGAAGCTTTAAGCCCATTGATTAGATAGAAAAAGAGAACTATGTATATATATTATTAATTTATTTAAAAAATTAGCTTAATAATTATTAAAATTTTATTTAATTAATAAAAAAAATATACATATAATTTTTTTATATTATTATTATAATTTTTAAGAAGGTAATAAACAATAGAAACAAAAACGATTGGAGGGGAAATTGTGACTCAGTAGAGAAACAACAGCATGGTAATTCGGAAAGGAGGATATCGAAATGCGCGAGGTCTTTTGTAATTTTTAAAATCAGAAATGTCGTAATCATAGTTGCTTTGATCATTCAAAACAGAATTATTAATATGTGGAATGGAGTTAAATTTTTGTGCAATTTTATAAACAAATTGTTTAAAACTTGGGAGGGTAAGAGCATGTCTGATATCCTCATTTCGGAAAAACCAGGGCGAATTTGTAATCATACGTAGGAATTTTATTTTCAAGTCTTTGTATGATCTTGAAATTCGATGGAGCAGTAGATCCCCAATTACCTAACACTCGCATATGCAAGTATTGGACGCAAGTAAGCAAGATAAATGAGTTTTATTTTATTTTCCAAGGACATAGCAGAGTTCCTACAAATAAGTGGATACAGTACGCGAATGCATCTATTAAATTTATCCCTAAGATAGTTAACGTGAGGAACATAACTCAATTTACGATCTAAAATTACACCCAAATATTTAGTCTGCCCAGTTCAATTAATAGGATTATTATAAAGGTGGATAGAAGGAATGTTAAGAATAATTTTATGCGTGAATAGTACTGTTTCAGTTTTCTCAACATTTAATTAAATTTTCCATTTTATAAACCATTGTTCAAGATGGTTAATATAATTCTGAAGGTTTTTATAAAGATAAAATGTTTACGACCTTGAGTGAGGAGTGCTGTATCATCTGCAAAAAGACTGATTTTCATAGTATAAATTTGCGGAGTATCATTAACGTAAAGATTGTAGAGAAATGGTCAAAGTATTGAACCTTGGGGAACACCAGCCTGAATTTTTTGAACAGAAGAATTTGTGTTACCATTGGTGACCACAAAAAATTTGTTGTAAGATAATTTTAATAAGAAAAGGAGAAAAGTTAAAAATAATTAATTTATGGATTAACCCATTGACCTAAACTCTATCAAAAGCCTTTGCTACACCAAGGAAAACAACAGCAGTATCTAATTTCCAGGAAAATCCCTCGGAAACAGTTTCAGTGAGATTAAGTAGTTGATGCGTTGTAGATAACTTTTCAGTAAAGCCAAATTGCGGATGAATGAGAATATTTTTTTTGTTTAGTTTAATTCTTTAGATAAGTCAAAATGACCTTTTCTATTAATTTGCTTAATGAAGAAAGAAGAGAAATGGGCCTGTAGCTAGAAGGGGAAGTTGGATCTTTATCTTTCTTATGAATGGGCAAAATTCGAGCTCTCATCCAACAATCAGGTAAATAAGAATAATGAATGACAGCGTCAGCAATTTGGCAACATTTAAGAATAACTTTTAAAGAAAGATTTTTCAGCATCTTATTTGTAATAACTCGGTGTCGCAGGTGTCGGGTTCGAGTCCCGGTGGTGCCATGGATGTTTGTAGTGGTTCGGAATCCATTTTAAACCGTAGGTCCCGGTCTAATATGATTATAGAGCGTTGTCTTGAGATTTAGTCGGTCTTCCGCCCTCGTGGTTCCTCGCTAAAGTAAAACTGCATATTACCTTTAGGTCTTGTCGCCTGCGACGGGGTCTTTTGGACCTGGTGTAGGCTGTTCTGCACCAGGGGTCGCAAAAATAACAACAATCAGATAAATAATTTCAAGAACTAATAATTACAAGACATATGAATTAACTTTGGGCTTGTAAAATATAGATAAACAAACAGTACTTGCAAAAATGTGTTAACAATTGCAATTTGCTCTTATTAACAAATAAGATTTAAAAAAAAAAAAAACATAAAATAACGAAACAAAATTTTTTGCATTATTGTAATATTTCAAATTTTATTTATATTTAATTCTTTCGACGTAAATGAATAAACGATATTAATATTCTATGTCAAGTAAATGATATTAATATTAATACTTTTATATAATTATTATTAATACATTTATTATTTAATTTAAATATTTATTATAAATTGTTTATTGAAAAAAAATCATTTTAGAAAAAGTAAATGATTAAACAAAAATTTTTTTTCGTTTAATTATAAGAACGTATTATAATTTAATTATATATAGGGAACCCGAATTTAGTTTAACTTTTTAAAGTTGTCTGTGAAAGTAAATAATTTGTGGAATAGCATAACATTCTTATAGTTTTTTTGTTCTAATGCAGCTGGCAAACACTTAGACAAATGTCTTGGATGCCTTAAGGCAAGCGCTGCACCGACGTTACTCACTTACTACACCTAGGAGGTGCGTGTAGCTTGAAGATAAGCTACAGACGCGGAGTAACAATAACTCCGCAACACTCTATGATCCTGTTAGACCGGGACCTACGGTTTAAAGTGGATTCCGAATCACTACAAACATCCATGGCACCGCCGGGACTCGAACCTGAAACCTGTAGTACCGAGCGATTCAGGCCCCAGATTCTTATAGTTATTTATCATAATTTTAGTATTAGCATTTTTCATCAGAAGGTACTTGGATAATAAAAAAAAATTCTCGGAATTGGCCAGCGAAACGAACAGGGAGCCGACACTTCTACTTTTAAATAAATTCGCGCCTTGTTTTGAGTTTATAAAGGCTTATTATATCAAAATCGTATTCTTGGAGTACTTTGCTATGATAGAATTGACAGTAATACTGATCTAAAGACGAAAATTGTTTAAAAAATAATACTATACTATATTCATTCTATATTAATTTTTTAACTTCTGTATGCCTTCATCTTTTTTGAAAAAAAAACATCTAAATAAAATGAAAGAAAACTCTGACAGAAAACTTTTTTTGTCCCACTCCTAAAAGCGTGCTAGAGCAGCTCCGATATTCTTTTGAAATTTTAATACTTTCATTTCGTTCTGCGATTGCGTCATCAGAAATGAAACAAACGATTCGTGCGAAAAACATCTGCCGTTGCCACTCCGCCCCCATAAATATTTAAGCCTTCATTAGTGGCTGGGCCGGAAACTCGTGGTACTTAACTAATGGCGGATTCACACTTGGAGGTTCTGGACATTTGCATAGCTGTGATTTGTCGTGCTTGCATTAAATGGCGCACGGCGATTTGCTCAAAAGATTCTTTTGTTGTAGTTTGCAATGCTCATTAGGCGCGCAGGAATAATTTAAATAATATAATGGCGGGCAGCGCAGACTGGATTTGCGGAATTCGCTTTTAATGATCATTGCAGGAACAAGATTGGCCGGGAGCGTTATTTAATAAATTTAACATTTGGTAGGTTTGTCAAACGCATCCATCAAGCTGGATTTTCCGATTTAAGTTGGAATAATTCTTGATGCATAATTACAAATGTTATTTTGGAAATTAACTTTAATTGCGAAAATTAATTTAATCTTTAAGACGTTTGACATTATTATATATTTAAATAACATTGCATATTTTAAGGAATGGACATAAATATTATGTGTTGTGTAAATACAGTGGCTCCCAAAAGTGTTCGTACATTTCCAAAACTTGTAGAAAAAGCGCTGTAGCTGGTATTCGAATTCGAATATAAAGTCAGATATTTTTTTTTCATATCATCTCCATTTAATTCTGCAGGAAACTGAGCAACTAAAAAAATATATTGATTCATGTTCTTTTTATAAAAATATTTAATGCAAGGAAACAGAGTAAGAGTATGTCAAAAAATGAACTTACACCGAAACATGTTCGAATAAATTCACCAATAAAATTACAGATTTTTTTGGTGACATTTAAAAACCGTTTGGCGTTAATATTTATTTGTTACACTTCCTTATATTCTATTATTTAAAAATAACTCGTAGTCACAAGGAAGCACTGAACATCATTTGAAAATAGATTTTTCATTATAGTGATATTCTGAATTGAGTGATCACTACTAACTTGAGTTTATTTATCCAATTCTACAGTGCAGTAGGCCATAAAATCGTATCGAAAATGAAGTTAAGAAAAGGTCTTCCGCCAAAGCTATCTTAAAGTGCACAGAGATTTATAGTTATAAAATTGTGGAAAACCCACTTTTTGAGTGATATAAAAATTTCGACAAAATTTACTGAAAAGTTTTCTACTTCAATTTCACCTCAAACTTGTTCGACGATGGCTTTGATCAGCAGGATTACATGAGCGTTTTGCCCGAAGATAAATATTTTTTCCTTGTGCGACAAATGGAAAGCTCAAGTTTTCCTTCACGAAATCCATGGTAAAAAACTGAAATCTGCTCGGCAAATTTCAACTTATCATGAGTGAACATTCGAGAACGGATGAATAAACTCAGGAATATACCAATATTTAATAATGCACGAGATATATGAAGCAATTGATTGGAATACTACAAGAATGACCAAATTCAAATAACACTGGAATATAACAATGTTGAATAGATTAAGAATTTCATATAGAATGAATTGTTCAAGAATCTCTAAAAGAATATACAAAAGTAAGATAAATGTAATCGTAAATCAAGAATGAAGTATTCATAATTCTACAAGAAACGTTATTATATTCAATAGCCAAAAGAATATATCAAAGTTTGAAAATTCTAGGTATAAATGAAGAATGAAGTATTCCAAATACAATAAGAAGCACTATATAACTCAATAGGCACCGGAAAATGCTAAAAGCGATAAATGTGAAACTTCAAGAAGAAGGGATTGATCAACGCACTACTAGTACTTATAGCTATTGGATATACAAATGTTTAAAGTTTCAAGCCAAGACGTGAAAAGTGATTCAAAGCCATATTACAAAAACACTTCAAACAAAAGCCAAATTGTCCAGAAAATTCCTTAAGATTAACGTTATTGATGAACTATTTCAAGAGTTAAGGGGCCCAAAGTACCATTTTCCACCAAAATTTGCAATGGAGTTTTATTTGTTTGACCCTCATTTTCGGATAACGTCACGGACCCTTAACCAGGACAACATCATGTCCAAACATGATAAAAAGCCCGATACGTATTGGAATCGTATCTTAATTTCAGATGAAAGCAAATTTACCATTTGGGATTCCAATGGGCATATAATTTTACGGACAATAAAAAAAAAATGAGGAATTGAATACCTCGAGATTAGTTGGAGCATGGCGGCTGAGGTATCCTTGAGGCAGTTGAGGTGGGCATGTCAGTATCAGGACAGCATAATTTGATATTTATTGATGACAAACCAATCATGATCTACATTGAATTATTTTTAAAAACAATTTAAAATTATGTTTAAAGTTTGAACATAGGAAAATTTCTTTTGTAACGATAACGCTCACACAATTTTCAGTGTTCTCGTCTTATGTCTCTATGATTGCCCACACGTTTTGAAAACATCACCTTAGTTGCCAGATTTAACAGCAATGGAACACATTTGGAGAGAAAGGAGGTTATAGTATGAAGATACTGCTTTAAAAAAAAATCCAACTAAAAGCGGTAATGATAGATTTGGTTTGGTTTGTCGCTCTACGGTCATTTTGTGCACACTTTAGGCTAATTAGATCCGGACCTACAGGTTAAAGTGGATTCCGAACCACTCACGAACATCCATGCCGCCGCCAGAATTCGAACCTGAAACCTGTGGTGCCAAAGACCAGAGCGCTAGCCAATTGGCCAACAGCCGCAGTAATGATCGAAGATTGGAGAAACATTGATACAGAAATTAAAATAATAAAAAACTGAACTTAATGCTCAGTCATTTAAAAACTGTCGTGATTGCTGCAAGATATTCTATTAAATTACCAATTGATTGAAGTATTACAATATTTACTACTATGTAGAGATTTTCTTTTAAGTATATGAATAATTTTGTGAGTTAACTTTCTCCTTAGATTTTGAAATTGGTTTAAAAATAGATTTAAATATATTCTTAAAATATTTAATGCCATTTTGTTAAGCGCAAGTTACAGAATATTACTTAAAAATAAACATAAATATTAATTTTTATTAACAGATAAAACAGTATTTTATGCCTGATTCGTGGCAACATGCGTCACTGGTGAGTATTAGGGCGGAGGTTCCATCCGCTGTGGGCTTTGTTGTAGACACTGTTTCAAAAACTAGGAGCCTCGATGGCGTTTGTGATGTTCAGCATCTTGCCTCGCGAGTTGAATTACCTGGTGGGAGTTTTCCCCCATATGATAAGCAAATGCGGATTAGTTCCCCTTAAATGTTTTCCCTGATCTCACTGACCTCCTTCTTTTGCTACAAGTCAGACTTCTCCCTAATGGGTGCTCCATCACAACAGATTTTGGTTTGGTTTGTCGCTCCACGGTCATCTTATGCGCACGAGGGCTAAACAGACCGGGACCTACAGTTTAAAGTGGATTCCGAACCACTCACGAACATCCATGGCACCGCCGGGACTCGAACCCGAAACCTGTGGTACCGAGCGCCAGAGCGCTAGCCACTTCACCACAACAGAAGCCGCCTGCTTTTTCCCTCCTTCCAAGAGACAACCCGGGTGTTTGGACTTGGTCTAGATGCTAGGTCTACTAAGTGGGATAAGAAACAGCAACGCATTCATTTCTGCTTGTTGATTTCTTAAATTCTTTTTTACAAATCTTGAGAGTTAAAAATTTCTCTTAAAAATTTGCAAGTGATCTATTTTGTTTCTTAAATATGTGTTTTCGATTAAAATTGCAGCAACAGTGATAAAGGGGATTTATTTCTCACTCGTAGTAATATTGATTTTAAGAAATGTTACGAAATATTCAGAAATCCAAAAATAAAATTTATACGTGTAGTTTAATTTTTTACCTATAATTAGCCTATAATTATCTGTAATTATATATTAATTATAAATAATATATCGTTATACTGTATATAATAATGAAAAACTTCGCATTTGAAAATTTTTTTCATCAATATTAGTAAAAAACTATCTGAAAAATTATCGGATATATTTATCATTATTAACTTAATTACATAAGATCAATACAATAACATATTTTAATTCTAATATATAAAATGTTAAACGTGTAAAATTAATATTAATAAATTAATTGGTACGTATTAAAAGTATCATACATTAAATGTAAAATATTATATATTAAATACAGTAAATAAATAAATACGTAAATACATCAATAATAACTTTATCATTATTAAATTAATAAAATTACTGTCTAGAGAAAATTTATTTTGAAAATAAATGTATTAATTTATTAGTAAACTAAAATATAAAATAAACACAGGATAAAGTTTGAAAAAATTTTTTTCCCCATAAACTAAACTTCAAAAGAAAATGTGAAAAAACCCCCCAACTGAAATCTTTTATTAATTAGTAATCACTACAAATTCAATTAAAATTCAACAAAAACTGATTTTTCTAATGCACTTCCCCTGAAAAGTAATTAATTATAAAAGTGTATACGCTGAAATAATTCAAAACCCTTTTCACTAAAAAATTATTTTAGCATTAAATTAATGCCTCATAAAATTTTTTTTTCTTTTTTCATTAGCTGGTGTGTGAAAATGTTGATTTTTACATCAGATGTGGGAGTATAATTTAATGAATTGAATACAAAGCTGCATGGTCTCGTATTAAATTTTTGCGGAATTTATTACTTTATTAAAAACCTAAAATGTTTTTACACTGTTTTTGCCCATTTTTAAGAAAATTAATCAATTAAGTAATGGCTGCAAATATATTTCTTTTACCTCAAAAGAAATAAAATAAGTAAATAAATAAAAATAAAAAAATTATAAAAAAATTACAATAAAAAAATTAAAAGAATAAATAAAAATAAATAAGCAAAGTATGGAAACAAAATAACAGGAAAAGGGATGTCATGTGATTGATTAAAATCACTAAGAATCATCACTTCCTAAACATCAAGAATATTTTACTGGTCTAATGAATGATAATGAAAATCAACTAAAATAAAGGGTGATTATAGTCCCACTTTCAAAATGCTGTAAAAAAAGAACCACTCGTCACAATGCATTCAAATTTGAACTGAAGATACTTGAAGAAGGGGGAAACGGTACGGCATAAAAAAGTTCCAAAGTTCCAATAGATGGCGCTGTAAGCTGCATAAAGAAAGTGAATTCGGCTGCCAGTGATATTTTGAATCGGAATTACCACGTATTTGGCATGAGTTGCACATTAAACCAACTGCAGTGTTCAATGTGCGTGATTCTTTCGGTTTTTTGACGGAAAAAAATGACTTCCAAGTCATTCAACAGTTGTGACACTGTTAACGGAAAGCCATCCACCACGGCAAGGTCATACCAAATTGGATGAGAAAATTCGGTGGAACTTTTTTTGGAACTTTTTATTTTGATGCCATATCGTTTCCCTCTTCTTCAAGTATCATCAGTTTAAATTTTGAACTCATTGTGACGAGTGTTTTTTTTTTTTTTTTTTTTTTTTACAGCATTCTGAATGTGGGACTTTAATTATAATCACCCTGTACATTAATACTAATACATAAAATATTAATATATTATATACATTAAATGTAGTAAATAATTTAATACGTAAGTACATCAATATTAATTTAATAACTTTATTAAATTAATAAAATTGCCGCCCAGAGAAAATTTTCTTGTAAATAAATGCATTAATTTATTAGTAAACTAAAATGTAAAATAAATATTGAAAAAAAAATTTTTTTTTCCATAAACTAAACTTCAAAAGAAAATGCGAAAAAAAAAAAAAAAACCCCAACTGAAATTCATGTTGAGATACTTCATTAATTAATAATCACTACAAATTCAATTAAAATTCAACAAAAACTGATTTTTCTAATGCACTCCCCCTGAAAGTTAATTAATTATAAAAGTGCATGCGCTGAAATAATTCAAAACCCATTTCACTAAAAAATTATTTTAGCATTGAATTAATGCCTCATAATTTTTTTTTTTTTTTTTCATTAGCTGGTGTGTGAAATGTTGATTTTACATCAGATGTGGGAGTATAATTTAATGAACTGAATTCATAGCTAGATGGTCTCGTATTAAATATTCGCGGAATTTATTACTTCATTAAAAACCTAAAATTTTTTTGGTTAAAAAAACCCATTTTTAAGAAAACTAATCAATTAAATATATGCTGCAAATATATTTCTTTTACCTGAAAAGAAATAAAATAGGCAAAGTAACAGTAAAAGGGATGTTCTGTGATTGATTAAAATGACTTTAGTTTTACTACTTTTAAACATCAAGAATATTTTACTGGAATAATGGGTGATAATCAAAATCAGTTAAAATACATGCACTATTAATTTTTAATTCTCTTCTTTATTAGTTACCCGAGAGGTATTATACAATTGACAATTGATCTCATGTAAATAAATGAGAAAATAGGCAAGGAATCATTCTTGTTTATTAAAAGCATTATTATTATTATTATTTTTTTTTTTTGCTTTTTGTTTTCATTTCTTCTTCAGGAATAAGGGCAATTTCTTATATACTACTGCGTCCAAAAAGTAAGACCAATTATTTTTTTCAAAAACTCTTTGTTTATTCTTCCAAATTTATTTCATCGCCTTCAAAATAATCCCCTATGGACACAATGAACTTATGCCTCAATGCATGCTAAAAAGTCATCGGCAGAGATGGCCTTCGAAACTTGTGCCGATTCAAGTTGAATCTCTTCGATCGACTCAAAAAGGTGTCCCCGGAGTGGTCTTTTGAGTTTAAGGAAGAGCCAGAAGTCGCACGGTGTGAATACGGTGGTTGTGAAGCGATAGGGTGACTATATACGGTGACTAAAAGTTCCCGGAGCTGGACGCATATGTGACTGGTTTTATGAACATTCCCACACCTTGATTGATATTCGAGAATTATTTGATTTGAAGCCCATTGAAAGTACGTTGGACAAGAGGTTAAAACAATGAAATCAGCCTCAATTTTGTGGATTTGCATGATCACATCCTGACCTCATGGCTTAAATTGGATACGGCTTACCTGCAGAATCTTGTGGACTCTCATCCTAATTGAATCCAGGCGAGCATCAAATTCAGAGGTGGAATTCTCAAGGAAGTACTAATTTTTGATGATAAACATTTTGTGCAACAGATCTTTTTAAAGCATTGAATAAATGGTCGTGACAGTTGGCTAACATAATGGCAATGGCGTCGTGATGTCATTATGTTAGCCAATCGTGTTCAAAATCTGCAGCGATAGTCATGCTTTTTACTAATTTTTTTTTTCGTCATCTTTCAAATGTGACGTTATACTATATGGATTTCTAGTAGATATGAACTATAGTACCTTTGGCCGGCTACATAAAATAAAATAATTTTAGAATTAATAAATTTTATTAGGGAAAAAGTATCGGTAAAAAGTGCAAATTATCGTCTGGAAAAAGAAAAATTATGCTGATTAATTATTTATAAATAAATAAAGATTTAGGAAGTAAAATATAAATAAACCTTTAGAAACAACAAATTCATTTCAAACAAACACAAAATGTATTAAACAAAATTGAAACATTAGAAACATATAAAAATACATTAAAAAATACGCACAAACTGTTTTATAAACTTAAAATAATGAAACATTATATTTTCCCAGTAAATTACTAAAGTCACGTTAAACAAGTAAAATAAAAAATGTTTTTTAAAGTCAATTCCCACTTTTTTTCACTATATTGTAGAAACGTCCTTTACAAATAAAGTTGAAAATTTCCTCTTACATTTGGCGCCATCTATTGGTAGATACATAAAACTTAAATCTAAAAAAAACTAAAATTAAATTAAATTTAATGAATGAATTAATATTTGAAAAAAAAACTGTATTAACATCCATTGTCATCCACTACAAGTCCAAAAAAATTTACTTGAACATGAATGGATGACTAAAAAGTATCTTATTAACGATTGAAAATTTGAACAAGATATATAGGGAGAGTGTGAGAACTAATAGTAGGAATTTAAAAAAAATAATACTGTAGACGAAGACGCAAATGATTTATTTTATTAAAATAATAAGCATACTAACTTTCAATGCAGCATACGCCAGCATTAAGAATACAATTCGGATCGACTCTTCTGTTTGCTATACTTGTTACCACTTGTAACGTCTCGGACTATATCAGAGCTATAACGACTTCAAGACGACTTTCAGGTTCATCGGAACACTGTAATTTTTATTTACAAGCATTGTATATATATATATACACTGACTACCAATAAGTATTTGGACACCTGTGATAGAAAAGAAAAACGAACATTATTCAAAATCAATAGTTGGTAGAGCCTCCACGAGAGGCAATTACAGCGTGAACCCTCCGGGGCATACTTTCCAAAAGTCTTTGTATGACAACTAGTGGTATTTTCTTCCACTCGGCTTGGAGAAGACATAGAAATTCCTTCACCGATTTTGGACGGGTAGTGCACTCCTGAATTCGGCGATGCAATTCGCCCCAGAGGTTCTCGATAGGGTTCAGATCTGGGCTCTGGGCAGGCCAGTCCATTCGATGAACTCCATTGGCACCATACCAAACCTTGGTTAACTTCGAAACATGACAACTGGCATTGTCGTCCTGAAAGTAACAGGAGTCCAACCCGTAAAACTGCCACAACGTAGGAAGCACATTGTCATCCAAAATAGTGCAGTAGGCATCGGCGTTGAGCTTACCATGAATGGGGACCAAGGGTCCCAGTCCATACCAGGAGAAACACCCCCAGACCATAATTCCACCTCCGCCGAACTTGACTGTTGGTACAATGCATTCTGGCAGGAGACGTTCTCCAGGCAGACGCCAGACCCAGACCCTGCCATCCGAACGGTAAAGAGTGAACCTTGATTCGTCACTCCAAAGAATCCGTTTCCACTGATCTACAGTCCAATTTCGATGTGCTTTGCACCACATTAACCGAGCAGCGCGGTTGGACTTTGTGATTAAAGGCTTATGGGCAGCAGCACGACCATGAAAACCATGCAGATGTGCTTCCTTACGGATGGTATTCATTGAAACAATACTCCCGGATGCCTGTTGAAACTCCTCACGGATGAGGGCCATCGGTTGGGTGCGGTTCTTCCGAATTTCTCTGGTGAACACTCGTCGGTCTCTATCTCCCAGTTTCGTTGGTCTGCCGACTCGGGACACATTCCGACAATCACCGCTCACCTTCCACTTCTTAATCACATAGGCCACTGTCGATTTTGGTTACTTCAGATCGCTAGATATGTCCCTTAAGGATCGGCCACATTTGTGATACCCGATAATTATACCTTTCTCGAAATCAGAGAGCTCCGAACTGCGCGGCATCTTGCATGCGACTAATGCCGATGCTGTTTCCTACACGATATATACCGGCGGATTCCGTGACGTACCTCAGGACCGCAGATATCGTCATTTGCATAGGTGTCCAAATACTTATTGGTAGTCAGTGTATATATATATAAATACAGAACTCTGGATTATTATACAAAGAAATAAAAATTAAAAATATAAATTTTATCACAAGTGTACTATTAAATAAATCACAAGTGCAGTTCACTCCAAAGTCGGAGATTTGGTCTACGTCGAGGGGGGGAGGGTGTCAGCTTTCCTCACTTCTCATTGGAATAGATAGTTTTCAGTTCGTGATCGCAATAACCATGTAAAAACAATATACTTTTGTTTACTTGTTTATTATATACAATTGTCCAACTAGAAAAATAAACTATTTGATTTATAAATCCTTTCAAAATAGTCAATTTCACCCGGCCCTTATATAAATCCTTTCAAAATAGTCAAATTCACCCGGCCCTTATATAAATTGTGCCCTAGATATTTTAATCATGCGAGGGTCGGGCCCTGTCCAGAAGGATTTTTGTGGGGTAGTTATGTGCTATTTAATTGTCATATGAGAGAAAATAAGAAAACTCCCACTAGGTTTGGCTTGTCGGTCTATGGTCATCTTGTGCACACGAGTGCTAAACAGACCGGGACTTACAGTTTAAAGTGGATTCCGAAACGCTAGCAAACATCCATGCTATCGCCAGAATTCTTCCACTAGGTAACCTAATTGTCGTTGCCAGACGTTCACACATGTTATGACAATGTCCATTGCATCTTTTCGCTTTTGAAACAACAAAGCACGCCGTCAGTGGAGTTAAACCTGAGCACCTCCGGCACTCTAACACGGAACCATGAGCCAGATACCAAATTTGGATTGGAATGAAAATTCTATTTTCATGCCTCCCGTTGATGGATGCTTAAAACTGGACGAAATGGTGACCAAATAATAAATTTAAACTCCGTGACTTATCTTCTCCAAATCCTTTGCTCGAATGATAGTGGTGCTTAAAAAAAAGAAGGAATGATTTATTGCTTAAATTTGAAATGCTAACGAATATTTATCGCAGTTGACTCAACTTGCTTTCTTTTCTCATAAGTATTCCTTCCCTTCGTCGTAGAATAATTTTGTCATCAATTGTTACCAAAGGGAATGCTTATACATTTGGGAAAAAAATTTCTGACAGTTAGATGATATTTATATATTAATAAAATAAAGTAAAATAAAAATAGAAAAATTATAAAATACATAAATACAGAAAGGTTTCAATTCTGCTTACAAAATTATTTCAATGGCAAGCTTAAAAATATACAGGGTGATTATAATTAAAGTCCCACTTTCAAAATGCTGTAAAACAAGTAGTATAAAAAAAAAATTTTAAGTCAATTCCTACTTTTTTTTCACTCTATTGTACAAAGTCATTTATAAATAAAGTTGAAATTCTCTCTTACATCTGGCGCCATCTATTATTAGATACATGCTACTTAAATCTAAAAAAAAAAAAAAAACTAAAATGAATTAATTAAATTTAATGAATGAATTAATATTTGAAAAAACTGTATTAACATCCAGTGTCATCCACTACAAGTTCAAAAAAATGTATTTGAACTGGAGTGGAGGAATAAAAAATATTTTATGAACGATGGAAAATGTGAACATGATATATATAGGGAGAGCGTGAACTAATAGTAGGAATTGAAAAATTGGACAAGATTTGTCTAAATTTTGTTATCCTAAAATTTACTAATCAATTTTAAAGAAAAATATTTTGGTAACTTTTATGTACTAAATCAGGGGTGGCCAACCTGCGGCACGACTTGAACATTTTTCCGGCCCGTGAGATTTATCACACTTTTACAAAATATATTTATTTTATAACGGTCAAAGTAGTGAAAACCAATGTATTAAAAATTGCACTAGTAAAATAAATACTTTTTAATGATTTCATTTTTTTTTTTTTGTTTATATTTACATATTTTTTATATTTCCTTTTTAGTGTAATATATTTCTTTACAATGTACATTTAGTACCATCATTATTATATTATCTAAGTTAACATGTAAGAATACTAGTAAACACAATAATAATAACTCATTATATTTCGATTTCTCACTCCAAAAAATGTCTATAGTTTGTCTAAATCTAATAATAATAATATAAATAATTTTATATGAGGCCCGAGGAGTTATGCATTTCCAAAGTGGCCCGAAAAATCATTTGGGTTGGCCACTCCTGTACTGGGGCCTGAATGGCCGAGTGTCTAGCGCTCTGGCGTTCGGTGCCACAGGTTTCGGGTTCGTGTCCCGGCGGTGCCATGGGTGTTTGTAGTGCTTCGGAATCCAATTTAAGCCGTAGGTCCCGGTCTCCTATGACTGTGAGAGCGTCACGGAGCAGAAGTCAGACTTCTACCTACGGGTGCTCATCAGAAAAGAAGCTGCACCCTTCTTCCTTCATTCCATGAGGGATACGACAACAACAACAACAACAACGCCTGTACTAAATGAATATATACTAAAGGGAAAAAAGTAACTCGCTTTGTTATTTTTTTTATCGTTTTGCCCACAGAAATCTTTAAGGGCCACTTTATCGAGGATTTCAGCACCGTACTCAAAATCCTCAATAAATAATGCAAAATTGGTATTAATTTGCGTACATTTAAGTTTAGTTTATTTATTTATTTATGCTATTTATTAACATAAGCACTACTAAATTTCCCCATTTTCAAGCAATACATATTAAATGTAGAGATATGTCAGAACAAAATTATTTTACTACTTTAGAATCTAATCTGACTGAATTAAGTTCTTATGTTTTCTTTCTCTCTCTTCACATATCAATACTTAGGCCAATTTTCATTGGGCCAATGTCGTTTGCCTACTGGCAGATTCCGAAACATGAGATGTTGTTCTTTTAACGGGGAAGGGTTGTCAGCTCTGCACCCAACTCTCTCTACAGTTATATTGGACCAAACGAGGCCTGAATGGCGCCTAGCGCTCTGGCGTTCGGTGCCGCAGGGCTCGGATTCGAGTCACGGTGGTGCCATGGATGTTTGTAGTGGTTCGGAATCCACTTTAAGCTGTAGGTTCCGGTCTAATATGACTGTAGGGCGTAGGGCTGACAATCCTACACCATATAAAGAAAAACTATTCTGTCTGAGTGTCTGAGAAAACATTTTCTTATTGTAAGAGCATCACGGAGCCCAATCAGACTTCTCTCACCCACATCATTCCCAAACTGTAAAGGGGCAACTCAGTTCTAGGCACACTGATGCTGTGTGGTGTGGTGTAGTAGTAATCATATTAGACCGGGACCATCAAAGTGGATTCCAAATTACTACAAATGTTCGCGGCACCGCTGGGACTCTAACCCGAAACCTGGCACCAAATACCAAAACTACTAGTAAATAATCTTATCTCAAAAAGGATAGGACATGTGTTGATATCCAAAAAAGTCATTGTGACATAAATGTGATAAATTAATTTCTGGGTTATCTTTCTCCAATTGTAACACGGAAAATCACAGAGTTTTTTCCGGAGACACAGCTTGTAATAGTAAGATTATAGTAACAGAGATCATACCAACACAGATTAATCAGCAAATTTCTGTCATTTGGCCCAAGTACTGTTACAAGACAATTCTAATAAATAAAATAAAGCATTTCCTAAATCTTTCCTAACTCTATAACATTTGAGAAGTTATTTTGAAAGTCCCTGAAATCTCAAAAAACTTCATGATGTATGGTACCTCCATAAGTTAAAAATAAATTTAACATCTTAGGCAAGGAATTATTTTTTGATAGTTTTGTACAGTAAAATATATATATATATATAAGTAAATAAAAAAAAAGACTGACTCTGCAGTCAACACCCTGCAAAAACTGCTTTGAACTCTTCCTTTTTGTAGGAGAAAAGACGGAGCGGATAAAGTACTCTCATAAACCAGAACCATCTGCTTGCCATTCAAATAAATAAACTGCGACGGATGGTCGACATGGATAACATTCAGGAGAAAGCTCTGCTGCAGAAATAAGGGTGAAAAAAAAAGTGCTAGCCTTCCCTTTCTTGCGTATGCTCACGAAGGAAGAAAAAGAATTACATGATTTATAACAGGAACCATATTATCCAACTTTCAGCTTTTATTCTTTTTTCCATACATTGACGATATTTAATATCAATAAATAGATAGATAGAAGTATATATATATATATATATATATATATATTTTGATATAATTTTATTATACATATATAAAGATGCAAGTTATTGAAAAACGTCTTTCATTAAAAAGGCTGTTATTTGTTGGTATAACAAGTAAATCTATTGGATATGTAATAAAAAAGAATTTTGGTTCAATTGAGTTGAAATTCAACAATTCATTTGCTTTGAAGTGGTAAAAAACAAATGCTTTTTATATATAATCTTAGTAATGAACACCAAGTTATACGCTCTGTTGATGGTAAAGAAAATTACGATATGTTTGCCATTAAGATCTTCTAAATACATACATAACAAATGGGATTCGAGCCTTAAAATAATAATCATAAAAGCAGTTTCTTAATTGTATCCCAAAATTGCTTCTAGTGAATTAAAAACAATAAAGCCATATTTTTTAAACATTGCCCTTGAAACAACAAATTCTTCTTCATATTTATTCAGTAAGAAAAAATAAGCATAAATATCACTCTGATTTTTCCAGTGGACCCAACAGACTGTTCATTAACACTTCTAAATAGAAAAAACAAGCAGATGAAAACGTTTAGGATTAAAAAACAAAAAAAAAAGTTCTGATAAATGAGCAAAAGGGAAAAGTATTACCAGTATAGAACAAACAAACATACTAAAGAACAATATGAGGGCTCAGCCTTTTGATCTCATACTACAAAACAGGGGTCCTTAATTAGGGGTCAGTGGACGACACTTCGAGGTTTCAATACATGCAAATTATTACACAAATAAATAATTATATGTCTTATAAAAGACTTATCTATAGGTTTTATACCCAGAATCCTTGGTATCTTGATAATCTTTCTGGTTGTTATTGTATTGTAATACGGCATAGACATTTCAAGGTCACCTTCAAGAAAAGCACACGGAATCATCAGATTCTCCATAAATACTAATACACATTTATATTTTAAATTGCAATATTTTCATTCGTACTGATAATGAGTATTTTTGTCACGTGCGAACATGTTCTGATATCAGTTCTGAGGCTTCAATAAAAATGCGTGAGAAGAAAATAGATTATTATAGTAGAGATTATTATGTAAATCATAAAATTCTCCTTTGGTACCAGGAGAAGCTTTCATTTCATAAACTATTATTTAAAATAAGCATTCATTTGCCACGGAATTTTAAATACGACTGTGCCCAAAAAGTAAGACTAATAATTTTTTTTCTTCAAAAACTCTTTATTTATTCTTCCAAATTTATTTCATCGCCTTCAAACTAATCCCCTCCGGACACAACGTACTTATGCCAATTTTTTTTCAATCCACTCATGCTAAAAAGTCATCGGCAGGGATGGCCTTCAAAGCGAGCGGCGATTCAGTTTGAATCTCTTTAATCGACTCAAAACGGTATCCCCGGAGTGATCTTTTGAGTTTAGGGAATAGCTAGAAGTTGCACGGTGTGAATACGATGGTTGTAAAACGATATGGGTTTCATTTTTGGCAAAAATGTCACTTAGAATCAATACAGTGTTTTCGGTACCAATCGAGATTTGACGCGTTTGAGGTCCAAAATGGAATTGACCGATCCTTTTGAAATTTAAACATCATCAGCAAGGTCACTAATTGTAAATCGACGGTTTGCAAGCACCAAATCTTTAATTTTTTCGACGTGAGCTTCGTCGGTTGAGGTGGATGGTCGTCCAGAGCGCTCTTCGTCTTCTTCGCGTTATCTGCCTTCTTTGAACTGTTTATGCCACTACTAAACATTTCTTTCCGATATATGAATGCTCACCGAATGCTTTCTGCAACATTCTATACGGTTCCGCAAACAAAATTAATCAATTAATTCAAACATTTAAAAAATCGCCGGAATAAGTTTTAGCGTCTCACAAAACCAAGCGTAACTCAAACACTAATGGATATTTTGACGTCAAATTTCACACAGATGTCAAGGACAGTGTCAGAAACCTACAAAAGAAAAAAAATTAAATTTCATAAGCCGCGGGAATTTTAAATTGAAAATTGGTCTTTTGGACACAGTAGTATGTTGCCAAGATTAACGATTTGTCAACATGAAATAAAAAATAATTCAAGATTTCTTATTGAATAGTTAGGCTTATAAAATGTAAACAAATTAAAGTTTCAATTCAAAATTTAATTTAAAATAAATTTAATTCTAAAGGAATTTTAATTATATGCACTTTAAAACTAATTTGAAACATATGTTGTCAAGACAATTTGCCAACATCCAATAAACAGCCTCATTATTTTCTATTGAACTGTCTGGTCTACAAAATGTAAACAGATTATATAGTTTCAATTTTCTCAAAAGAATGTCAAAGAATCATTTATGTTTATAGAAGTTAATTTAACTGAGACTTAACATTTCACATTCAAGTTCTGCCGATGAAATAAATGATTAAATACGTTTATGAATGACAAATTGAAATTCATAAATGATTTAATTTTTTTCTTTTTATTTTATTTATTTATTTATTATTTATTCCTTTGTAAAACTTTAACGAACTGTTAAATGAAAAATAATGATTTTCACAAACAATAAGAAAAAAAAAAGATAAAATATAACAGAAAAGTTTCATTAATTCCCTTTTCGCAGATGGGAAAATAATTACTTTTCCCAAATAGAATTTCTAGGAAAACGATCCATTTTAATCACAAACAGGAATTGTTCTCATTGAATCTGTAATCTGAAACGAGAAATGAGATTGCAGAGATAGATGTAACGCTAAAGGTTTGGAATACATACTGATGGAATTTGACATTTGAAACAAAACAAATCTAGAACCTTTTTTTCTTAGAACCTTTTCTAGAACCTTTTTATTAAAAAAAATGTTTTAGATAGATATAAAATCTCTTTTTTTTGCCTATAAAACATAACAAATATAGAATCTAGTTTCTAATATTAGCTTTTCATTAGAAATTGATAAAAATATAATCAATTATAACCAATTAATCTTTATATACATAGTTGTCAACAAGTATGTCTTTCACCTCTCTTACAACGAAATATTTTAAAAAATCACAAAATAATGACATAAAATATAATGGCAAAGTGATATTTTATGATTGTAAATATTATTTACGAATGATGATATTTTCGAGTGATTATAAATGAAATTTACAAAATCATTCGATATGAAAAGTGAAAAACCCTGAATTGATAATTAAATAAATACATTCATTTTAGGTACAAAGTAAAAAAGAATAAATTTAAAACAATCAACAAATAAATGCGAATTAAAAAAGCGTACGGAATCATGATGTCGATTCTTTTTTGCCGATAATCAAAAGTTATTTTTGTTTAAATTTCTTTCATGCATTTTAATTATGGCCAAGAAAAAAAATCTCTTCTTCAAATATAAATATGTTTTTCGATTGCCAGTAAATATTTAATTTAATTTGGGTAATTCAAATTCGGAACCATTAAACAAAATTTAGAGTATTAAACTTGATCCATTTATGAAATATATTCTATGCCAGTGGTATTTAAGTTTTCTACAGCTGCGTCCTCTTTTACCTTAACAAGTAAAAATTCTTTTTCATTATTAATACCGTTGCTTTATTGTTAATTTCATGCATATTAGCGATAAACAAATATCAAGTTTTTAATTCAAATATAAACTATACTAACTATTTTTATTATTACTTGCAAATTAGCTAATTATGTTAAACAAAACGTAATGCAACGTAGATCTACCTCCTCGTGGTGCACTCCGGGCAACGTCCGATATGGCAAAATGATCTACAATCCTTCAGTCTGACTCTCAGTCTCAGTTTCTTAGAGTTCTGCAGTGGAACACAGGTGGATTGTCGTAAAACAAGAGAGATGATAATTAAGAAGACCCTTAGGTGCTCCTTCTTTGAGGATGTTGCCGCTAGATACAGCCACAAGCCCTGGTACGATCCTATTTATTGATATCCTTGAATGGTCTAGAGAAAATTCGGTGGCATTGCTAAGGCGTAAGCACCTTTACAGAATTAAACTGACTCCTGATCTTCTCTGTCTCTGATGTGATAACCAGGAAGAAATGGATATGTCTCACCTTGCTTCCTATTCTGCGCTGCCTCCTGTTTCTTTATGGAAGTGTTATTGGTTTGCAACTGATGCCATTTGTTTAGTTGGGTTGATTAATTGACTGATGCCATTTGTTTCTATCTTGTTCTTTGTATTTTTTTTTTCTAATGATATCTCTTGACCTGTAAACTTGCCATTGGAAATATAAAAAAAATGTTACAAAAATAGACAAACATTTTGATATCAATGAAATAGGTTGGCTAATATTAAGAATTATTATTCCAATTTGAAATAGGATTAGAATGTTTTCTGTAAATTATTAAGATATTTAGTTGCCATGGTTAGTCTAACTTGTTAATTAGTATACAAATAAAAACAGATGTATAAATGTCTTTTAAAAAATAATTTTAATGTTCCATGTTATGTTTTATATATTTTATAAATATTTTTTCCTTCTGTCACGATCTCTTCACATTTTTAATTCCTTTCAAATTTTTTGCGAAACCTATTAGAATTATTAATATCTTCAGATTAAAGTCTAGACTTCCTTAAAATTCGCAGATTAGTGAAATTAGTAATTTTGAATAGTTTAGTAATAATACAAATAGAAATAGAATCTTTTCTGTAAATTATTAAGATATTTAGTCAAAGATGTCAATTAGTATCCAAATAAAAATATCTACGGAATAATTAATTATTACTAATTAAGAGCAATTAGTTTTTTAATAATGATTCATACAAATTATTGTTCAAAATATTTTTTTTAATGAATGTAAAAGTGAATTAATTTGTATCTATGGGAAATATATCGCACGCTACAATTTAAACTACTTTTCAATGTTAAAAAAAAAAAAAATTATTATTTTTTCTCAAGCAGGCAAACATTTAACAAAGAGGGCTTCTGCGTATTTTTTTTGTTTTCACTCTCAAATTATTTGCATCGTATACATTTCGCTATGCTATTTATTTGTTCCCTGTTCGGCATAACAATAAACAAAAGACCCCGGTTTCAGTAGAATCATTGTTGCAGACTTACTTAAACCTTTGTTATTAATCGAGGTGTGGCATGGGGTCCCGTTTTAAATCTCTCCGGATTTCAGAATCAAATTCACAAGCTCTTTCATTCCCTCCCATTCATTCATTTCAGGAAAGACCAAATCTTTCCAAAGGGGAAAAGACCACGGCCTGGTATATAAAACACTTAATTCGCGGCAATTTCCTCACCAGACAACAATGGGGGAAGAAGATTTTATGAACTGTTTCAATTTCGCGACCGAAGATGAGCTCGCAGTTAAGGAGAGAATTAGGTCGGACAGCGGTTAATTGATTCTTTTTTCTTCTTTCGGGAGAACAAAACGATTTTATTCTGAAATCGTTGCCAAGAAGAATGGGGCGAACATAAAATATAAATAAATTAAATGAGGCATTGTTTTGAGTTGAGAATTTCTACATTCTGTTATTTATTATGAATAGGTTTGAAACAGTTTGTATTTAATTAATCTTTTCATTAGTACCATCCGAAAATATTCTTTCTTTTTTTTTATTCTATTAAATGGAATATAGAATTATTTTTATCCTCCGGGAATCGCGTACTATTTAGAAGAATATAAAAAATAGCAGCTTGGGTAAAAAATGGTGTACATTGTTTCTTTTTTCTTCGTTTTGTTCTATTTTATAATTAAAATTTATATAAAAAGCAGAAATAACATTTTGCATCAAATTTTTTTCAAGATTATTAATAAGCTTTAGAAGAATATTGAAAAAATTAATAAAAATGTTAAATATTTAGGATATTTGAAGAAAAGAATACTGAAATATTAATAAGAAACAATAATCAAGTATAAAATTAATAAGAATGTTAAATATCAAGAATGTCAAATAATAATTAAGAATAAAATTAATAAGAATGTTAAATATTAACAAGAATAATAATTAAGAATAAAATCAATAAGAATATTAAATATTAAGGATATATGCATAAATGCATTGTGTCCGGAGGTGACGTTGGCATAAAGTGCATTTTGTCCGGAAGGGATTACTTTGA
Organism: Caerostris darwini; assembly: GCA_021605075.1. NCBI lineage: Eukaryota > Metazoa > Arthropoda > Arachnida > Araneae > Araneidae > Caerostris > Caerostris darwini. The sequence goes on along the minus strand of BPLQ01007175.1, from coordinate 1,606,975 downwards.
AGGCGATGAAATAAATTTGGAAGAATAATGAAACAGTTTTTGAAAAAAAAAAAAATAGTTGATTTTACTTTTTGGGCACAGTAGTACATCGCACACTACAATTTGAACTACATTTCAATGTTAAAAAAAATATATATATATATATATAATTTTTTCTCAAGCACGCAAACATTTAACAAAAGACTGCTTCTGTGTTTTTTTGCATTCACAAATTATTTGCATCGTATACATTTCCGTTATGTTATTTATTTGTATCTTTATTTGTTCCCCGTTTAGCATAAGAATAAACAACAAAAGGACCCGGTTTCAGTAGAATCATTGTTGCAGACTTACTTAAACCTTTGTTATTAATCGAGGTGTGGCATGGGGTCCAGTTTTAAACCTCTCCGGATTTCGGAATCAAATTCACAAGCTCTTTCATTCCCTCCCATTCATTCATTTCAGGAAAGACCGAATCTTTACCGAGGGGAAAAGACCACGGCCCGGTATATAAAACACTTAATTCGCAGCAATTTCCTCACCAGACAACAATGGGGGAAGAAGATTTTATGAACTGTTTCAATTTCGCGACCGAAGATGAGCTCGCAGTTAAGGAGAGAATTAGGTCGGACAGCGGTTAATTGATTCTTTTTTCTTCTTTCGGGAGAACAAAACGATTTTATTCTGAAATCGTTGCCAAGAAGAATGGGGCGAACATAAAAGATAAATAAATTAAATGAGGCATTGTTTTGAGTTGAGAATTTTCACCTTTTTTATTATGAATAGGCCTTTTTATGATTTAGAAACAGTTTGTGTTTAATTAATCTTTTCATTAGTAGCATCCGAAAATATTCTTTCTTTTTTTTATTCTATTAAATGGAATACAGAATTATTTTTTCCCTTCGGGAACCGCGTACTATTTGGCAGAATATAAAAAAAATAGTGGCTTGAGTAAAAAATGGCATAAATTGTTTCTTTTTTCTTCGTTTCGTTCTATTTTATAATTAAAATTTATACAACGGGAAGAAATAACATTTCGCATCAACCTATTTTCAAGATTATTAATAAGGTTAAGAAGAATACTGAAAAAATTAATAAGAATATTAAATATTAAGAATATTTGCAGAAAAGAATAATGAAATATTAACAAGAATAATAATAGAGAATAAAATTAATAGGAATGTTAAATATTAAGGATATTTGAAGAAAAGAATAGTGAAATATTAATAATAACAATTAAGAATAAAATTAGTAAGCCTGTTTAATATTAAGGTTATCTGAAGAAAATAATAGTGAAATAGTGAATGTGGCACGAGATTAAAATATAATTCAGAAGAGAAAAAATAATTTGACAACTAGGCGTGAATATTTTTAAGATAGTTAGAAATAATATAATAAGTGCTAACATTAAGTTCATATAGACAAACATTCATTTCAATGTAAATTTAAATTGTAATTCATGTACTAAATGAGTGGCAACCCAACCATTACATAGGAGGCCTGTCTATAAAATAACGGGACTGACTGAAAAAAAGTTATTTATTTGCTATTTATGACAAATATAACATTTGTCTCCTTCAATGTATGTGACTGTATGTATGCGACTCCTTTGGTGCTTCAGGTTCGAATCCTGGCTGTGGCATGTATGTTTGCGAGTGGTTCGGAATCCACGTTAAACTGTAGGTCCTAGTCGCCCAAAATGTGCATAAAATGACCGTAAGCTATTGTCACTCACACATCAATTCATTTTTATTTTCCGCTGGTCAAAAGAGCGTTGTAGTTTATTTTCTGATTTAGTTTATATAGCTGTTAGAATTTCATCTTAACAGACTCCAGTCCCTCAAAACGGGTTCCTTTTAACACTGATTTTACTTTTGGGAAAAGGAAGAAGAGACAAGTTTGCTGAATCAGGAGAGTATACAGGATGCTCCAGGGTTGCAGTTCTTTTTTGAATCAAAAACTGCACCATGGAGGGTTCTGCGTGCGAAGTAACTGTTTTTACTGGTGCTTAAGAATCGATTTGGAAGTTACTTTCTTCATGTCGAGATTCTACAGTAACATTTTCCACATTGCAAACCATTAAAATGGTTGGTAGATTTTTTTTTCACGTTCCTTTTTGTGCCGTTCAAACACACACGCACGCACGAGGCATAAAATCTTCCTCATAAGCCTGAGTAGGCATCTGTGAACACTCGGTTGGTGTTTTGTTCAATTTCACCAAAACTTACAAATTCACGCACTGTTCAACTTTAAAACTTTATTTTACCTGCAAAAACACTTAATCACGACTGTTTATCATTATTATCATCAGTGCCACAACAGCCCCATGGTTGACCAAGGCCGTCTGATTACTGGCAGATTTCGAGACGGGTTACGGGTTTGGATTGTCAGCCTTACTCTCAACGTTCTGCAGCCATATTAGACCGGGACCTACGGTTTAAAGTGTATTCCGAACCACTACAAACATCTATGGCACCGAAAGCGAATCATGCAAGCGAAGCATCTATGGCATCGAGCCCAAAACTTGTGGCGCTGAGCACTAGTCACTCGGCCATCAGGCGCCAAGCACAACTGCTAGAACACTTAATCACGACTAGGGAAATTCTGAGGATTGCATAATGATGAGAATTGCTTTGCAGGTTCGGACATGTCCAAAGTCATCATTTAAATCGGTGCGTTCAAAGGAGGCGACAAAGCAATCCCGTTACTCTACAGATAGACCTCGTCAATTTACTATTTAACATTTTGAAGAATTCATAAGCTCTAGGATTATGCACCCATTTCAAGAGGAATGAATGATATATATTGGCTCCAAAAAATGTTCTGCAGTTGTAACTAATACTTGAATAAGTTTATTTTGTTTATGCTAACATTTAACACACGATTTTTCAAAAAAAAAAATTTTTTTTTAAATATCCAACTTAAAAAATAAATTCTTTCAAGGATGTGTTTTACAAAAAATTTAATCAGTAGTTGAATTTAAAATGCAACGAATTTTGGCATAAATATAAAATTCTACCAACGTTTTTTGAATTATAGAATACAGTGGCACCTCGATATATCTTCGCTTTGGACTACGTCCAACTTGAGGCAAGTCCGCTTTGGAATGTCCAATTAGATATAAATTTTATTTGAAGTCGAAAACTCTGTTTGGTGTGCGACCTTTCTTTGTATATGATTCGTGAGAATCAAAATATTTGCCAAATAGTTGGATATCAAAAATTTTACAAAGAAGCACCACGCCAATAAGGCTGAAATGAGTAATAAAAGCATTGTCTGGAATGAGCAAACAATGTCACATATGCGAAACATCCTGAAGAGAAAGTACAAGCAAAATACTTTGGAAATGAAGTTTAGTAAACATCAAATCTGATGAACCTCAGCTAGGTCCAAAGTAAGCAAAAAAAAGAAAATTAAATAGGGTAAATTTTGATTAATGTATGGACAAACTATTTTTTATTTATGTATTTTAGTATTAACATGTGTGTAAATAGTTTAATACAATTCTATCAGTCTCTCTCATCGGCGCAACAGCCCCATGAAGGGCCCAGGCCGTCTGCCTCTAACAGATTTTGAGACAGATGTTTTCTTTTTATGGGGCAGGGTTGTCAGCCCACGCCCAACAGTCATATTAGACCAGGACTTACGATTTCAAGGGGATTCCGAACCACTACAAACACCCATGTACCTCCGGGACTCGAACCTGAAATCTGTGGCACTGAGCACCAGACACTCGGCCATGATGTCTCTATATCAATATGTAATATGCCAAAAGCAATATGATTTTTTCAAAGAAACGTATTAATCATTTTCTTTTATTTATATGGGAAAAAATCGTTTGGCAAACGTTCAATTCATTCCAAGGATCTGGAACGAATCGAGGACATGTACTGAGGTACTGTATTCGTGAACTTTGCAGATGACAATTTACAAACATATTGATTGAATTGATTTCAGTATTTATAAAATCTTCGCAGACATTGTGTAAAACAACTTATTAACAAAATTAATTTTTTTAGCATAGAAATATTTGGATTGCATATTTCTTTTTTTATTGAGTTTAACTAAAGTAATAGTTTAAAAATCACTTATTTCTTCAAAAGTCTTGCTTCTTCTTGATATCATTCTTAAAAGATTTCTTCATAATATCTTTCTTCATTCTAAATTCTTCCTTCTGAATAACTCTTCTTTCTTAATCCTTCTTAATTTTATTTTCTGTTCTTAGTACCTAACTAATTTGTAATAAATAAATCATTATCTTAGTTAAAATATTTCAATTTGCCGAAAGTCATAAATATCCCAGCTTTGTAAAAACTTTTTCATGGCCTAAAGAGTAAGGATATTTCAACACAATCCTCAAAGTTCAACAACACATCTACTGGTGCTTAATTACCATATCAACTAACCCTAGTCAAAACATCAGCAATGAATATTTTCTATCTATTCAACCATTCTCAAAACAAACTGCTGCATCAGCACGCCTTCGTGAGTTTACAGAACTTCAAAACATTTTACTCAAATCCGAACGGAAACGTAACTTCCTTTTTTCATGCTGTTTTAAACATTTTTTAAGTTGTCTTGGCTACAAAAGCAAATGTAACAGAATCATAATTTAAAATTTATTTCCTCAAACACTGGAGCCGTAACATAAATTTAAAGAAATTAGCACTTGTATATGTAAAATAAATATCACCCTTTCTTTACTACAATCATAAATAAAGGTTATTAAGAGCTAAAAAAAACTTCCAAGATTAATTTATTTTTTTAAAGTCATAATTATATGAGAAAAACGAAGCTGAATTTTTTTTTCTCTTAATACTTTCAGAACTAGGACTTAGAGATTCATTTTAATATGTAACATGCATTACTTTGTAATACCTTTTTAATATTAAAATAACATTTTTAGATTTTTTAGCATATAATAAAAAATTCTTTTAAAAAATCTACTATTATTTACGCCTGACTAGTTTCAACGTGTCCCGCTGGTGAGCATTAGGGCAGAGGTTCCATCCGTTGGCGGCTTTGTTGTAGGCATTCGATGGCGTTTGTGATGTTCAGCATTTTGCCTCGTGAGTTGGACTACCTGATGGGAATTTTACGGGTTTTCTCCTATACGATACTCGCATGCTGGGTAGTTCCCCTAAACTATCTCCCGGAAGACAACGCCTTCCTTCTTCAGCGACACGAATCAGAAACTGGCCCCCTTCCATGAGGGATACGACGATGGCAACAACAACTATAAAACTTATTTACTAATCATTTCACGAACATTCTATGTCATAGATAAATATCTATGCATATAACTCTATGAAACTTTCTGAATGCAAACATTATTGCAATTTTTTTCCCGGTAGATAAAATGATTTGATGTGGAGACTTGAGTGATAATGGCAAGTGCTGTTACGTTTTGATCTCCAAAAAGTTGGCCAATAAAAATTCATCATTTCGTAAAGTCTTTGATGTGAGACACAAAACCGACCAACATTTCACTCATCGCTATTTATCAGAAAACCTGCAATATCGAATTCCATCCAAGTTAAAGAGAACCGATTTTGTATGTTTCTCTCAAATCTGGACGTCCTTAATGGCTAATTTTTGATAAATTCCTTGCTGCAAATTTTACATATTTTTCAAACAACTTAATTACTGCAGATTTTAGATATTTTTCAAACTGTACAAATTTTCAAAAAAATTATTATAGTTTGAGTACATTATCAATATTATAATACATGAGGATACATACTTGTATTTCATGGCCTTGAAATGATTAATCACAGCATCGTTGTTGTGCAAGGTACAACTTAATACAATACTCCAGCTGGTAATATATAGTGACATTGAAAATTTTCTCTATTTTAATATAAAATAGACTCAATTGTGTCTGAATAGTTTAGAGGAAAATATTAAAATTTTTAGCATTTTCAATATTCAACTTTTCTGCTTGTTCAGCACAGAAAACATTTACCTTTATTTATTTATTGCTTGCTTAGTGAATGCTTTAAATGAGAGTTACTTAATACTTTAAATTTTTTCTTCATCATCATCATCAGTGGCGCAACAGCCCCATGTTGGACCAAGGCCGTCTGCTTACTGGCAGTCTGCTTGTTACGGGGTAGGGTTGTCAACCCTACGACCAACGCTCTACAGCCATCTTAGACCAGCACCTACGATTTAAAATGGATACCGAACCACTACAAACATCCAATGCACAACCGGGGCGCGAACTCTAAACCTAGTGCTGGTTTCAATTACATCAGTATTCTAAAATTATAAAAATCATGCGCCATAAGGATACGGAAAAATTTAATATGCTTTATAATTCATTATTTTTTGCTAATTTTAGTGTTTTTATATATGGTTATTCACAGCAAATCTAATTCGTACAAAATTAAATAACAAAAGATTTGCTAAACATACATAACAATCTTACAAATGAAAAATTAATATTAATTTTCGAATATAAATTAACATTATTTTTATTTTCTATTCTTATAAATATTCAGGTATTAAAATAACTCTAGAAACATTTAAATATAACTTTCAATGCTCAAAGTGATTTTAAAAAAAAGTACTCATTAATTTTCACCAATTTATTTTCAACTTGAAGAACAGTAAAAACAATTTTTTACAGTAAATGATTGAAACAAATTATGCCATATTAAAAAATTTTCATGATCAAGGGAGAATAAAAAGTAATAGAAATAAGTATATACAAATTCCAGTAACAAACATTTTTTCGACTATATATTAAAGTAACAATACCATTACAAAAAAATTTTCCATGGCTTGTAAAAGAGTACAATTTTTTTTTTTATCACATCGGAAAATTATTTACTTGACTAGAAAATTTTAAATATCAAAAACATATAATTCAAGAATTTTTTTTAAAAATACAGCACCATATCTGTAAAAGAAGTAGCATTTCAATAGTTGTTTTCTCTAATTTTTTTACCAATTAGGATGTAAATTTTTATTGGGTCATACTTTGATTTTTTTTTGAACAAATATAGTAACGATAGAAATTTCTTATTAAATTTTTTGCTGACTGATGGCCAATTGGCTAGCGCTCTGGCGTTTGGTACCACAGATTTCAGGTTTGAATCCTGGCGGTGGCATGGATGTTTGCGAGTGATTCGGAATCCACGCTAAACTGTAAGTACCTAGTTAATTAGCCTGAAGTGTGCAAAAAATGACCGTAGAGTGACAAATCAAACCTTAATTGAAAAAAGTGTCGGCTAATACCTATTAGTTAAGATTGCCACGGTTTCAGCAAAAAATGTGATAATGTTTCATTTGGTTTGTTGCTCTAGGGTCATTTTGTGCACACTTTGTGCTAATTAGGCAGGAACCTACAGTTTAGCATGGATTCTGAATCACTCGCAAACATCCATGCCACCGCCAGGATTGTGTCTTGAAGTCTGTGGTATCAAAGGCCAGAATGCCAGCCAATTGACCATCAGGCAACTTTGAATTTGGACATCAATTTAAAATAAATACATGCAATAGATATTGAAAGTCAATCGAGTTTCTAATTTCAAAATTGAAAGTTATTTTATTAAATTTGTACATGATATTTTTCAATTAGCCAAACAAACTAAACGAGCTTTCTTAGTTCTCTTTATTATTTTCTTCAATTGCAAATTCCAAAAAATGTTTTTTTTTAAAAAGATTATTCTAAAAGAGATATTACCGAGTTTTTGTAAATGAATTTCTAATGCAAAAAATATGCATAAACGCTTAAACTCAAAAGTCAATTAGTTCCTTTCCCATATTGTCCAGAGGGTCATTGTGACGTCCTAATGACTCTAGTTGCGACAAAAAAAACTTATATAGATAAAAAAAAACCCCCATAATTGACCATTAAGTGAAACCATTAAAAACAGTTAGCTTTATTATTGCTTCACAAAGCATATTTACGTTCACTTCTAAATTGTCATCTCTTTTTAGTTACCGAATTCATAAAAACTTTTACAGTAAAATTTATTCTCTTAAATTTTAAAAATTGGATATTTTTTTATGCATTTTTATTGTTATTTTAAGTTGAAGATTTTTTTCAAATAAATAAACTTGAAAATTTCTCAGTAATACGGTGTTTATAAATGCACAACATTCAAAGAAATGTGTATAAAGTCGTGTTATTTTAATTTTTATAGTATTTTAGAGTTATTGTGTTGTAAAATATGCAATCCTCTCAGCATGTATGACCAAGGATATAAGGACTTTTTAATGCTTTTTCATAAAAGAAAACATTAAAAAATGGAATTTCTGTTATTTTTTTCTATATAGTGAAACGCGAATAGCCAGTATTGTACAGTAGTGGTTAAACATATTGTAAAATAATTTTTTCAAACTTTTATTTTCTGTTCATCAAAATAGGATTTTTTTTTCATTTCACTAAGACGAAATATTTTATTTGTTATATCACAAAAAGGCAAACAAATTTTCATTTATAAAATTCAACAATACAGTGTTTTTTTTAAAAATTTTTAACACAAGGCTGAAATACACAAACATTATAAATAAAAATTTTATCCAAAAAGTAAAAATTCACAAACAATCTTTTAAAAAAACACACACATAGAAAACATTTGAGACAAAAATGACACAAAAGAAATTTCAAAATAGGAAATAAAACTGTCACTATCTAAACATAGTAAATCTTTTTTTGTATACATGATATTCATACAAAGCAATATAGTTGAATTTCCAAAAGGGCAATAAATAATAATTACGAGGAAAAAAAAATCTACCAGTCATGATCTTTAAACATTAATGTACTACTTATGTCGTGTTGCAGTATAGGATTTCCATGATAGAAGCCATAAACATCCATTGCACTAGACATAGCTACATCTATATAAAATACATTTTACTGTAGGTTCTTAGTAGCTCGCAGAAAGTAAAAAAGGTGGAAGACTTTGGAGGATGAGAGAGTTCCAAGCTAACTACAAGCACTTTTCGTATAGACATCAGGAAAAAGCATCAGGTGTCACTAACTATGTACACTACTTCAGAGCAATGTATTTCAACATTTGCTGTTGTATGATATATTTGAACCAGCAGCTTAAAGTCAGAGATACTGTTAGATTATGATAACAAATTATACATTTTACGATTTATTTATTAATATAAACTGAATAATTTATTATAATTTGTAATAAACTGTTCTAATTATTAAAATGTTCAATGATATATATTTCCATTATTACCACTGAACAGTTAACAATATTTCCAAACCCAACTTTAAAAAATAATATTTTCCTTTTATGGTCAACATATTGACAATTTCTTAAATATTAGTTACAATAAATAAACGTAAATATAATATATTCATAAAGTAAAAGTGGAAGAAGATTTAATTTTGATATGCACTTACAGCTTTATTCTAATATCTTTCTCCCAGTAAGCAATCCATAATATTTTAGTCTGATATCTGCTCAGAAGTCATCCATAAGCAGCGACATATCGGTTGAGAATCATTGACATTTAGGAAGTTTTTAAACAAATAACTTGATAAGAAATTGATTTCATTTTGGAACAATAAAATCCCTTGCAATTAATGATTAAAAAACAGACAGTAAAGTAATTAAGTTTTCGAGTCTAGTACAAACAACCCTCATATAACACAACATGTTTGTAAAAACAGAAGCAGTTACACATTTTCCAATGTTTTGAGTTACACATTTTCTCTGTTCGTTGTCTATTTTCTATTAGTTTTAGTTGCAAAAAAAATTCTGAAAGTTAGCAACTTAATCAAAGTTGCAAATTATAATAGCTTCCTATTCCATAATTTCTGTATGTGCAGAGTTGGCCATATTTAAGCAGACATTTCTCAGTCATTTATAATGCTATAACCAGAAACCATGAAATTTGGACGAAAGAAAGTTCAAAAGTCATCAATGAAGGTAAATTCAGCTCTTTTAAATGCTTAGAGATTTATAATAGGAATACCAATGAAAGCCATTCAACCAACCAACTAAGATTAATACCAATTAAGACCTATAATAGTGATAACTTAAAAGTGGCGAAGAAACTGAACTGAAATATCAGTTTTTTTATTCAGAATTTCGATGTTCGTGTTCAATGCTAATCCTTGTCAAATGCTAATGATGCCAAGAATCGCATCCCATTATGATAATGGCAGGGATCGCAGACTGTGCTGGTGATATTTGAAATAGCAGTCCATGCTGATGACACCAGAAACTGTATTTTATGCTGTGTGGAATAAATCGAGTTTGTAGTTTTTTTTTATTAAAACCAAACTTGGTTGCCTTAATGAATAATTTAACACAAATACAAGATAAAATAAATACAAGATAACACATAGCTGCAGAAAAAACTCCACACACCAATATCTGGTTCACTAAAAGGATACAATAAACAAGCAATTCTAAAGTTATCTGTACAATGTAACAATCGGTTTAATTTCGTCATTGCTATCTTTATTATAAGCTTTTATGCATTGAAAAGGGCCATATTTAACTGTTTTGGAGACATTTGGAACGAAAATTGTTTTAGCAGAATTCATTTCTATTTTCTCAAAATCTTAATATGTGTTGTAGAATTGTCACATTGTATTCTCTTACTTTTGTTGGAGGAATATGTGTTTTACGAAGGTTGCCTGTACTAACAATTCAATGTTCAAAGTTAAGATTATAATCTTTTCTAATGTAAATTGGAAACACAGAATTTTTTTTTTACAATAACGAGAAAAGGTAAATACTGAGTACTTATTAAACTGAAAATTTTCGACTGCAAATAACACATTCTTATTATTCATGAATAGTAGACTAATGGATTCACATTCTAATTTCACAAAGAAATCTTTAGAATCATTCTTAAATTACTAGTACAGTTAATTAGATCACACGGTAAATTTCAATAAAATGTGCTACTTTTTTTATGTAACAGGATAAAATTATAATTGATGAGTTGAGATTGTTTTCAAGAATATTGAAAAATTTATCTATATATAAAGTAATGATTGTTTTATATTTCTTAAAACTTAAAAAGTGCAACACTACTACTACTTTAATTTGAATTTATCTATGTGACGCGTCATCAAAAGTATTTAAAAAAATTCTTATTTTTTTGGTTAAAGTTGCGCTTTTGAATAGTTTAGTTTAAAAACCCTCTATAAATTTCGAATGAAAAATGTTATTCGACATCTATATAATTCATAATTCGGATTTACACATCGTTTAATACTCTAACTCCGTCAGTAAACATTCGAAATCATTTATGAATGTTAAATCATTTATGAATAATAATTCATTAAGAACTAGTTTGTTCAAAAAAATTCTCTTAAAATCAAAATGGTACATTTTTGTCATAAAATTCACTTAATATCTTTACTATTAAGAAATAATAGGATTTTTTTCTTTGTTATTCGTCCAATATGTAAGAATTTATAAGAGAAATCAAATAATTACTGGTTTTAAAAGTTACATTTTCTAGATTTTTAACTATTGCTTATTTATTTTCTTTCAATTCCATATTTTTTTAAAAGATATTTCACTTATTTTTTTCTTGCCATTCTACAATTATAATGCAAAAATAACATCAAGCTCAAATTTGGTTAGCAAAAGATTATACATGGCTTTCTATTGTCCGGAATAATTAAATTTAATGTAATTATTTTGAGCCTATTTTCTTTGGAGTTTTTTTTTAACTAACACTAAAATAATTACGATTTATATACTATAAATTTATAAGTAATATTTGATGGATTATGGCTTGAAAATAAAAATTTTACTTAAAAAAAAAGAGATAAAAATACAGTGCCGATTGGGACATACTAGTTTTTTTCTGTTATGATACTTTATTATACCTATTAAAAAGCGAAAAAAAAAATTGATGTTATGAAATTGTGGAATATATCAGGTAACTGAAGTTATAAATATCCGCAACAAAATGTTTTAAAATATAATATTGCCCAGAAATAGTAAAAAAGTCAGTATTTACCTTTTTCCCAAACATAAAGAAATACTTTCTATGAAGTTAATTAAAAAAAACCTATTTTTACAGAAAATGAATTGAGTAGAAACATTTTTAAACATCTGACAGAAAACAAGACATGTGAACATGTTAATTTACACAACGTAAATAATATACACGTATGTTACGTTCATAGCACATAAATAATTACAACAAAGACAGTCATATTGTTAATGAGATGTAATGTAGTTACGTTTTCGTTATTCATCCGGTTTTTCTATGGCATCCACAATATGGCTATTAATGGTGGAAGACTTTACTGAATCAAGATTCTTCTGATGGTTTCTCAGTTCATCACCGAATGCCAGAAGGCCTAGTTGGGCATGCGAGGCTTCCCCTAGCGCCCTTGACCTTAAACAAGCCCTATATTGATCTACGGATAGATCAGGATCGCACAGTTTTTCGTGCCAGTTGTGGAAAATACCAGGATCTGTTGCCCTGATCACAACTAGGTTGCTGCGAACGTATTTCCTGTACAGCATCACGTCTTCACCTCCCCAACCCACAATGTCCTCGTCGAATCCTTTGAGGTTCATGAAATCACTTCTGTATTGACAAGTCATGCCGTACCCGAAGTCTCTCCAAAATCCAGACTCTCTGGAAATGGTCATTTGGTCCGTTTCTTTGGGGATTTCTTTACCCTGAAGAGAATAGACAAGATTAGGGTTGTAGAGGCTGAAGACAATGGGGTAGTATACTTTCCTACCAGGAGAAGCATTTAAACGACAACGCTCCAGAAATCTGTTGGTAAAGACAATGTCCACGTCACAGAGGAACATTAACACGTCGCCTCTGGACCAATGCTGGGCACCTACTTGCAGTCCTTTACCCCTAGAAAAGGTCTCATTCAAGGTCAAAAGCTTCAGATTCCTGAACTTAGTCTCTCTGGATACTTTGGTCAGTATCACTCGAACTTCATGCAGTCCTTCATCGCCAAAGTATACCACCGTCAGGAAGACTTTTCTGTCGTGCTTGATGGCTACTTTTGCGAACCTATCCATAAACGTTCTGAAGACATCTATACGACCAGAAAGCGGCAAAATCACATTTATAAGTTCCTTGGATGTCTTCACCCTCTCTGCGTTGAGAGTCTGAACAGGTCCAAAAGGCCTCATCAATACAATCCTGTGATATGTTCTCGATACATTCTTTTCCTTGAAGTACAGTTCGTACTGGGTACCTGTGGTGGGCTCAATTCTGAAGAGGCCCTCAGCAAAATCATCCACCGTGTATCTCTGTTTGCCTTTCTTGTCACTGTTGAGGACATCCAGAGCTTTGACAAAAACTTCCAGAAGATCCTTCCTCTTGTAACCGATCGGTTTCTCGACCACCCTCTTACCCAGGCCCAAAGTGACCGGATAGACTCTTCCGAAGGTGAAGTGGGTGAAAGGGATCACCTCGTATTCGTTGTTGAGCTGCACTCCGTGAAGTATTTCTGAAGAAGAGATTTGCCTTCGGATGTAATCGGAGCATTCTGTACTTCGGTTGTAGTCGATGGAAGGTGGCTCGATGATGGGTACAGAGACAGAGTCGACGAACGGCTTTTGGAGATCTGAAACCTAAAGATCGATGATTAGTATCGCAAAATGATTACATCTATTGCATTACTTAAAAGATCTGGTTATAGATTTGGAAATACGAGTTTTGCCAAGAATTTTTTTGCCAAGTTATGGCATATAATTAGGCATTGCAACATTCTACAATATAAAATTACACACACAATAAAACATATCTAATATTTTCTTTCTTAATTCATCATAGTAGTATAATTAATCACTCATTACATAAAGGCTTTAGATAGATGGATCTGCATTTAATTATGAAAATCTCATCTATATTTAATATCTCTTATTTGTACATATGATATTAATCTTTTATAGCATAATTTGGGCTTAAACATGGCTTATTTTTCAAAAAATATAGATTCTCTATTCCAGTACCAAGTGGTTGGTCTTATTTAATACAGTCCTTATGCTTTAATGACAATAATTACAACGAAAATAAATTGGTTCAGAAATCTCAAGAAGATTGAATATGGATGAGGATTGTATGCCAGAAACAAGACATATTTATCCAGATTTTTTTTGTAAAAATAAATAAATTAAAAATCATAATAAAATGTCAAAGATTGAAAATAAAACACTTCTAATAAAAGTATACCAGTGTCTAGAAATATTTGAAAACTTCTATTCTATATGACTTTAAGGTATTTTATGACATCTATGTATATCAATAATTGAATTGTAAAGTCGCTGAATCTCATAGAAGAACAATACAGACTTATAGAATGCTCTGAAATGTATAGTAGTAGTTCATGTTTTTTCGTTTAAGACAAAGTCGGATATTCTGTTTGTTTATTTGTTGATTTGATTCGAAAGGTACAAGACTCTAGATCTTTTTTATAGGATTTAAATCTGAATAGGATCATCGTTTTGTAATAAATTCATTGTGAAACAAATTAAATCAATATAAATAATCAACAACTATATAGTGTTGAAGAGTTCATTATTCTGCTGAAGCTGACAGATTTCTGCTGTGTCAAATAAAACAGTACATGACAACAAGCATACCTACACGAGCTCAAAATGAGCATAATAGTCTCGGCCACTTCTATAATAACAATAACAACAAAAAAACAACAGCAGCAGCAAAGCTGCCGAATTTGTAGCCTCGAATCTCATAAAATGTTTAACTTCAAAAACTTGGGCAATTATGGACCATTTTACTTTTACTCCATAAATCTATGTCTATTTGGGAGATTCCATAAATCAAACTATATTTATATATGATTTATTTAAATCAATTTTATTTTTTTGAATTTTAAACACGAAAAATAATATTATTACTTGGTGATTTAAACAACAAGTCGGGGAACAAATGAAAACACAATCTAGTAAATCCAGCAAAAGCCTTTGGCTACTCACCTTCTTCTTGAGGTTGGAGATCTGCTCCTTGAGCGCCTTGATCTGCGCCTTGTGTTCCTGCTCCCTCCTGTGCAGCAGGTCCAGGTAGTAGGCCTCGGGGGTCTGCCCCTCCAAGGAGAGGAAGGAGGGCGGGTCGGAGGAGGGATCGCCCTGCCCCTCCAGCCCCAGGCCCTGCCGCCCCACCAGCACCAGGAAGGTTAGGGAGGCGAAGCTCAGCAGAAGCAGGGCGCGTGTCAACAGGCGCATGCTACCCACCAGAGCCCACCGCCTGCGAAAGAAACAGATAAAGTTTAGCAGGCAAGTTTACAATTATTTTTAAGATTAGTTTCTTGTTTTGTTTGATTCCTTGATTTTCTTGTTTTTATTTTAAATTTGTTTTCATATTTTAGTAAGTAAATTTTCATAAAAAATTAAAATGATTGAATATGTATATTAATTATACATTAATATAAATAAACAATAAATTCCTCTCTTAAATGCATATAAAAAAAGTTGTTTATTTTCAATTAAATGACCGTAAAGGTTAGGTGCTTCAGGTGAGATTTTTGAACTAGACCAGAGAACAAAAGCTCTTGTGCTCTGTGATGTAAACGGATTCAGTAAATCCATAAGCTGGAAAATACTACCAAAGAGCTCGAGTTAGGTATAGATCTCCGCGCCCTCCAGATATTATGCGTGTTATTTGTTGAAGACTGTGGTGGTAAAATGTGTGTACAGTACAGCAGAGCAGTACTCTTTCTGTTGAGATATCTACTAATCTAGAGGAGAAAAATCGATTGATACTTTTCTATTTATTCGCATTCTCATTTAGCACGTACCTGTTCGTTGTATTTGTCTGTATTCTTATTATGTTCATGTATTAAATTTAAAAAAGTTCTTAGTGTTTTTTACTGGTGGTACAATACACGTTAACTAGCGTACATAAGGATTACTGTTTTTCTTTAATATAGCCGTTATATAGCCATGCTTTGAATAAGAGAATAATGATTGCAACAATGATTCGAATCAATAATCTCATTGTACAGTTGGAGTTTATGAGTTTAATTTGAAAAACTTTTTTTTATTAATACGCAATAAATTAATTATAAACTATACAAAAAAAACCACGCTTATAATTTTTTCAAAATTTAAGAAATCTGATTTTAACATAAGTGTACATAAATGCATCGTCATTCCAGGACTAAATTCTTTTCTGGGCCATTTTCTTTTTGAATTATGATATATTTTTTAACAGAATTTTCTGGCCACAAAACTATCAGCATTAAAAATAATTTTGGCACATCTGCCGGTCTGAAATCTCCCATTGGAACTGTGAATAATCGATAAAATCATAACCGGAGCATATACATCGCAAAAATCTCCAGGCAGCAATAAATCTTCTTTTGAACATCGAGGAATCTTCTTCGAAATGCCCTGATCTGCTTAACTTGGAAGATGAGAGGCGATTCCAGATAAGCAGCTGAAGTTTCCTGGTAATTAGCGGGATGTTTCGAAATGCATCAAGTGGACGATTTTTTTAAAAATATGTCACGGGAAATTGGCTGTTAAGTGGCGATTAAACGAATTTTATGGGGGCATTTTAACGAGATTTTAAAAGCTTTAGCAATTTTCGTGATACCCAGTGGTATTTAACCAAAGATTACTGGTATGGAAAAAGATATTCACTCGCTAATCAGAAGAGTGATACAAGTCAAAAAACCAATTTTACAGTGAGAACAGGGTATAGTATTTTTATCAATGGAAGAGTTTTGGCATTTCATTCCCAGGAGAGAGGAATGAATGTTAATTGACAAATGTATAACAACAGATCACTCAAATTTGACAGCAGACAAGCATTATAGTGAGTATTACATTCAATTAGTGTTTTGTACTAAGTAGTAGTACAATCTGTCACTCAAATGGGATAGCAGATATTCGGTATCATGTATAATGGGTCTAGCGAATGTCTGTGCGACCTCCACAGGTCGAAATAATTAAAGATTGAATATGGACTACACCATGAGTTGTTCCATCGTGATGGGTGATAGACCACATTTAGATTTTGTGCAGAGAGAGAGTTAAATAAAGTTAAAACACCATACAATTACAAAGTTATAGAGTTAAAAAGGTACAAAATACATTCAGAATTATATGCATTGTTTTATCCAATAAATAAAGGCTTATATTTTTAAATATTTAATAAATATAATAAATAAGAAAGTCATATCACATTGCTTGTATTTCAAGTCTCCCAAGAAAAAAAATGATTAAAAAAAAAAAAAAATTGTAATCGTCTAATGCCGATGTACAGTTTACCCATTGGTATCTGCATTTTTGGTGTTTGCATTTTTTGTATTTGCATTATTGGTGTAGGCATTTTTTTCTGTCTTGTCTTTAGATAGTGGCTGAATCGTTTACATTGCGAGGAAGACAGTCGACCGATTTGTGCAAGTCGTTAGGAACGTTCGTAACGGATCCCTTGATACCATATTCACGATCCCGACCAAGCTCTCGTATTTGCATGAAAGGGATACCAAGAGCAACGAGACGCTCTTCCAAGTCATTCAACTCAGACAAACAGGAGGGTTGCTCAGGATATCGAAAGCCATAATTGGCTGCAAGATTTGGAACGTTGCGTTTACGAATATGATCGCTGCACGTTTTACAAAAGTCAGCTTCATCCAAGTCGACAGAGAAAATTATTGCAATTTGTTCTTCCGTAAAGCCACGAGCACGCAAGTCGGCTTTCGAATAGCTTACTAAATTTTTTTTCATATATAAACGATCACAACAGTAACAACGATGGGTTGGGCCATCAGCAATTGATTTAAAGGAACGTTCTTCGACTTTGAGCCCCTGTTTCTCATGAGAGTAGTCGTTTAAATCGGAATGAGTATTGTTTATGAAGCAATGGGAGCAGGAAGGAGTAACTGAAGAGGACGAATTAAAAGTATCCTTGAGAGGACAAGAACAGGAGGGAGAGTAAAGAGAAGGAGTTTGAACACATTTCGTGTGTTTAATATTGTCATCGTGAGGGTTGATAGCCATAGTGAGGGTTGACGCTTGAGAGCTCGACGCTCCCGTTGAAGGGCATTTTGGCGGGCACGAGTTTCAGGCTTCGAACGGGCCATTCTTTTCCTTTCACGATCATGCGCTTTAACATTGTCTGATTTGCGATACAATCTCATCACTTCAATTTTCCGGCGCTTAGATTCAATACGTTCGGACTCAGTTGGTTTCCTTTTTGGCATAACTATATTTCGGATCGGACATCATTTCAGGTCGTTACCGGAAACAATGCCCATTGGATACCATTGGGTAATAAAAAAGATAATACAACTTATTTTCTTTTTATTCATATTTTATTTTCATATGTAGAATAAAGTTGCTTTATAATCACCTATTGTAATTCAAATAGATATTCGCTAGATTTTAAAAAATTATTTTACTAAAAAAGAATATCTTCACATTAATCATTTTCCTACAGAATGAACCATTCAGATTCTTGGTACTTTTTTTTTGAGTACCAAGAATTCATATTGTTAAAAAAATCTGTTAATTCTACATATTAAATGTGAAAAGATAAATTATAAAAATATTTTGTACAAAAATATATTGAAATTGATAAGTAAATTTATAGTGAATTCTCCAGTATTATTCAATTTTCAAATATGGGTATTTTTTAATGTGTAGTACCTTATATATTATTTTTTATTGATGTGTTCTTGTTAACAATCAATAGTATAAGAATATTGATTTAATTTAATTAGTGTTAATTAGTGTTAATTAGTATTGATTTTGAAATATTTTAAATTGGATGCTAACTTTTTAACATATCGACGAGTAAATAATGTGGACAAAAATTCCAATTATTACATTATAGTTCAGAAACTAATAAATAGCAAAAGAGACTGAAATACTCTGATAGAATCTAGCAGTTTTTTATTAAAAACATTACGTGTGTTTAATACATACAAAACATATATGAAACACACGTTTCTCTATTGAAGATATTTTAAAACTAAAAATGATACAATGATGTCAAATTATAATCTATGTATTCTTTTACATGCAGTTTCACATTGTCTACTTTCAACAGTCTTAAACGAAAAAAACATTTAAAAAAATCATAGAATAACTAAAGATATAACAAACAAATTTTCAACAGCAAAAATATTTTTACTTTTTAATTTTGAATCTGCTTTCATTCAGCTTTATAAGCAAAAGTAGCTTAATTTAAAATAATTGTTTCACATTCACTGAATCACATTTTCCCCTCTTCAACTATTTCTATTGTTTATTTTTTTCTCTTTTAAACTTTTTAACCAAGGCTCTCCGTCAACTGGCATGTCGTTGTCCTTTGCAATATATTTTGTCACTGAAGCCGTAATGTTTGTTCGATTTAAATGGGGTTTACATTCGAATGTTTCTAATATTCTAAATTAGCTTAAGTACATTAATTGTATTTAATTAAACTGTTTTACTTTTTGTCTTGTTTTCATCCAGTTAAGACAAACATTTTAAATGAACACATTGATTTTCAGAGTTGGACAAACCATCTAAGCATGTAAACCGGATTAATAATGAAATTTTCCCATAGTTGAAATTGTCAGCTTGACAAAATAATTACAGATTTCATTCAAATCTTTTAAAGAAACGAAAACGGTATGGCGTTAATCCGATGGAATCTAAAACCCATTCCATAATGAAGATCATCAGCGCCAAAACGGCGGAGAAAGTTGACTTTTGGCGCTGAAAACAAGAACTAAAATACTCGGCTCCTTCCAGAGGACGGAGTTAATTAAAATTTTAATTAAAATCTTTAATCCCCCGATATGGCTTACGGCAGCTGATTCGGAACACAAGCCAACCACAACACACTGTGAAGTTTAGGATCTGTTTTTTTGCTTTTGCATTTTAAGAGAGGCACCGTTTCATTGTTCGGAGTTTGAATAGGGTTGGGAAGTTATGAAAGTGACTTAAGGGATTGTCTGATGCGTATGCGGAAGTTTTAAAAGTTGTTCAAAGTTCTTGATTGTTTTAATAAATTCTTTGACAAAAATAAAATTTAAAAGCCAACTTCTAACAATTAAGTTTTTTTTTCTCTCCTATTGTGAATTTTTAAGCTTTTAACTAAAATATCTCCCTAGATGGTTTTTGGTATATTGTAAACATAGAAGGTAAAAAAGTTATTTAATGAATTTTTAATTAAATTTCAGGGCAACGGTTTATAAAAAATACTTTAAAAGTAATTGAACATAATTAACTTCTAATAAAATATTCTAAAGGAATGATTTTTATAATGTAAAAAGATGATTTAATTTCTTCGAAAAGAACATTAGACCCACTTATTTTTAGCCACTTAAAATTGATTGTATTGTAAGTAGATTGGTTTTGGTTTGTCGCTCTACGGTCATTTTGTGCCCACTTTAGGCTAAACAGATCGGGACCTACAGTTTAACGCGGATTCCAAACCACTCACAAACAGCCATGCCACCACCAGGATTCGAACCTGAAGACTGTGGTACCAAAGGGCAGAGCGCTAGGCAATTAGCCAAAAGGCCGCTTTAATACTCATGCGGGAAAATTTCAAAAACCAAAAACTGCAAAAAAATCGCACTGAAAGATTAAAAGACACATTAAATGACTACTTTTGACGATTATATTTTACGTTAACTGTAACCATAATTTTTTTTCCAATTTAAATGAGAATTATATTAGAATGTTTCTAACATTCTAAATTAGTTTAAATAAGTTATTGTGTGTTAATTAAATTTGATTTTACTTTTGTATTGTTTTCACCCAATTAAGACAACATTTTCAATTAACACAATGATTTTCCCTGAGTTGGACAAATCATCTAAGCATGCAAAAGATGAAAACAAATTGAAGTAAAAGCGGATTAAATCATGAAATTTTCCATAGTTGAAATTGTCAGCTTGACAAAATAATTACAGATTTCATTCA
Source organism: Caerostris darwini (assembly GCA_021605075.1). Taxonomy (NCBI): domain Eukaryota; kingdom Metazoa; phylum Arthropoda; class Arachnida; order Araneae; family Araneidae; genus Caerostris; species Caerostris darwini. The sequence goes on along the minus strand of BPLQ01007175.1, from coordinate 1,586,129 downwards.
AATATTTTATAAAGAAACGAAAACGGTACGGCGTTAATCCGATGGAATCCAAAGTCCGTTCCATAATTAAGATCAGCCTGCGCCAAAACGGCGGGGAAAGTTGACTTTTGGCGCTAAAAGCAAGAAATAAAAATACTTGGCTCCTTCGAGAGGACGGAGTTAATTAAAATTTTAATTAAAATCATTAATACCCCGATATGGCTCTTGGAAGCTGATTCGGAACATAAGCCACCCACAAACACTGTGAAGTGGAGCATCTTAATTTTTTTGCTTTTGCATTTCAAGAGAGGCATCATTTCATTGTTCGGAGTTTGAATAGGTTATAGGAAGTTATGAAAGTGAGTTAAGGGATTGTCTGGTGCGTACGCGAAAGTTTTAAAAGTTGTTGGAAAGTTCTCGATTGTTTTAATAAATTCTTTAAAAAAATAAAAATTTAAAAGCCAACTTCTAATAATTAATTTTTTTTATCGTATTGTAAGTTTTTAAGCTTTTAACTTATAAAATATTACCCTAGATAAATTTTGGTATATTGCAAACTTAGAGGAAAAAAAAAGTTATAATTAAATTTCAGGATACAGTTTCTAAAAATCTTTAAAAGTAATTCGATGTAATAATTAAGTTTTTAATAAAATAATCAAAAAGAATGATTTTTATAATGTAAAAAGATGATTCAATTTATTTGAAAGGAACATTACACCGAATTATTTTTAACCACTTAAAGGTGACTGTATTGTAAGTAGATTGGTTTTGGTTTGTCGCTCTACGGTCATTTTGTGCACACGAGGGCTAATCAGACCGGGCCTACAGTTTAACGTGGATTCCGAAACCACTGACAAACATCCATGCCCCCACCAGGATTCGAACCTAAAGCCTGTGGTAGCAAAGGCCAGAGCGCTAGCCAATTGGCCACTAGGCCGCTTTAATAATCTTGCGGAAAAGTGTGAAAATCAGAAACTGAAAAAAATCACTCTAAAGGATTGCAAGACATCTTAATTGACCACTTTTGACGAATATATATTTTTTGTCACTGAAGCCGTAATTTTTGTCCGATTTAAATGAGGTTTATAGAATGAGCTCTCTGGCGCTCGGTGCCACAGGTTTCAGGTTTGAGTCCCAGCGTTTCCATGGATGTTTGTAGTGGTTCGGAATCCACTTTAAACCTTAGGTCCATGTCTAATATGATCGTAGAGCGTTGCGGGGTAGTGCCGACAAGCGTACCCTTGTAAAAAGAAAACATCTCCTGACTAAAAATACGGCCAGTAGGCAGACGGCCCACCATGGAGCTGTTGCGTCACTGATGATCATATTAGAATGTTTCTAAAAACCTAAATTAACTTAAATAAATTAATTGTATTTTACTTTTGTCTTGTTTTTAACCAATTGAGACAACAGTATAAATTAAGACATTGATTTTGCCAGAGTTGGACAAACCATCTAAGCATATGAAAGGTAAAAAAAAAAAATGAATTAAAGCGGATTCATAATGAAATTTTCCATAGTTGAAATTGTCAGCTTGACAAAATAATTACAGATTTCATTCAAATCTTTTAAAGAAACGAAAACGGTATGGCGTTAATCCGATGGAATTCTAAAGCCCATTCCATAATTAAGATCAGCCTGCGCCAAAACGGCGGCGAAAGTTGACTTTTGGCGCTGAAAAGGCAAGAAATAAAAGACTTGGCTCCTTAGAGAGGACGGAGTTAATTAAAATTTTAATTAAAATCTTTAATCCCCCGATATGGCTTATGGCAGCTGATTCGGAACACAAGCCAACCACAACACACTGTGAAGTGGAGGATCTTTTTTTTGCTTTTTGCATTTTAAGAGAGGCACCGTTTCATTGTTCGGAGTTTGAATAGAGTTAGGAAGGAAGTTATGAAAGTGAGTTAAGGGATTGTCTGGGCGTATGCGGAAGTTTTAAAAGTTGTTGGAAAGTTCTCGATTGTTTTAATAAATTCTTTAAAAAATAAAATTTTTAAAGCCAACTTCTAACAATTAATTTTTTTTTTAACCCTAGTGAATTTTTAAGCTTTTAACTTATAAAATATTTCCCCTAGATAGTTTTTGGTATGTTGTAAATATAGGGTGGAAAAAAAAAGTTATTTAATGAATTTATAATTGAATTTCAGGATAACAGTTCATAAAAAAACTTTAAAAGTAATTCGACATAATAATTAGTTTTTAATAAAATATTCTAAAGGAATAGATTTTATAATGTAACAAGATGATTCAATTTTTCTTCGAAAAGAACATTGGACCGAATTATTTTAAACCATTTAAAAATTGACTGTGTTGTAAGTAAATTGATTTTGGTTTGTCGCTCTACGGTCATTTTGTGCACACGAGGGCTAATCAAACCGGGACCTACGGTTTAATGTGGATTCCGAGCCCCTCACACACATCCATGCTCCCGTCAGGATTCGAACCTCAAGCCTGTGGTACCGAAGGCCAGAGAGCTAACCAATTGGCCATTAGGCCTCTTTAATATTGTTAAGGGAAAATGTAAAAATCAGAAACTGCAAAATATCACATTGAAAATTTAAATGATACATTAAATCGTCACTTTTGAAATCATATGTTTTGTTATGTAACCGTAATTTTTGTCCGATTTAAATGACGTTTATATTAAAATGCTTCTAACATTCTAAATGAAAAATAACTGCAAAAATATTAATAAATAATAATTAAATTGTGTTTAATTAAATTGTTTTTCTTTTTGTGTTGTTTTCACCCAGTTAGGACAACATTTTAAATTAACACAATGATTTTCCAGAGTTAGATAACTCATTTAAGCATGTAAAAAATGAATAAAGCGGATTAATCATTAAATTTTTCATAGTTGAAATTGTCAGATTGACAAAATAATTACATATTTCATTCGAATCTTTTAAAGAAATGAAAACGGCATGGCGGTAATCCGATGGAATCTAAAGTCCGTTCCATAATTAAGATCAGTCTGCGCCAAAAGGGCGGGGAAAGTCGACTTTTAGTGCTCTAAAAGCAAGAAATAAAATACTTGGCTCCTTCGAGAGGACGCAGTTAATTAAAATTTTAATTAAAATCTTAAATCCTCCGATATGGCTTATGGCAGTTGATTCGGAACACAAGCTACCCTCAAACACTGTGAAGTGGAGGATCTTCCTTTTTTTGCTTTTGAATTTTAAGACAGGCATCATTTCATTGTTCGGAGTTTGAATAGGGTTAGGAAGTTATGAAAGTGACTTAAGGGATTGTCTGATGCGTATGCGGAAGTTTTAAAAGTTGTTGGAAAGTTCTTGATTGTTTTAATAAATTCTTTGAAAAATAAAATTTAAAAGTCAACTTTTAACAATTAATTTTTTTTCTCCACCTATTGTCAATTTTTAAAGCTTTTAACTCATAAAATATTTCCCTAGATAATTTTTGGTATATTGTAAACATAGGAGAAAAAAAAAAGTTCAATAATGAATTAATTAAGAACTTTAAAAGTAATTCAACAATATAATTAGTTTTTAATAAAATATTCAAAAAGGATGATTTTTATAATATTTATATAATGAGTGATTTTTATAATGTAATTTTTATAATGAATGATTTTTATAATGTAAAAAGATGATTCAATTTCTTTGAAAAGACAATTACTCCGAATTACTTTTAACCACTTAAAATTGACTGTAATGTAAATAGATTGGTTTTGGTTTGTCACTCTACGGTCATTTTGTGCACACGAGGGCTAATCACAACAGGACCTACAGTTTAACGTGGATTCCGAACACCTGACAAACAGTCATGCCACCGCCAGGATTCGAACCTGAAGCCTGTGGTATTAAAGGCCAGAGCGCAAGCCAATTGGCCATCAGGCGCTTTAATACTCTCGCGGGAAAGTGTCAAAATCAAAAACTGAAAAAAAAAAAAAAATCGCATTGAAAGATTAAAAGACAACTTTTGACGATTATATTTTATGTTAACTACAACCGTAGTTTTTGTCCGATTTAAATGAGGTTTATATTAGAATGTTTCTAACATGCTAAATTAGCTTAAATAAATTGTGTTTAATTAAATTGTGTTTTTTTACTTTCGAATTGTTTTCACCCAGTTAAGACAACATTTTACATTAACACATTGATTTTCCAGAGTTGGACAAACCATCTAAGCATGCAAAAGATAAAAAAAAAATAAAGTAAAGCGGACTAATAATAAAATTTTCCCATAGTTGAAATTTTCAGTTTGACAAAATAATTACACATTTCATTCAAATCTTTTATACAGAAATGAAAACGGTACGGCGTTAATCCGATGGAATCCAAAGCCCATTCCATAATTAAGATCAGCCTGAGCCAAAACGGCGGGGAAAGTCGACTTTTGGCGCTAAAAAGCAAGAAATAAAAATACTTATTTCCTTCAAGAGGACAGAGTTAATTAAATTTTAATTAAAATCTTTAATCCCCCGATATGGCTTACGGCAGCTGATTCGAAACACAAGCCACCCACAGACACCGAGGTGGAGCATCTTCCTTTTTTGCTTTTGCATTTCAAGAGAGGCATCATTGCATTGTTCGGAGTTTGAATAGGGTTAGGAAGTTAGGGAGATGAGTTCAGGAATTGTATGGTGCGCGTACGCGGAAGTTTTAAAAGTTGTTGGAAAGTTCTTGATTGCTTTAATAAATTCTTTAAAAAAAGTAAAATTTAAAAGCCCACTTCTAGCAATTATGTTTCCCCCCCTATTATGAATTTCTAAGCTTTTAACTTATAAAATATTTCCCTACATAGTTTTTGGTATATTGTAAACATAGGAGGCGAAAAAAAAATTATATAATGAATTTTTAATTAAATTTCAGGATAACAGTTTATATAAAAAAAACTTTAAAAGTAATTAAATGTAATAATTAGTTTTTAATAAAATATTCTAAAAGAATGATTTTTATAATGTAAAAAGAGGATTCAATTTCTTCGAAAAGAACATTACACTGAATTATTTTTAGCCAATAACCGACTGTATTGTAAGAAGATTGATTTTGATTTGTCGCTCTACGGTCATTTTGTGCACACTTTAGGCAAATCAGACTGGGACCTACAGTTTAACGTGGATTCTAGACTACTAATAAACATCCATGCCACCGCCAGGATTCTAGCCACTTGGCCACCAGGCGTACAGATAATAGAGATGCATGAAAGTTCTACTTTTCTAAATTTTTAAAACTGAACAGTTACAACACTTTTTCACACTTTTACGCAAACGTGTTAAATCAAAAACTGAAAAAAAATCACATTGAAAGATTAAAAGACACATTAAATGATCCTCTTTGGCGATTATATTTTTCGTTATAGTAGCCGTAATTTTTGTCAGATTTAAATGATGTTTCTAACATTCTAAATTAGATTAAATAAATTAATTGTGATTAATTAAATTGTGTTTTATTTTTTGTCTCATTTTCAATCAGTTAAGACAACAGTTTAAATTAACACATTTATTTTCCAGAGTTGGTCTAAGCATGTAAAAAAAAAAAAAAAAATGAAGTAAAACGGATTAATAATGAAATTTTCCCATAGTTGAAATTGTCAGCTTGAGACAATAATTACAGATTTCATTCAAATCTTTTATAAAGAAATGAACACGAGACGCGTTAATCCAATGGAATCCAAAGCCCATTCCATAATTAAGATCAGGCTGCGCCAAAACGGCGGGGAAAGTTGACTTTTGGCGCTCTAAAAGCAAGAAATAAAAATACTTGGCTTCTTCGAAGAGGACGGAGTTAATTAAAATTTTAATTAAAATCTTTAATTCCCCCGATATGGCTCATGGCAGCTGATTCGGAACACAAGCCACCCACAAACACTGTGAAGTGGAGGATCTTTTTTGCTTTTGCATTTTAAGAGAGGCCATGATTTCATTGTTCAGAGTTTGAATAGGGTAGGAAGTTATGAAGATGAATTAAAAGATTGTCTGGTCATACGCGAAAGTTTAAAAGTTGTTGAAAGTTCTTGATTGTTTTAATAAATTCTTTAAAAAATAATTGTTAGAAGTTGGTTTTTAAATTTTAAGATCTTTTTCTCCCTATTGTAATTTTTTAAGCTTTTAACTTATAAAATATTTCCCTAGATAATTTTTTGTATATTGTAAAAAACCAAAAGAGAAAAAAAGATTATATAATGAATTAATTAAGAACTTTAAACGTAATTCAACATGATAATTAGTTTTTAATAAAATATTCAAAAAGAATGATTTTTATAATGTGATTTTTATAATGTAATTTTTATAATGTGATTTTTATAATGAATTTTTATAATGTGATCTTTATAATGTGCTTTTTATAATGAATGATTTCTATAATGTAATTTTTATAATGAATGGTTTTTATAATGTAATTTTTATAATGAATAATTTTTATAATGTGATTTTCATAGTGTAATTTTTATAATGTGATTTTCAGTGTAATTTTTATAATGAATGATTTTTATAATGTAATTTTTATAATGAATGATTTTTATAATGTAAAAAGATGATTCCATTTCTGCGAAAAGAACATTACACCGAATTATTTTAAGCCACTTAAACCTGACTGTAAGTAGATCGGTTTTGGTTTGTCGCTCTACGGTCATTTTTTAAAGTTGTTGAAATTTCTCGATTGTTTTAATAAATTCTTTAAAATATAACATTTAAAAGCCAACTTCTAACAATTAAGTTTTTTTTCCCGCTATTGTGAATTTTTAAGCTTTTAACGTATAAAATATTTCCCTAAATAATTTTTGGTATATTGTAAATATAGGATGGAAAGAAAAAGTTATATAATGAGTTTATAATTGAATTTCGGGATAACGGTTTATAAAAAAAGCTTTAAAAGTTAATCGACGTAATAATTAGTTTTTAATAAAAATCATTCTTCAGAATATTTTACAATTGGAAAAGACGATTCAATTTCTTCGAAAAGTTAACATTACTCTGAATTATATTTAACCACTTAAAACTGACTGTATTGTAAGTAGATTGGTTTTGGCGTGTCTGGTATGTCGCTCTACGGTCATTTTGTGCACTAGAGGGCTAACAAGACCAAACAATTATGTAAAACAGTTTAACCTGGATTGCGAACCACTCACAAAGATCCATGCAACCGTCAAGATTCGAACCGGAAGCCTGTGGTATCAAAGGCCAGAGCGCTATCAGGCCGCTAATTTATAAGAACAGATTTGAATAATATAATTGGAAAAGACAAATATTTTACATTTATACATTGAAATATAAATGTGACATTAAATGCTTACCATAATTTATTTAAAATATATAATTTAAAGTGCTAATTAGTCTGTATAACACCTTGAAATAAACTTTTTGATGATAAATGAAATATAACTATTTATAAAATTATGTATTGAAAATCTTTAAATAACAAACTATATAAGCTAGTAATGTGCATCATTTGCAAATATGCTTCATACTTTTAAATTAGTGGTTCGGAAAACTGGATTTCAAACCACTCATAAATATTCAAGCCACTGCCAGGATTCGAACCTGAAATTTGTGGTACCAAAAACCAGAGCGCTAGTCAATTGGCCAACAGGCTGCGTATTGTAAGTAGAAATTCTCGCAATAGTATTACATAAATATTTAAAACACAGTGACATTAAAATGTTTACTATAAAGTTGATTTAGAACTGTTACTGTAGAATTATTTTAATGTTTAACACAAATATCCCAACAACTTTCTGTTCTATCACTATTCTATTCACATGATATACTAGTTTTCTGTTTTATCACTGTTCTTATTCACATGAAAGAATACTTTTATGTTCCATCACTTTTCTATTCACATGATAGAATACTTTTCTGTTCTATCACTTTTCTATTCACATGATAGAATACTTTTCTGTTCTATCACTTTTCTATTCACATGATAGAATACTTTTCTGTTCTATCACTTTTCTATTCACATAGAATAGTTTTCTGTCACTGTTCTATTCACCAGATAGAATATATCACTGCTTTATTCACCAGATAGAATATATCACTGCTTTATTCACCAGATAGAATATATTTTTTATTCACCAGATAGAATATATCACTGCTTTATTCACCAGATAGAATATATCACTGCTTTATTCACCAGATAGAATATTTTTCTGTTCTATCACTGTTCTATTTACATGATAGAATAGTTTCTGTTCATCGGCTTGAACATTTTCTGTTCTATCACTGTTCTATTTACATGATAGAATAGTTTCTGTTGTATCATCGGCTTGAACATTTTCTGTTCTAGCATTTTTATCTTCAAGATCCTCTGAGACCCACTTACTAATCAGATTTAAATCGAAACATCCCACACCAAAGAAAAAAACGAAGGGAGTTCCATTTATTGATTTGGAAATCGCAGGTGTTTCGAAACGACCTGGCGCGGGGGTTATCGGAAAATATTTCAGCCAAGACTTGCTTTTGTGTTTTCTTTTTTGGAAGAAAAAATGGCTCGCTTTCATTTCTGAAAGATCGTTTTCTCTTGATGAAAGATGGTTTTACGAGGACGTGCCTTTGGGAAGATTGTTTACCGGAGGACACATTACATAATGAAGTTTACTGACATACCTTAAAAATCACCGTTTTTAGATAAAAGCTTTCGAAAAGTAGAGAAACTTCAATATATTTTTTTCTATTCCCTTTTCGAAGGTTCTTTTTAAATTTGTACTGACATTTTTAAAATTATGAATAAATATTTTGGTTTTTAAACCCTTATTTAATCATTTTCTCTTAGACATATTTAATTTTTTATTTAAATGTTAATTTTTATAGCTATAAATTGTTTAATTGGCTTAATTTGCTATGAAAAATACCCTTATTTGGTAGAAGCGTGACCTATAACGGCTTCTAGAGAAGGGTCACTTTCAGGTTCATGGAACACTTTAATTTTTGTTTATAAACACTATATATATAATGCAACCGGGTTATTATGCAAAGAAATTAAAAATTACAATATAAATTTGATCACAAGTGCACAATTAAATCACAAGTACAATTCACTCCAATAACGGTGGTTTTCAAAGTTCTCGAATCTACGTAGAATCTAATTGCCTCGTCTGCTGCAGACCTTAATTATCATACGGCGTGATACACGAAACCACAAGGGGTACACTTTATAAACAGGCGGAAAACTCCAGCCTATTCAGGTCCACTCGTTGCAGAACTCTCTTTCGTCTTCACCAAAAAAACTCCTTTTAAGACAATCCATCAAGATGGGAGGGGAGGATCAGCTTCCATCACTTATCATTGGAGTAGATATTTCTCAACTCGTGGTCTATCATCAATCGCGATGCCACAAACTCATGGTATAGTTCATATTCAATCTATAAATGTTTCAATTTGTGAAGGTCGCGCAGACATTCGCTAATTTTCCGAGTCTCATTATATATGATACGGAATATTTGCAATCAGATCTGAGTGCAGGTTGCTCTCATTAGTACAAAACACTAATTGCATGTAATATAACTAACCACAATAGAGTTAGTCTGCTGTCAAATTTGAGTGATGGATTATTATATATTTGTCAAATAACATACATTTAACTCTGGCAATGAAATACCGAAACTCTTCTCGTGAGAAAAAAATGCTAGACACCTACTAAATTTAATTGGTGTTCTTGTCTTAGAGTAATAAATAACTACTTCATGAATTAAAAGACCAACGCGGACTATTATACAAATATAAGTCCCATCACTCTTACTAAAATTTCAATATATTTTAGGATTTATGGTGAATGACTATATTGTTTCATTATTCCTTTCAATTCCAGTATAAAAATAACAGTTTATACAGGATAAAGTGAAGTTCATGAATACATTTTGGTGTTTCTTTATAATTATAATATTTATACTGTATAGATACATATTTTTACTTTAAAACTAATATTTAACTGTTTATTCTGATAGAATAACTTTTTCTATGAACTTTTCTAAATTTCTTTTTTCATTAATAATCTTCCTAGCAGGCCGAAGTGAAAAAAATAAGATAATTACCAAAAATAAAAAAAAACGACAACACGGGATCATATCTGTTAATATGCAATAAAACCACAAGTGAATTTTTCCTAACTACCAATTTTTCTAAATGTTTCTCTCGCTTGCATTTTTTTAAGGCAAAAACCACCATTTATATTTAGCTAAACAAAGAACTTTTCGTAGATGCCTTGTTTTTCTTTTTTACTCTAAATCTGCAGTTTATATCATCAGCATTTTCATTTGGAGCATCTGAACCGAACACAATGTTTGAAACTAAACGACCCTAAAGTGAAGATCGAATCACCTTTTTCTCCTGCCGGCCCGAAGCTATAAAAACAAGGCCCATAATACACACAGGCGTCGAAGAAGGAAGGGAAAAAAAAAAAGCTTTAAAAGTAACCTGGAATAATTTTTGCGAGAGAGTTCTTCTGCCATTATTGTTTTCCTGAACACTGATGTCTTTATGACGAAAATACTTTTTTCAGTACTAGTTAGTGCTTTCTTTTTTTCCTCAAAAAAGATAGGATAACGGGTACTGCTACCAGTACTAAAATGGTTTTCAATTAAATGAAAATAGTTGACGAAGTTTAGTCTAGGTAGAGAGTTTATTAGCGTTTTTACGGTGATGAGAGGTATGATATAAAATAAAAGATAATTTATAAGAAAATAGAGAGTTTTTGCATACCGTACGTTAGTTACCGTAGGACGTCCGTTAGCTTTTTCTCCCTAGCGCGCATGCGCAGTTTCCTATGAGCATGCGCGCTAGGGAGAAAAAGCTAACGGACGTCCTACGGTAAGTAACGTACGGTATGCAAAAACTCTCTATTATATTAGTTCTAAAATTTTAGTCGAACAATTTAAATTTCAACAATTTTATCCATACATGAAATATTTAGCGTTTTATAGGTCTGGTTAATCGCTCTATGGTCATTTTGTGTACACTTTAGGCTAACTAGACCGGGACCAACGAACATCCATGACACCGGCAGGATTCGAACCTGAAGCTTGCGTACCAAAGATCACAGCGCTAAGCAATTGGCCATCAGGTCGCTTGCTTTTTATAGGAATGATGTAAATTTAATAACATAATTATGAAAAGGCAGTTGAATATATCAATGGGTCCAAATATCAATAATCAGTTGTATGCAATGTTATTTTATTTTATACAATAATGTATAGTAAAATTAATTAGGTTTAAAAATGGTGCGTCAGCGTAGAATTAATTATGCAAAGCAGTGTAGCTAGGAAAAAGTATAGAATAATGTAGAATGGGGCCAGATGGCCGAGTAGCTAGCGCTCTGGAGCTCGGTACCACAGGTTCGGGCGTTGCCATAAATGTTTGTAGTGGTTCGTAATCCACTTTATACCGTAGGTCTTGGTATAATTCGATCGTAGAGCGTTGTCTTGAAGTTTCATCAGTCTTCAGCCTTCGTCGTACCTCACTAAAGTGAAACTGTATATTATCCTTACTTTAAAACGAATGTTTAACAACTTATTCCGAATGAATAACTTTTTCTATGAACTTTTCTAGAATTTCTTTTTTCATTAACATTTTTCCTAGCAGACCCAAATGGAATAAAACACGATAATTACCAAATATAAAACAACAACAACACTGGATCATATCTGTTAATATGCAATAAAACCACAAGCGAATTTTCCTAACTACCAACTTTTCTAAATGTTTGTCTCGCTTGCATTTTTATTTGGCTAAACAAAGAACTTTCGTGGATGTTTTTTTTTTATTTGTTATTGCTCTACAGTTTATAACATCAGCATTTTCATTTGGTGCATCTGAACCGATCGCAATGTTTGAAACTAAACGGCCATAAAAGTGAAGATCGAATCAACATTTTCCTGCCGGCCCAAAGCTATAAAAACAAGGCCCATAATACACGCAGGCGTCAAAGAAGTAAGGAGAAAAAAAGTTTTAAAAGTAACCTGGAATAATTTTTGCGAGAGAGTTCTTCAGCCATTGTTGTTTTCCAGAACACTGATGTCTTTATGAGGAAAATACTTTTTTCAGTACTAGTTAGTACTTTTTTTTCCTCTCGAAAAAGGTAGGATAACCGGTACTGCTACCAGTACTAAAATGGTTTTCAATGAAATGAAATTTGTTGACGAAGTTTGGTCTCGGTAGAAAGTTTATTAGCGTTTTTATGATGATGAGAGGTATAACATATAATAAAAGATAATTTATAAGAAATTATATTAATTCCAAAATTTCAGTCGTACAATTTAAAATTCAACAATTTTATCCATAACTTTTTATTATATATAGAAATGATACAAATTTAATAACACAAATATGAAAAGACAGTCCACTTCAATATATCAATTGGTCCAAATATCAATAATCAGTTATATGCAATGTTATTTTATTTTGTACAATGATGCATAGTAGAATTAATTAGGTTTAAACATGGTGCGTCAGCGTAGAATTAATTAGGCAAAGCAGTGTAGCTAGGAAAATAGTGTAGAATAATGTAGAATGAGGCCAGATAGCCGAGTGGCTAGCGCTCTGGAGCTCGGTACCACAGGTTTCGGGCGTTGCCATAAATGCTTGTAGTGGTCTTGAATCCACTTTAAACCGTAGGTCCTGGTATAATATGATCGTAGAGCGTTCTCTTGAAGTTTCGTCAGTCTTCAGCCTTCGTGGTACCTCGCTAAAGTGAAAGTGTATATTATCCTTACTTTAAAACGAATGTTTAAAAGCTTATTCAGATCAAATAACTTTTTTTAATTTCTTTTTACATTAATATTTTTCCCATCAGACAGAAATGGAATAATAAAATACGATAATTACCAAAGATAAAAAAAAAAAAAAAAAAAAAACGACAACACTGGATCATATCTGTTAATATGCAATAAAACCACAAGCTAATTTTTCCTAACTACCAACTTTTCTAAATGTTTCTCTCGCTTGCCCTTTTTTTAAGGTAAAAAACCACCATTTATATTTGCTAAACAAAGAACTTTCGTGGAATGACTTTTTCTTTCTCTACAGTTTATATCATCAGCATTTTCATTTGGAAGCATCTGAACCGAACACAATATTTGAAAATAAACGACCCTAAAAGTGAAGATCGAATCAACTGTTTCTCCTGCCGGCCCAAAGCTATAAAAACAAGGCCCATAATAATACTCGTAGGCGTCGAAGAAGTAAGGAAAAAAAAGTTTTAAAAGTAACCGGGAATAATTTTTGCGTGAGAGTTCTCCTGCCATTATTGTTTTCCTGAACACTGATATCTTTATGAGGAAAATACTTTTTCCCAGTACTGGTTAGTGCTTTTTTTTTCCCTCTAAAAGGTAGGATAACGGGTACTGCTACAAGTACTAAAATGGTTTTCAATGAAATGAAATTCGTTGACGAAGTTTGGTGTAGGTAGAGAGTTCATTAGCGTTTTTATGGTATAATATATAATCTAATGGTGATGAGAGGTATGATATATAATAAAAGATAATTTACAAGAAATTATATAAATTCCAAAATTTTAGTCGTGCAATTGAGAATACAACAATTTTATCGATACATGAAACATTTTGTTTTTTATAGGTCTGGTTTGTCCCTCTATGGTCATTTTGTGTACACTTTAGGCTAACTAGACCGGGTCCTACAGTTTATCGTGGATTCTGAGCCATCAACAAACATCCAGGATTCGAACCTGAAGTCTGTGGTACCAAAGATCAAAGCGCTAACCAATTGGCCATCAGGTCGTTTGCTTTTTATAGGAATGATGCAAATTTAATAACACAAATATGAAAAGTCAGTTGAATTTAATACATGAATGGGTCCAAATATCAATAATCAGTTGTATGCAATGCTATCGTATTTGTACAATAATGCAGAATTAATTAGGCTTAAATAAGGTGTGCCAGCCTAGAATTAAACACAGTAGTGTAGCTTGGAAAATAGTGTACAATAATGTAGAATGGGGCCTGGTCGCCGAGCGGCTAGCGCTCTGGTGCTCGGTACCACAGGTTTCGGCCGTTGCCATAAATGTTTGTAGCGGTCTTGAATCCACTTTAAACCATAGGTCCTGGCATAATATGATCGTAGACCGTTGTCTTGAAGTTTCGTCAGTCTTCATCTTTTCTGGTACCTCGCTAAAGTGAAATTGTATATTATCCTTACTTTAAAACGAATGCTTAAAAGCTTATTCAGATAAAATAACTTTTTTTAATTTCTTTTTTTATTAATATTTTTCCCAGCAGACAGAAATGGAATAATAAAATACGATAATTACCAAAGATAAAAAAAAAACAAAAACGACAACACTGGATCATATCTGTTAATATGCAATAAAACCACAAGCGAATTTTTCCTAACTACCAACTTTTCTAAATGTTTCTCTAGCTTGCCTTTTTTTAAGGTAAAAAACCACCATTTCTATTTGCTAAACAAAGAATCTTCGTGGAATGACTTTTTTTTCTCTACAGTTTATATCATCAGCATTTTCATTTGGAAGCATCTGAACCGAACACAATGTTTGAAACTAAACGACCCTAAAGTGAAGATCGAATCACCTTTTTCTCCTGCCGGGCCGAAGCTATAAAAACAAGGCCCATAATACACACACAGGCGTCGAAGAAGACGCAGGAAAAAAAGAAGTTTTAAAAGTAACCTGGAATAATTTTTGCGAGAGATTTCTTCCGCCATTATTGTCTTTCCTGAACACTGATGTCTTTATGAGGAAAATACTTTTTTTTTCAGTATTAGTTAATGCTTTTTTTCCCCTCAAAAATGTAGGAAAACGGGTACTGGCTACCAGTACTAAAATGGTTTTCAATGAAATGAAATTCGTTGACGAAGTTTGGTCTAGGTAGAGAGTTTATTAGCGTTTTTATGGTGATGAGAGGTATAACATATAATAAAAGATAATTTATAAGAAATTATATTAATTCCAAAGTTTTAGTTATACAATTTAAAATTGATCAATTTTATCCATAACCTGAAACATTTTGCTTTTTATAGAAATGGTGAAAATTTAATAACACAAAAACAAGTAATATAAAATTTTTTTTTTTAAAGTCGATTCCTACTTTTTTTTTCACTCTATTGCAGAAATTCCTTTATAAATTATTTTCATTCATTTTTTTAAATTTATCTGCCGGCATCTATTGGTAGATATATGCAAGTTAAATATAAAAAAAAATTTAATTAATTAAATTTAATTACAGAATTAATATTTGAAAAAAAAAACTGTATTAACATCCAGTGACATCCACTACAATTTAAAAAAATGTATTTGACCTTCAGGGGAAGAATAGAAAGTATTTTATGAATGATTGAAAATTTGAACAAGATATATATATATAGGGAGAGTGTGAGCCAATAGAAGGAACCGAAAAACAACAGCTTGCACATTATAAAATGAAATTCGTGAATAAATTTTGGTGCTTCTTTACAAGTATGCTATTTATGCTGTATAAAAACATTTTTACTTTAAAACGAATGTTCAACTGTTTACTCGGATTGAATACCTTTTTCTATGAACTTTTTTGAATTTCTTTGTTCATTAATATTTTTCCTAGCAAACCGAAATGGAATAAAACATGATAATATCCAAAGATGAAAAAATACCAACATGGGTTCATATTCGTTAATATGCAATAAAACCACAAGCGAATTTTTCCTAACTACCAACTTTTATAAATGTTTCTTTCGCTCGCATTTTTTTAAGGTGAAAAACCACCATTTATATTTGTGCTAAACAAAGAACTTTCGTGGATGTCTTTTTTTTTTCTGTTGTTGCCCTACAGTTTATATCATCCACATTTTCATTTGGGAGCATCTGAACCGAACACAATGTTTGAAACTAAACGACCATAAAAGTGAAGATCGAATCAACTTTTTGCTGCCGGCCCAAGGCTATAAAAACAAGGCCCATAATAGACATGCAGGCGTCGAAGAAGTAAGGAAAAAAAAATTTTTAAAGTAACCTGGAATAATTTTTGCGAGAGAGTTCTTCTGCCATTATTGTTTTCCTGAACACTGATGTCTTTATGAGGAAAATACTTTTTCCCAGTACTAGTTAGTGCTTTCTTTTTTTCCCTCAAAAAAGGTAAGATAACGGGCACTGCTACCAGTACTAAAATGGTTTTCAATGAAATGAAATTCGTTGACGAAGTTTGGTCTAGAAAAGAGAGTTTATTAGTGTTTTTATGGTGATGAGAGGTATGATATATAATAAAATTTATAAGAAATTATATTAATTCCAAAATTTTAGTCGTACAATTGAAGATTCAGCAGTTTTATCCGTACCTGAAACATTTTGCTCTTTATAAGAATGATGCAAATTTAATAACACAATTATACAAAGACTGTTGAATTCAATATACCAATGGGTACAAATATCAATAATTAATTGTATGCAATGTTATGTACAATAATGCAGAATTAATTAGGTTTAAAAATGGTAGCGTAGAATTAGCTAGGCTAAGCAGTGTACTATAGCTTGGTTTGGTTTGCCACTCTACGGTCATCT
This sequence comes from Caerostris darwini, assembly GCA_021605075.1. Lineage (NCBI taxonomy): Eukaryota > Metazoa > Arthropoda > Arachnida > Araneae > Araneidae > Caerostris > Caerostris darwini. The sequence goes on along the minus strand of BPLQ01007175.1, from coordinate 1,569,684 downwards.
TGTAACACGAGGGCTAATTAGACTGGTACCTGCAGTTTAAAGTGGATTCTGAACCACTCACAAACATCCTGTGGTACCAAAGGCCAGAGCGCTAGCCAATTGGCCATCAGGCCGCGCATTGTAGTTAGGAAAATAGTGTAGAATAATGTAGAATGGAGTCTGAATTGGTCGAGTTGCTAGCGCTTGTAGTGGCGCTCGGTACCACTGGTTTCGGGTTCGAGTCTCGGCGTTGCCATAATTATTTGTAGTGATCCGGAAACCACTTTAAACAGTAGGTTCCGGTCTAATATAATCGAAAAGCCGTTGTCTTGAGGTTGTCGTAGTTCCTCGCTAAAGTGAAGCTGCATATTACCCTTAGCCATGGATCAATAGCCTTCAACGGTGTCTGTTGGACCTGGTGTAGGTATTCCTGCACAAGGGGGATTAGTAAAATAAAATTGGCATTAATATTTTCACTTAAAAATTAAAATTGATTTTATTTAATGTAGTTAATTTTGTTTCAAAGCAAGATTAGATTCCTTATTACTGACAATATAAATTTTAAAACCATTTATGGTTCCCTGAACATTTAGCATAGATATTTAACCTGCCATTAACTAATAATTCACAATTACATACTTATTTTACTTTTTTTTCTTATTCTTTCCAGTTAAATATATTGATATTATTTCACTGCCAAAAAAGCAGATTTAAAAGTTCGAACTCCCATAACTATACCGAGAATACAGTTATTAAATCCATCGACCAGAAGGTTCTTTGTTGGACCCCAGAAAAAGAAGATAGAAGGTTGCAAATCTTTAAGGGTTTTAAAAATTACGATGGAAAAATATTGACGTAGTTGGGATATTATTCCTTCTGCTCAATATTAACATTAGCATATATTATAATGCTGGTTATTAGTATTAGTAAATATAATAATGATGAATATTGAGAAAACCAGATATTATTAATAATGTTGACTATTGAGAAAAGCAGACCTAGTATTACCTAGGGTGTACAAGGTCTCTAAGTAATGCTGGATCTGCTATATATATCTACAGTTTCAGCTGTAAACGATATCGAATCATAATACTTAAAATTAAAACAATTGCTTCTTATAATTTAAATAATAACTCGAGTGTACAGTGAAATAATTCAAATGCAATTAAGTTTCACCGAACAATTACAGTTAACGTAACTACAATTGCGTTAATGCTATTTTATTAGACGAGATAGGATAATACAGTTAGTGAGCAGCTTAATCATGGTCCATTAATGAATGGCGTTACTACTTAAAATTCTTTATAAGGATATGCTGTTTAATGTGTCTTATCATTTCGACTAGTAGGACAACAATTGTTAGGCTTGATAAGATGATGGCTTCACCAAAAGACAGCTGTGCAAATTTTGGCTAAATTGAGAGAGATTCAAATTCCTAAGATGAGATCGTTAGGAAAGTTTAGGAATAGTTTCAACAATGATAATGCCATCGATTGTGAATAATGTCGTAAGTTAGAACTATAATGTCAAATAACTAATCCTGCTGCATAACATTAATTGGCATCGAAACGCTCATATTATAGATACATGGATATAAATAGTAAAATAATATTAAATTCTTTTTTTTTTATTTTATTGAAATTGATCAGGACTCTAAAGTACAATATTTAACATTTAAAAATGTATATTCTAACAAAAATTTTTTTTTTTACCTTTACGCAAACTGTAAATTAAATATAAAATTTTATATGAAAATCGCTATTTTTATAAAATATAATCATAGACATTAGCATTAAAACAAAAAGAAAGAACCGAATACTTTGCACTATTAACTGTACATCCAGGTTCCACTTATGACAATGCAAAGAGCAACAACTGCATTGAAGAGGGCCAAGGCACGATTCCCGTCGGCGGCCCGAGATGTTTTTTTTTCTCACAGTCTATTTAAATGTCAATTGAACTTTAAAAAACATAACCGGTAATTTTTTTTAAGGTTTTCAGACTTCGATGAAAGATTTAAAATGGGAAATCCAGCTTTAATTTAAGTAAACAGTAAAAATCAGAAAAAAGTAAAAGTTAAAAGTAAACAGTTAAAAGTAAATCTGAAAAACCATTTTGTTCAGTGTTATTTTATTGTACATTATCAGATCCTTTGTCAATAAAAGGCTAATAAGACGTTGTGCATAGAATATTGAAACTTGTGTTCAACCATATAATTAATAACTGGCTGATGATCCTGAACGGCCGAGTGCTTTGGCGCTCGGTTCTACAGGTTTGTGATTCGAGTCTCGGCGATGCTCTGGATGTTTGTAGTGGATCGGAATCCACTTTAAGCAGTAGGTTCCAGTCTCATATGACTGTATAAAAAATACATTATACGAAGACGTTATTACGCACTCGTGGTTCAGTGGTAACGTTCGCCGCTGGTGAGCATTAGAGCTGAGGTTCAATACACTGGTGGCTTTGTTGTAGACACTGTTTCAAAACAGAGGAGATGGCAACCTCGATGAGCTTTTGTTATGCACAGCATCTTGCCTCGATAGTTAGATTATGTGGTGGAACTTTTCCGGGTTTTCTCACATACTATACGCAAATGCTCTCCCTCATTCTTCAGCGACACGGAGTCAAGTCAGACGACTACCTACGGGTGTTCCATCTAAACAGAAGCTGCCCTCTTTCCCTTCAACCATGAGTTCATATGAGTTCTTGGACTTGGTCTAAATGTTTAGCAAGTGGGATAAGAAACAGCAACAACATAACTAGCCGAATATGTCATATCAACCCTATTATATGTAACCATAATAACTGAGCCATAAAAGTGCCCAACATTAATAAAATGTATAACAAGTCCATACTCTCCCTCCAGCTTCTTATCCAAAAGCTTTTACAGCTATCTCGAAATGCTTCCGTCAGCTAATGCGCATTTTGACAACAACTACACGCCAAACGTGATTCATCAAAACACGCTCTCCAAATTCAATTAAAAAAAATCTCAACCGATTAATCACTCCCTTGCAGCATTTAATATGAGTCTTACTTCACGAAAATCGTTACACCAGTGCGCCAATCTGTGTAGAGCATAATTTTTATTTATCTTTAAAAGTGAAGAGCCATAAAAATGAGTGGTGCGCGCTAAAAGGAAGAAGGACCAGCAAATCACGAAAGTTTTTAAATTGTCCTCCATTTAACTGGAATCGTGGCACGGAAGGGTTGGACTGCTGCAAATGGACGTTTTCCAAAAAGGCGGTTGCTTATCGTGGAAATTTTCTTCGCAGACCACCCGAAAAGGTCGTTCCTTCCAGCTGATACGGAAGGGGAAAATTACACCACCATTTGAAGTACGTAGAAGGGTTTGCGAGTTCAAGATGATTCAGGCTTCGCAAGGTCATGACCTGGCGAATTGCTTTGTATTTAAGTTTATTAAAATTTTTACTTTAGAATCTCGAAATGGCTTAAATGGTTAAAAGTAGCCATAGCAGGCTTAATTAAAAATAGCTTATATATATATTCCGATATTTTTATGAATATTAAGACTCCAAATAAAAATGTTTTTGCTTAAAAATTAAGTAATTAAATGTTGTTAGAAAAAGTGAAAAAAATCAACCGGGAAAAATGTCTAGGTAAGCAATATCGATTATACAAAAGGTTAGTAATATATTCATATAATATGAATAAATTTATACCAATACGATAGTTAAAGCAATAAAAGAATTGATATTTTATTTAAGTAAGACAATACGGGGCCTGATGGCAGAGTGATTGGCTCTTGGTGCCACAGGTTTCGAGTTCGAATCCCGGCGTTGCCAGGGATGTTTGTAGTGATTTGGAATCCACTTTGAACAGTAGGTGCAGGTCTAATATGAGTGTAGAGCATTGAGCATGAGGCTGACATCTTTACCCCTTAAAAAGAAAACATTTCCTGTCTCGAAATCTGCCAGTAGGCAGACCGTCTTGACCCACCAAGGGCTGTTGCGCCAATAACGAAGAGTTAAGGCAATATACAAAAATTCCATAAGTCAATTCGTATAATCTAAACAATTTATATAGTTTGGTGAAATTCGTGCAGACAAAGTGTAGTAGTTAAAAGACTCATCCTTCTTTAACCACAGCAGATAAAGGAGTAATAATAAAGAATAAGGAGATTATTATGATACCTAAATATATGATTTATAAAAATATAAGTAAAATAATGTTATTAATGTATAACGAAAGAGTATTGAATCAATAAGCAGTGATATCTCTATTATACGTCCTTTATACATTACAGATATTTAGACTTATACCAAACACATTTTTGCCCACTAAGAGTTGAAAAGAAAATCATTAATTCGTTGCCATGAAAAAAATCGCATTTTTGTTGACATGTTATACATTGACGGGGTTTTAAAAATCATTTAAGCAATATTAAAATATGTAAATACCGAAGCAATTAAATGAATTATATACATAAATTAAAACTTACCGATATTAATTTTCTCTTTTCCCCCTCTAGTTACGGAACGCCTTCTATTCAAGTTTTGAAAACCTAATATTGTCTGGTCATTCAAGACTATGTTTCTGAAACGTAATATTGTCTGGTCATTCCAGAGGATGTATTGTGGTTTGTTTGTACTTCTCGGCAAAAAAAAATGACAGCCATTCATTTGGTAAAGATTTCGGCCTACGCGGATCCTATTACATATATTTTAGCATCCAACTAGGATGTATTTGAATTTGGATTCATACTATAGCGATCGTATACGAGATACCACTGCACAATACGAGATATCACTGATCAATAAAGAAGCTGTGATCGTTGGCAGATAAAGTATATTTAAATAAAATATTTTGCAGAAAAAATTTTCAGTCAAAAGTATTAATAAATAGAAAACATTTAACTTAATTGTTTGGCTGGTTTACCAATACTAGTCGTGATGATTGTTTTTATTAAAATAATATAAATGTGATATACTCAACATAATAAAACAATCATCACGACTGTGAACTCTTACGTTCACAGACATTTTATATCTACTTTTCATTTATATGAAATAAATTTAAGTATATATAAAATAATTTTTTTAAAAGATTAAAACATTTTTTTTTAAATAGTGATAGTAGAATACGTAAAATACTAGAAATTAGATACTAAAAATTATATAAATTAGAGTAATGAATTACAGCTTTTTTTTATAGCTTAATACTAAACTTATCAAATTACACAATTAAGGGGATAAACGTTTCATAAATATTTATTTCGAGTAATACCTACAACAACAACAACACCAAAACTGTGCGAAACTGATAGAACTCCGAAGACGCAACTGAAATTTTGATTAAGCTAATGCCCCGAGTCACAGGGAATTTTATTCTATCACGTTTTCTCGTTCGGAAATGCCCGGGAAATCACAATTTTTGTGTAGCCTCGGCACAAGTGTGATCTGGAACAGAAATAAGAGCGTCTCAGCTGGCGAGACGGAACAGAGAGAAGAAAAAAAATGGCTCAAATAATGTTCTTTTTTTTTTTTTTTTACTTTCCATGATATCCGTTCCGTAATCTGATTTGAATTAAACAAAACACCTTCCGAAATAAGAAAAAGAAATGAAGTTCCATTTATTGAATTAGGATTCCAAGTCGTTTCGACTGATCTGGCGTCGAGGTTATCGGAAAATTTCACTATCACGGTTTGTGTGTTTTTTTTTTCTTTTTCTTCCTCTGCTATTCTTCTGGCACAATATTTGTTCTTTTAGAAGGAAAAGTAACTATTAGCTTTTCATTAGTGGAGTTTCTTTTCTTTTCTTTTGATGATAAAAGGAGTTTGAACATGAGGGGTCTCAGAGTTGATTGTTATCGGAAAATTTATATTTCGTCTAGGTATTAACAGTTATAAACGAGATGAGCTTGCAGTTTATAAAAGGAAGATGAAAAAAGGAAAAAAACTGATTTTTTTTCTTCAAATAGCTTGCTTCTGTTAATGATTTAAATTTTCTTTTTAAAATAAACAGGTTTGTCTCCTTTGTGTGGTACCTTAAATAACTTTCAGTGAACCTAGATTAGATGAACATATATTATTTCGATATTGAATATTTTAAAGTATTAAATTTTTGAGCGCGAAGCTAGAAAAATTGTTTGAAGATTTCTGGTGTCGTAATGTCATGTGATAAATAAATGTAATAAATTAGATATTTTTTGTTTAATAAGGGAATAATTTTGACCTATCATTTATGAAAATTGGAAAAAGTTTCAGTCGAACTATTTTCTTAATATATGCAAATAAATAAACCAAAAATGAGAAAGATTTTGTAAAATATGTGTGAATGTGTAGGCAAGGTAGAATACCGAATATCATTGATTCTTAATAGGACACTTCAGAAAAAAAAAAGTATACGGTTTGGTTAGTCGCTCTACTGTCCTTTCGTTCACATTTTAGGCTAATTAGATCGGGACCTACAATTTAACGTGGATTCTGGACCACTCACAAACATGCATACCACGGTCACGATTCGAAGCTGAAGCCTGTGGTTCCAAAGGTCAGAGCGCTACCCAATTGGCATCAGGCCACAAAAAATGTGTAGGTATCATTCAACAATAAACAAGAATAGAATAACAGGATATAGTCTTGATAAGTGTACTATTGTCTCCAAAAAGTAAGACCTATTTTCAATTTAAAATTCCCGGGGCTTATGGAATTTCAATTTTTTTTAGATTGCTGGCACTGTCCTTGACATCTGTGTGAAATTTGACGTCAAAATATTCATTAGTGTTTGAGTTACGCTTGGCTTTGTGAGGTGCTAAAACTGATTCCGGCGATTTTTGAAATGTCTGAATTCATTGAGCAAAGAACTTGAATTAAGTTTTGTTTGCGGAAACGTATTGAATGTTGCAGAAGGCATTCAGTGAGTATTCGCCATGAACACTGAATGAATCACCCCACACTGCATTGATTCTTCGTGATTTTTTCGCCAGAAATGAAACCCGTATCGTTCCACAAACACCGTATTCACACCGTGCTACTTCTGGCTATTCAATAAACTCAAAAGAACACTCCGGGACATTTTAAAAATTGCCGGAATCAGTTTTAGCGTCTTACAATACCAAGCGTAACTCAAACACTAATGAATATTTTGACGTCAAATTTCACACAGATGTCAAGGACAGTGCCAGCAACCTAAAAAAAGAAGAAGAAGAAAAAAAAAAAAAAATTGAAATTCCATAAGCCCCGGGAATTTTAAATTGAAAATTAATCTTCGTTTTCGGACACAGTAGTAACTATTTCTCTACTTCATTTGTTGTTTAGGATTTCTAATGGAGAAAAGGGAGTGCCGAAACTGTTTTAATTGCAAATGATTTGCGCATGACATGTATTTTTTATGTTAATTTTCTGTTTTTCGTATAGCTTCTGCAGAGTTGTAGTGACAAAACTATAATTATTATAATAATAAAAAAGGCAAAACCAAACGAAAATTTTCCATAAGAAAGTATCGGATTTAAAAAAAAATTAAAACTCGATAAATTTTAAATAGACAGCTTAGAAGAAGTAAATGAGTTAAATAGACAGTTAAAAATATAAAATATTTTGCATATCAGCTTAAGAATGCTTTTTTTTTATAATAGAAAAAAAAAACAACAGCAACAAAAAGAATATTTAAAGGGACTTTTGTTATAAAAATTTATTTGTTTATAAAGTTTTAAATGAATAAATGTTTCTCAACATCTTTTAAAGAATAAAAATTATGTAGAATACGTGAAATTTTTTTAAATAGCAAGTTAGTCATTGATGCGTTTTGCAATAAAAACAAATTTATATTTAATTAGAAAAAACTCTCATCTTTTTTTCACGATACATTTGTTTATTTTCTCTCATAAAATGCATTTCTAAACAAGATATTATTTTCTTATATTTATATCTTTATTAAATTAAATAACGAATAAAAGTCAAATTTTTAATATTAAAAAAATATAAACTTTATTTTTTTAACGATATATTTTGATTAATTTGATAATTGAAATAATTATTTACATCTTTAACAAGAAAAAAAAGAGGCAATCATTTTTAATTTAATATTTGTATTTATACTTCCTTTTATAATTGCTGACATTAATCTACATAAAAATTATAAAACTTTTAAAATTCCATTAAATTTTAAATCAGTGTACAAGTTTTTATCCCATATATTATTAATTTATACAAAATGATTAAAAGAAATCGTATAGAAAACAAATCCAATTAAGAAATATGTTTACATCTTAAAATCGAAGTTAAATTATCAGTAATTTCAATTAGATTTCTTTAAAAGAAATATACACATTAGTGAATCAATAATAAATTTTTAATCTACATTAAATATATATAAAAATATGTTTACTTTTCCATGCATTTTACGATCAAAAGCTTTCACTCAATTTCACTCTCATCGACTTTGGAAAATAAATATTAAACATAAATAGGAATTTTACTGTATAAACTTCATTTACTACTTTGACAAACATACCATAAAAAAAAGACTAGACATTAACTTTGTAGGGAAGAGAATTAACAAAAAGTTAAAATGTTAACGAAAAAAAAAAAAAAAAAATTCCCTTGAGTGTTTAGTCCCTTTATAAATATTTATAGTAGGTAATTGCTTTCGCTCGAAAAAACATCTCTTTAATAGCAAGAGAGAGCTTTTCAAATATTAATCATTTTGAGTCTGGTTTATTATTTTTCTACTCAAAGAAAATTAAGCCATGCACTTTGACGTTTATTTTAAAGCATTGTTTCATTGTACATTGTACAGAATGCGACTAACCAATTGCATTTCTGATAGACCACTTCACTATGTATACTTAGAAAAAAATATACTTTTTTAAGAGAATTTTTATGATTTTGATGTAAAATTAAAACAGCAAACCCAATCCATCTGCAGTTTAATGAAAAAGTAATCATTTAGGTAATACAAGAACATTTAATTTTAATGTTTGCTGTTTTATTACAAACTAGAAGACTGCAGATATCTCTTTTAATAACTTGCTAGTCTTGATGAAGAATCTCTATGTTATTTATACGCTAAAATAAGCAGACAAGCGGTTTTTACTAAATAATACATTAAAATTTGCAAACCTCAACACATATTTGAGAACCAAACCTTTCTGGCATAAATATGGGGAAACGTCAATAAACAAAAATAATTGATTTCTCACTTTCACGGTTCACTACGGCAAAAGAGCCAAATACAAAATGTCATAGAAAATTAATGTAATATCACACGTTCAATTCTTCAAAGAAAGAATTTATAATAAATATTTGTATGTTTACATTAGGGATTAATTGTATGTATTATTTTTTTAAATATAATTCAGATGCAAAGAACTAATACACACACTGAGTTACAATAAATACTGTCACAAATGTAAACATACTCCTATTAAAATAAAAAGATTTAACAAATTATAAATATTTTTAACGAATGAAAATTTACGATAATTTTAATTTTATATACACTATTTTACAAAAGTAAGTGATAAAAACCAACTTATATTTCCAGAAAATGGGAAAAAAAAAAATCCTGTCAAATTGAAATCACAAAAATCTACCTATAAGAGGTATTTTTATAGAACGTCATATAACGCCACTTAATTAAGCAGAAACGTAAAAAACAACAACATGATCTCATTGAAAAGGGAATCTTGAATATGTATTTTTAAGCAACTTGTGTGGTTATTGCACCAGCTACAATGGCTACAAAACAGGAAATTGGAGTCTGACATTTGGAAAATGACAATTAAGGTGAGAAGAAATAAAAAATTCCAAGCTGAAATTGAAAATGTTTTGGAAAAAGGCGGTCCACTATCCAAACTATTATAAGGAATTACGAGACTACTGGTCCCATTAAAAAAAATAAAGCTCTTAGTTTACGGCCGAGGATTTTGAATGATCGAGATGCTCAAGCGGGGATACGGAAAGTGATGCTAAATCCGAAATTGTCCACTCTTCAATTGAAGGAATACGTTGCGGTCACAACTAGTAAGAGCGTTGATACGGAAATAGTTCGAAGAATCTTCCTATCCAAACCACTCGTATCCAAAGTAAAACAAAGAGAAAGTCTGATCCTTTGCTAATGAATATATCCATCAATATTTTGATTTTTGGATAACTGACCTTTTTATTGAGGAGAGTAAATGTTTTAAGGAATGATGAACGTGGACAAATTTGGCAATAAATAAACGACGCATATAAAGACATATGTCATTCAAACAGTGAAGTATGGTTGGTGGAGGAATCATGATTTGGAAGTCAATATGGCTGGCAGCATTGGAAAATTAAAAGTTCATTGAAAGTACTGTAGACAATTTCAATTAGTTGAAGATACTACAGGACAATGACGGTATCTGTTGACAATCTGTAGACCAGAAAGCCAGCGAATTTCAGCATGAGACAACTTTCCAAAACACATAGGGAAGAAAATGTTATTTGAAATTACGCCAGATACCACACATAATCTTATTGCTTCAGTGTCTAGAGATTGCAAGCCATCATTGATTTACGAGGCCAAGTGATACGATATTAAAATACTTTTAATTGCATTTCTTGAAATATATGTACATATTTGTTTTAAGTGCTTTTCATTAAATGAATTATTTTTCATATTCCCGTTGAAATGAATATTTTTTATACATACTCGTAATTGTATATGAAAGTAACATATATTTCAACGTAAAAAAGTATTACATGTTTAAGTTTAAAATTCCATAACTGAAAGTTCATTTTTGTGTCGGTAAGTTAATTATTTTGAGATTGGCTGCATATATTAAGTAGTTTTAAATATTTTTTTAGTGTGACATTGACAAATCAATTATATACCCAGCATGGAGACATGCAATTGATTGAAATTTATAGATACAGTGAGTGGGTGAATGAGAAAATATGCAATGATCAATATTGCATGAAAATTAAGGAGATAACTCACTGAGAAATGTATACTATTATTAGAGTCCGAAATTTTCTTATCCTTCTTTGGCGCAACAGCTCCATGGTGAGCCAAGACCGTCAGTCTGCAGTTCCATTGGACTGAAAGTTCGAAATACTTTCTCGAAATTAGATTTTAATGCAATGTTGCATTTAGTTAATGTTTTTTTTAGTTAATGTTACATTTAATGCAATGTTGCATTTAGTTAATGTTACATTTAATGCAATGTTGCATTTAGTTAATGTTACATTTAATGCAATGTTGCATTTAGTTAATGTTACATTTAATGCAATGTTGCATTTAGATTGCAATGTTTTTAGATTGCAATGTTTTGTGTTGTAATAGACCAATGGAGCTCAAACTTTTGGTTTTTTTCCTTACCTCATCGTTCTTTGTCACAATTTATTATCATAGCAGACTTAAAGTTTTTTTAATTTTGTTTTTTTTACACTAGAAAGAAATAACATTTCTAAACATAAAATTGAACCTACTCAAGCCATTTTTGTAACAAAATTAGTTGTATTAAAATGTCATTAGATAATCCGTTTGACATAAGAATGACATTTAATTACAATGGGAACCAATTTTTTAAAAAAATGTTTTTAAATCCAATGTCAAAAAGTTTCTTGAAACAAAACAAAGCAAAAAACTATTTAATAAAATAAACATTTTAAACTTATTCTTGTATCTATTTTTATCAGATTGATTCGTAGTTAGCAACTCCACATAAACATGTTATGAAAAGTCTCCCACGTTTGTAGCTGAGCTGTACACTTTCCCACCAAAACAGGTTACTATTGGCTGAGTAAGTAAAAAAAGAGCGCGACTAAACTCTTCAATTCAAACTAATGAATAATATTACTAGCTTTCTAGTCTGGTGCTAAACATTTATTCAAATTTGAATTTCTGACCATAATCTTAAGTACGATTAATTGGCAAAAATAAGAAGCTATTTTTTATATTTCCTGTTACACAATTTCAAATTTATCAAAGACATTGTATTAAACTATCAGATTTTCGTGAGATTATATACATATAATCAATATTTACAAGTATATATTGCGTTTAAAAAATTAAAAACCTGAAAATTAAACACCCGATTCTTTGTAAAATGAATTTAATAATGATGAATAAAACAAAAAAATTGCATTGAATTATTATTGCATTATTAATTATTATATTATTAATAATTATTGTAATATTATTATTATATTATTTTAAAGGCCTGATGGCCGAATGGCTAGCGCTCTGGCGTTCGGTACCACAGGTATCGGGTTCAAATCCCGACTTTTCCATGGGTGTTTGTAGTGGTTCGGAATCCACTTTAAGCCGTAGGTCCCGGTCCTAACAGGATCGTAGAGCGCTGCGGGGGCATTGTTACTCCGCGTCCGTGGCTTACCATCAAGTTACAAGCGCCCTCTGGGTAATGCAAAGAGAGTAACATTGGTGCAGCCCTTATGGCAAAGATCACGGTCTATTTGCCGACTGCATTAGAAGAAAAAAAAATTTTAAAGGCCGGAACATATTTGTTATTATTGTTGTTTCTTATACCAATTCGTAGACATCTAGACTAAGCCCACGAACCCGTATGGTCCCATGGTTGAAGGGAAAGGGGGCAACTTCTATTGTGATGGATCATCCGTTGGTAGAAGTGTGATTTGAGGTTGTCAGTCCTACGCCCAACGTTCTACAGTCGTATAAGACCGGAACCTACGGCCTAAAAGGAATTCCGAACCACTACAAACATCCATGCAACAGCCGGGACTCGACCCCGAAACCTGTAATACGAAGCTCCAAAGCGCTAGTCACTTAGCCATTTAGGCCTGGAACATATTTTACTCAATTTTCTTAAAAACGTCTTCTCGCAATAAAGCGTTCTGGCCTTTGGCTTCAGGTTCGAACCCTGGCGGTGGCATGGATGTTTGCGAGTGGTACGGAATCCACGTTAAACTGTAGGTCCCAGTCTGTGTAGCCTTCATGTGCACAGGATGATCGTAGAGCGACAAACCAAATTTCGAAATGAATTCCCATTTATGACTCTGCAATCGGCAAGAATATTATGGCATTAAATGGCTTAAATGACATTTGTACACAAAAGTAATTACTTTGAAAGCTTATAATTTCAATGATAATTTTATTGAGGACTAATATTTTGTAAGCTTCAGTCTTGATTTGACAAATACCTTTGCTATTAATAGATTCTTAATATGAAACAAATTCAATATAAAAAAGCTGCAATAACTGCTATCCAAGGTGAAACAAAAAGACTGCAGAAGGGTTAGCTATAAAAGTGATCTTTATAGAGCAAAACACAAAAGTAAAATACTTGTGAGTGACTCTTTTAGAGAATTATCTTTAGATTGAGTTATTAAAAATGACGGACCTTTACATTACCCTTCAAAAATATATAACTTTGCGTTATACTGAAAAATATATATAAATTTAAATCTATGTAATTTACAAAGCAAGTTTTAATTTTAAGTGAATCCTTTTCTAAAAAGCACATATTGTTTAAAAAGGATTTTTAATCTAAATTCTGAAAGTGGGCCGTGCATGGACTACTTATCAATCTACCTTAACAATAGGAAGCAAAAAGACACTCTCACTTTATGAATTACGTATAATATATAGTACACAATTTTCGATATAGATTAATCGGTATATGAATAATAAAACCAAGGGTGTGCAGATTTATGTAGGTCACGGCCCCTTTATACAAATCGTAACCGTAACTTGACAATTAGACTCACACATAAATAAGAAAAAAAAATCTGAATTATCCAACACACTTATTTCCGTTTTCTATACACTCAAGAGCCAAAACATTATGACCACCCCTACATTTTGCAATGAACTCGCCTGGATGACGTGGAAGGCACGTGATCAGGTGGAAGTGGTGCTTAACTGGTATTAAGTGGTGGTATTAATCCATGCCAAGGCGGGTTGAAGCTGTGTTGCGCGCCAAAGGTGGGCCAACAGGTGGCAGGTTATTGACAGGTGGTCATAATGTTTTGGATCTTGAGTATCTATGACAGAAAATATAATTTAATAAAAGTAAATTAAAGATTTGATACATAATATTACATTAATAAATGTTTAAGTATTTAGTTATATTTTTATAATGACCAAGACTAAAAGTGATGAATCATAAGGTTTACATTCATGCCCAAAAGTGTTCATGAATATATGTTGATACAAACAGAATTAATTAAAAACAATCATCCCACCAACAAACCACGCGATTTCAAAACAATAAATATCGCTGTGAAAAAAATATTACAAGGATAGGGATCTTACATCTAGGCTAGCACGTTTGTGATAAAGGTTCCGATTGTCTAGTTTATTTTGTTTTAAAAAAATCCCCAGTGAAACATCTTCCTAAAATTTAAATATTTTTTATTTTTATTTTTTATTAAGCTAAAGTGGAAACGTGTTATTCATTTTATCTTTCATCAAAATCTCAACTTCTTATGAAAAAAAAAACCCTACTTATTACACGATTTCTTAAAATAAAACTGAAATCTGATGAATTAAAGGAATAAATTCACCACCAGATTTTTATTACGCGAAGAAACACGAACATCAACTGATTCAATTGAATAAAGTTCCAATTAATAAAGAGAGCGTTTCTTGAAAACTTCCGATTGTGGCGACCTTGGCAGGCAATTAATGGCGAGATTAAGAGGAAAACCGCCAACACAAAGATACAAATGTTGATCGTTTCCCGTCAGCGATAGAGAATAATAAATAAATAAATAAAAACTTCGAGGAAATTGTAAAAGAAGAGAAAAAAATATCCTTTTAAACATCTCAGGAAGTGCAGAGCTTTCAAGAAGAAAGTATTGCAGACAGATTTGGTATTTTATGACAGACTACACGTGTTATACGAATAATTTTTTTTCTTGTATTAATACTACTGGAAAGCTACGCTTATGAAAGAACACATTTACTAATTTGGTCGATAAGATTTGTAAATAAATCTATTTGAGGCAAGTAATTCTAATATGTAACTTATCAATACATAGTAATTTCCGAAAATTATCTTTAGAGAGTAATTATTTTTTTTTGCCATAATCATTTTAATCTTGATTTAGATATAAACAATGCAGTACGTGCCCTATAACAAGTAATATAAAAAAATTTTTTAAAGTCAATTCCTACTTTTTTTTCACTCTATTGTAAAAAGTCCTTTATAAATACTTTTCCTTAATTTTTTAAAGTTTATCTGGTGCCATTTATGGGTGGATACAAGCAACTTAAATCTAAAAAAAGACTAAAATTAATAAATTAAATTTAATTAATGAATTAATATTTGAAAAAAACTGTATTCACATCCAGTGTCATCCACTACATGTTAAAAAAAATGCATTTGAACTCGAGTGGATGAATAAAAAGTATTTTATGAACGATTGAAAATTTGAACAAGATATATATAGGGAGAGTGTGAGTTAATAGAAGGAATTGAAAAAGATGTCGAACACGTCTGTTTTTGACTTTTATTATCACTGCTAAGGACAATATTACGAAAAATTTAATTATTTTGAGCATAAAAATAGAGATATTAAGAGTCTGCTTTAAAAACATAAAAATATTTTTAATTTTCCTTTATTTTTTTTACTTCATATTCAATCCTTTCAGAGAAAACAGAACACCATGTGCTGAAATGAGTACTTTTTTAAAGTATCAATCATGATTCATTCAGCAAAATAAATTAGTAATACAAATCAATTAAAAATGGCCTTTTTCGTTGAGATTTATATTTCAAATATTACATGCAACGGATGTAAAAGTAATTGGGCGGTCTGGTGACCAAATGGATACCGCTGTGGCCTTTGATACCACGGGTTTCATGTTCGAATCCTGCCTGTGACATGGTGGTCACAGTCAGGACACCGTCACAGCCGGTTAGTGGTACGGAATCCATTTTAAACCGTAGGTCCCAGTCTAATTAGCCTAAAGTGTGCAAACAATGACCGCATAACGACAAACCAAAAAAATAATTGAAAACTAAAATACCACCAGTGTCTTGTCTCTGTATCAAGCAAATCAAAATCAATTGCTGTAAAAATCCCTATATCCCATGGATCCAAGAAAGTATTCCCCCTTCCCCATAAAGAGCTTTCCACAGGAAATTACTTTCCCCGGATAGGAGGAAAGAGTTTTTGTCCTTCCTCAGCTTTGAGCAAACATTTCTTATTATTACACAAGCTTTTTCAGTAGTTTAGATGGACAATTTGTCGTTCACCATGCCTGAACAATAATTCTAATCTTATTTTTTTATTACACTTATTTAATCTTATTTTTATATTTTTTTTATCAAAATTTGCTTAACATAGATATCACAAATATCGAACTATATATATATATATATATATATATATATATATATATATATATATATATATATATATATACACACACACAAAACACAATATTTTTTGTAAGTTAATATATTATTTAGGTTTGGTTTGTTTTGTCGCTCTACGGTCATTTTGTGCTCGCTTTAGACTAATTAGACCTGCAGTTTAAAGTGGATTTGTTTTCGAACCTAACAAACATTAAGGGTACATCAATGTTTGAAATTTTCGGAACACTAGTAAACATTAAGGGTACCAAGGGCCAGAGCACTAGCCAATTGGCCATCAGACCGCATATTATTCGGGGGTTGTAATTAAGAGCATATTTTAGAAATAGGTTAAGTGTCAAATTATTGAAAAACCATCATCTAATGCCTTAGTCGTGGGTAAGTGGTAATAGTAGTAGTAAAAATAATATACATACTTTTATTTTGTTAAATGTATTTTAATGTAATTGGTTACTTAGAAATTTTATATCAGTAAAAATGCTCTGAGAAAGAGTCTGTAGCCTTACACTTGAAACAAAAGTCAATGGAAAAAAAATTGAAAAGTCATATTTTTTTTCTTTAGTTCTGTAATTAATAGAAAATAAGTTAATTGGACAAATTTCATCTTCAATAAGATATCAAGACATACATTTTATCTGAAAATCCGAATTTTTAATATCATTTTTCTCTGTTAACCATTTCAGTTAACATTTACTTAAATGATAATGCAATATGAACTGGAGAGTCGTAACAACTATAATTTTGTTAATTACACATCCCCTCACACTAATATATATTGTCAAGACAACTGAAGGCGATGGTTAATAGCAGAATAGAGAGAACCCCCTGCCCTATTGGAGTTCACCCATTCTTGTAGCTTCAGATCGGTTTATGAAGCAAATCAAAAGCAAGTGGCGAAAAGACCGATGGATCCGAAGACGCAGCGGGCGTTCGATTAATATTCTCTGTCACGAAGAACTTCTCACAGGAAATTACTTTCCCGGAAAGAGAGCTTTCTCGCAGATCTTATTCCCCCAGTTTTAAATGAAGTTTTGCAGGGGCACGGAAAAATCGATCATTTTTGAAAAGTAAAAAGTGCGAAGTAAGAAAAAAATTAAAATAAACTGAATTTCGTTTAAATTTCAATACATAGCGTGTGAACCATTATAATTTTTTACTTTTAATAAAGTGTCAAATCCTATTTATTGTTTGATTATTTAGGGGAGACAATTAAGAACGTCTCGTGCCGCACGTTTCGGGATCGAGTCCCGTAGGTGCCATGGATATTTTTAAACCGTAGGTCCCTGTCTAATATTACTGTTGAGCGTTAGGTGCAAGGCTGACAACCCTACCACATAAAAAGAAAAACATCTGTCTAGAAATCTTCCAGTAGGCAGATTGCCTTAACCCACCATGGGGCTGTTGAGCTAATGAAGAAGAATTAAGAGCATATTGTATTGGTAGGTAAGTATCAAATTATTGAGAAACCATCATCTAATACCTTATTAGTGACAAAAATGCTTTTATTTTGTTAAATGTATTTTAATATAATTGGTTATTTAGAAATTTTATGTCAGTAAAAATACTCTGAGAAAGGGCCTGTAGCCTTAAACTTGAAATAAAATTCAACGGAAAAGAAAAAGAATTTTGAAGAGTCATTTCATTTCTTTAGTAATGAATTAATTCTATAAGATACTGCCTTAATTCAGTTTGTTGTTTCTATACTATAAGAATTTATTAATTATTGAATTTATATAATTCTATAATTAAGACAGCGTTAACTATAGAAATTTCATCTTCAATAAGATATCAAGATACACATTTTATCTGTAAATCAGAATTTTAAATATCATTTTACTCTTACTAATCATTGCAAAGTGATCTTGTAATCCCTAATTCACATTACACGATCATTTACTTAAATGAACATGTAATGTGAATTAGAGAGTCGTAACAATTATAATTTTGGGAAACACACACACACCCATCAAGACAACTGAGGGTGACGGCAAAGAGCAGAATAGAGGGGAAAATCTGCCCTATTGGAGTTCACCCGTTCCTGTAGCTTCAGGATCGGTTTATGAAGCAAATCAAAAGCAAGTGGCGAAGACCGATGGCTCCGAAAACTCAGCGGGCGTTCGATTAATATTCTCTGTCACGAAGAGCTTTTCACAGGAAATTACTTTCCCGCGATATGCGGAAAGAGAGCCTTCTCGCAGATCTTATTCCCCTAGTTTTAAATGAAGTTTCGCTCAGGGCACGGAAAATCGATCATTCGGAACAGTAAAAAGTGCGAAGTAAGAAAAAAATAACAATAAAAAAAACTGAATTTCGTTTAAAATTTCAATACATCGCGTGAGAACATTATTATTTCTTAATTTTAATAAAGTGTCAAATGCTATTTATCGTTTGATTAAAAAAGCATCATTAAATTCCTACTAATAGTTCACACTCTCCCTATATATATCTTGTTCAAATTTTCAATCATTAATAAAATACCTTTTCATTCATCCACTCGAGTTCAAATACATTTTTTTATGAACTTGTAGTGGAGGACACTGGATGCTAATGCAGTTTTTTCATATATTCATTCATTCAGTAAATTTAATTAATCAATTATAGTTTTTTTTTTAGATTTAAGTTGCATGTATCTACCACTAGATGGCGCCAGATGTAAGAGGAAAATTTCAACTTTATTTATAAAGGACTTTCTGCAATAGAGTGAAAAAAAAAAAAAAAAAGTAGGAATTGAATTTTTTTTTTTTTTTTTATATTACTTGTTTTTATTGTTTGTTTTTATTTACTTGTTTTTTTTTATTATTTGTTTTATCATGTGTGAACATAATGTCCTGGCTAGGAGTCCGTGACGTTACCCGAAAAAGCGGGTTAACCAAGTAAAACTCCATTGCAAATTTGGGCGGAAAATGGACTTTAGGCCCCTTAACTCTTGAAATGATTCATGAATAACGTTAGTCTTCAGGAATTTTATGGAGAATTTGGCTTTTGTTTGAAGTGTTTTGTAGTATGGTTATGAATCGCTTTTCACGTCTTGGTTTGGGATTTTAAACATTTGCACATCCGATGGCTTATAAGTACTCATAGTGCGTTGATCAATTCTTTCTTCTTAATGTTTCATATTTGTCACTTTTGGCCTTTTCCGGTGCCTGTTGAGCTGTATAGGAATACTTAATATTGTATTTGGAATACTTCTTTCTTCATTTATGCCTAGAATTTTCAAACTTTGATATATTTTCTAGGTTATTGAATGTGATAACGTTTCTTGTAGAATTTGGAATATTTCATTCTTCATTTACGACGACATTTATCTTACTTTTGTATGTTCTTTTAAAGATTCCTGAACAATTCATTCTTCATAAAGTTCTAGATCTATTCAACACCGCTATATTGATGCGGCTATTGAATATGGCCATTCTTGTAGTATTCCAATCAACTGCTTCATATATATCTTGAATTATTAAACATTGTTATATTCCTGAGTTAATTCATTCGCTCTCGAATGTTCACACATGATAAGTTGAAATTTTCCAAGCAGATTTCAGCATTTTTTTAATACTTTCAACTGTCGTCTACTGTTGAATCTGTTGTTCGAATTTAAATTGAATTTTCTTTCATTTTATTTTTGAAGCGAGGAAATTTTATTTTTCTACACAGTCAAGTGAGACCGGTTCATCGTACGATCTACACAGTTCTCTAACTGAGGTCACGTGAGACTTTGTAGTTTCTTCCACATCCAAGGTTACTCTACTTGAAATACGCTTACTGCCGATCTCACTTACGAGTGTGTTCTTTTACAGTTCTCATAGCTTCCGCTTTCAATCGACCTGCATTCTATTTTGTGTCTTTACATTTTTATAACACTGTATTGACGATTTTAAATATATTGTATTTTTATTATAATTTACCTTTTTTTTCTTTCAAAGTAAAAAAGAATTTACTTCTAGAAATACAAATTTCTACTTTTTCTTCACAACTTTCAGGTTTCTTATCTAGTCTGAGTCGAGGAGGAAACAAAATGGAAAATGAAACATGCGAATAAATTAGTGAGGGAGATGGAAAGTGTGTGTGTGAGAGAGAAATAGACATAGACTTATTTTCATATTATATTTTTATTTATTTGCTAGAAGACCCGGCCACGCTTTGCTGTGGCTTTCTTGTATTTCGTTAAATTATTAGATACTATAATTGGTATTGTTATCGTTTGCTGTCGTGGTTTGATTTGTTGACATGAGGGCCCTCTCAGCACGTCTACGTCGTACCTCACGCCTACCGGTATTGTTGAGGTTAGATTTTTTTGGTGGCATTTTACTGCAAATGATAGTTGAAAAATACAATACAATTAAAATAAAATCGAGATATAATAATAAATGACTTAAAAAAAAATTCACAATAAAATGTAAACGATTGTTTAAGGTACACGAACACGTTCGAATGAATTTTTTTTTTTTTTATCTTTGTACACATTTTTGGATTGAATGTATCTAAAAACTAATGATTTCACATAAAAAAATTTCATTATTATTATTATTTTTTTATTTTTATAAGCTAAAATAAGGGTAAAAATGGCCAAAACTTGATACTGTTACATAACATGATAACTCAAAATCAAATCAATATTTTTTAAATTTCTAAGTTTGTATTTGTTTGTACTAACATATTACAGGGAATGGATCTCTGGTAAATTTATATCTTTATTATTTTGTGCTAGTTTAAATGCTGTCGACACAAAATTCTTCCAAAATTTGCATGTAATTCCAAGTTCAACAATTAAAATAAAAAATATTTATGTAGCTATAATCATTTTAGAGGTCTATTCCCTGTAAACATTTATGAAAAACATAAATGCAAAGGTTTGTAACATTTGGATCAAAATTACTTGTGTTATGGTGTTTCACATGAAAACAAAAAGCATAAAAATTCATTCTGAGAAAAAGCTAAAAACAACTTTTATTTAGATATATTACTTTTAAAAATGTTGTAAATATATTAAAATGCCATTCAATTATCAAGTTCATAGTCTTATTTATTAAAAAATATAGTTTTATTTTTCTCTAAAGCTATAATTATTTTTTCTGAGCTTCGTTTTGAAAAAGTTAAAATTTGCTCGACAAAATTTTTTTTTTTACAACTTCCTCCTACTTGCAAAGGCTTTTTAATAATAAATGACCTGGATTTAAAATATTTAGCCCTTTTTCAAGTGTTTTGATTAAATACATTCAAAACCTTTGAATTTCACATAAAAATATCAAATTTAACTATTTTTTATACAATTTATTCTTTAAATTATGGATAAACATTGCAAAAATGTGATATTGTTGCAAAACTTGATAATTCAAAAATAAATAAAACATGAATAGTTTTTTCCTTTGCAAATATTTTTATGCTGGGAATATCCTTATGTAGGTAATATACTGTTTTCAAATTTATATCTTAATTATTTATACATTTTTGTATGCTTAAAGTTTGTCGACACAAACTTTTTTTTTATATATTTACAAAAATTCTTAGTTTAAAAACTGAAATAAAAATAATTTATGAATTTAGGTTAATTTCCATGTTCTATTCCTTTCATACATTTAAAGAAAACTTTTACATGAAGTTTCAAAGCATTTAAATAAAAATATATGGGTATTATGATGTTTTAAAGGAACACAAAATGCATAAAAATTCAAATAAGAAATAATTAAAACCAACTTCTAAATGTAAATAAAAACAAATGTACAGACATAAAAATGTTATTGAGCTTTAAATTCTCCTTTATTAATGTAAAAACTTATTTATTTGTTTTGCTTTCTTTAAATAACTTCCAATTTAAAAGTACCATTTACTTCATTTTGACACTTTTCAAAAAATGCTTAAAATTCATCAGATTAATATTATCAATATATTATATTATCTTGCAGATCACATTTCTTTTTAGAATTCTTAATCAAATAAAACACATGTTGACAAACTTTAAGCATAGAAAAGTTCAATGTTTTGATTCACAACTTTTCATTCCATATATTTTATTCCAATTCCAATTCAAACTTAGAAAATAAAAAAAATATTGATAAACAAATCAAGTAATACTTGCATACATTTGATTTATTTCGCATAGAAATAATATAAATTTCATACATTATAATTTTCACAACATTTAAAGTAGTACATAAAACAATAATATTCAGAACATGAGAATTTTACGGTTATGTAGTACAGGCAGCGAGACACAGCGCCATCTAAAAATAGTCATTATATTGTTCGAAAAAAAAACGCTACATTGTTGCCACTACATTGGTCTGCCAAAGAAATTTTAAAAAATATTTAGGGGTGGACCCCCCTTATCCCTTAGGGGTTTAAAAAATAGATTACGACCGATTCGCAGACCTACCAAATATGCACAAAAATTTTCATAAGAATAGGTCGAGCCGTTTCGGAGGAGTTTGGCTACAAACACTGTGACACGAGAATTTTATATATTAGATTTTTATCATATTATATTTTCATATTATATATTTTCATATTGTTTTTAAACTTATTTTCATATTTATTTTTATATTTGATAGACTTTTTATAGACATATTTTCTTTCATTTTACATATTTAAATCTGATATTATTTCTACTTTTTGTACTATCTTCACGATTGTAAACATATTGTATATTTTTCATTATAATTCATCCTTTTTTTTTTCTTTCAAAGTAAACGGAATCTACTTCTAAAAAATATAAATTTCTACTTTCTATTCACAACTTTCAGTTTTTTTTTATCCTTTTCTATAGACATATTTTCTTTCATTTTACATATTTAAATCTGATATTATGTCTAGTTTCTGTCGTATTTTTATAAGACTATCTTCAAGATTTTAAACATATCGTATATTTTTCATTATAATTCACCCTTTTTTTTTCATTCAAATCAAACGGAATTTACTTGTAGCAATACAAATTCTACTTTCTCTTCACAACTTTCAGCTTTTCTTATCCTTTTCTATAGACATTTATGTTTTCATTTTATACATTTAAATCTCATAATATTTTGTTTATCATTTACTTCTTCAAGTCTCATGTTGTGTTTTTGTAAGGTGCAGGAGAAGATACAGGTTTGAACTGAAAACTTTTTGCTATTTGTCACATACTCGTTTTGGTGAAGGTCAGAATTTCCTTTGCTACAACAATGCTTTACAGATGATAAAAAGACAATCAGAATTTTTTTTATTGTAACAGGAACTGATAAACTAAATTAAGTAGCTAAAATTTCAGTATCGATGTTTAGATATCTTCGAATATGTATAAAAATTGTATTATAATTACTATTAAAATGAATTTGTATAATTCTATTAACAAATATTATATTATATTGGTCATTTTGTGATCACATTATTACGATTAATAATAAGTGTTAATATTATCAATTATTATTAATAGTAATAAATATTTCAATAATATATGTTATTATAACCGGGACCTACAATTTAAAGTGGATTCCAAACCACTAGTCCCTTGGCCACTAGGCCGCTGCTCCTAACAGGAGGATTGTTCTCAAATTGAACACATGAAAATATTATTGTGCAATTTATTTATAACAAAACATAAAACATATTAATGTTAAAATAGAAGGATCTATTTGTAATTAATTTTTGAAAATTGGACACTTTCAAAAACATTAGGGACTAGGGTTAGGCGATAGGGTTAATTGAGGATCTCAGTTTAAGTCTAAAAACAAAGGAGCAACCAGATTTAACGAATAAAAGGCCTGTCTGAATTTCGCATAAATATGCATAAAGCGACAGTATTAAAACGAAAAATAATTATATTAAATTAATACCATGAGTATAGGATTTAATAGTATAGTGCTTATTTAAGAGGAAAACTATTTTATTACTTAATAGAGGGCCCGTAAACTATTAGAAATGTAGAAAAATATTCTAACTTGAAATTTAAAAAAAATATCAAAATATTTCTAAATTTTTATTTTAAAATTAAAAAAACAAAACTAAAGCGGATGAACAGTAAAAAGTATTCACACACACGAAAAATGCAGATTTGGCGAGATTACCGTCCTTTTTTCATTTTTAAAAATATTCAAATTACTTTTCATGTATGTGTGCTAAAATAAAAATTCGATTATAAATTTATGTTTTTGACGTGTAACTTTTAAAAATCGGGAGAGAATTTTCGTAGACTTCTGTTTCCGAAAGGGATTTTTCACATCTTTGTAAAGAAGGTAAAACATTAAATAAAATTCTAATTTTGATTGGTAGATCTTGTGCCATCATACAGTCACTAGTTAAAAGATTTGAATCTCATTCGACTTCATATATTAATTGTTTATCAATTGTTAAAAAAAAACATCGCGGATTAGGGCTTCTAAAATTGCACTTATTCTTCAAAAGATAACCTTTCTCTTGTTTAAAAATTTTACTTTGAAGATTGGAATTTTTTAAAGACAAATAAAGATGTCTGAATACTTTCTATCCTCACTATACTATGTTTTACGAATCTCCAAAAAAGAGGAACGAAAACAAATTTATACAATTTTTAAGCGATAAGTACAGTTAATATACAGAAAATATTGAATAAAACTAATCATTTTAATTGGGTTATAACCAATTAATTTTTTTAATCAGGTTGATAAGTACAAAAAACACACACCCTAGAATTTAGACTAGCTGGAAATCAAACTTGGCCGCATTTAAAATCCTACAAATAATTGTAAGCACACTCTATAAATTTACTCTAAAAACACATAAAAACGCTGACGCTGAAAATTGTAAAGTTTTCAAAGTTTCTTTAGATATTGACATGAATTCGTCTATTACAGGAATCCAAAATATTTCAAGAGACAATTCCTAATGTTTAATCATCAATCGACGATCAGTAGATATAACTATTAGTTCTTATTCTTCAATTAATGTTAGATGATCAATTATACAAAGTACTAATTATGGATGGCGGAGTCTCAAAAGCTATAATGGAAAATTTTTTAACATTGAAAATTACATAGAATCTAACGTAATAACATGGACACTAGTAGACAACCACGGAAATTACCGCTTCTAGTTTCTCGGAAACACTTTTTGGTGCAATGTCGCTGTTTGGCACTTTTTATGTGAATGGAAGAAGGAAAAAAAAAAAAAAAAAAAAAACAATTAGAAATGTTAGTTGTTTATGATGAAAGCTGTCTTAGAATGGAAAAACTAACATCAGGAGTAATTATATTTATTTTTAGATCAGAATATTTATTTCTCTGGAACACTACAGGGCGGACCTAGAAATCTTCAAGGGCCCATCCTTATGAGAACCATTGATTTGGACACGAGTTTAACAAAAGTATTAACAAAAATATGGAAATCATAAAATTATAAATAAAAATTGTTTTTTTAGAAATAAAATAACAAATTTATTTCAAAACTTAAGAAATGCTGCTGACGAGATAGTGAGAGTGATTATTGATTCGATTTTCTCAAACCTTTGTTTAAGAACCGAATTGGAAAGTTAATTTAACAAGGATTAGAACAATTTAATTATAGGATAAATAAACTATTTTTTTTAAAGACATTTCCTAAATTTAAAAAATTTTCCCCAAAACTCTTAATTTATACTATGTTTCATTCTCATCATCATCATCAGTTCACGCAACAGCCCTATGGGTGGGCCAAGGCAGTATGATCGCTGGTAGATTTCGAGACACGAGATGTTTTCTTTTTACGAGGTAGGGTTGTCAGCCGTACGCCCAACGCTTTACAATTATATTAGACCGGGTTCTACGGTTTAAAGTGGATTCCGTACCCTTACAAATATCCATGGTATCGCCGGAAATCGAACGCGAAAACTGTGGTACCGAGGACCAGAGCGCTAGTCACTCGGCAATCAAGCCCCTTAAGAACCATTTATGAAAGTTAATTTAACAATAGGATAATTAACAATAGGTAAATAAATAGTTTATTTATTTTAAAAATATGTCTTAAATTTGTAGCACTTTCCTAAAAACTCTTCAATTTATATTTAAAAAAAAAGATAATATTTTTACTAATAGAATGGCAAAAATAAGACTGATAAAAAATTAACTACGAATCAATTAAAATGTGTTAGAATGTATCAACACAAGCTACCTACGATCGAGTTCTGAAAAAAAATCAAAATTGCAAGCACAAAATCAAGATGACATCTTCAAGGTCGCAGCACGAAACAATAGTTCAAAACCAGAAAGAAAGATAAGAAAAATATCGCATTATCACAGACGGCGAAAGAATAAAAATAAACCAACCATTAAGATGACTGCAATGGGGAATAAAAAAAGAAGATCTGTAATTAAATGCTACAAAGAAACTGAAATTGCATCTCTCGCGGACGAGTGGAGTTGAGATGTGGAATTTTATTTGTCGCCTATCATTTACCGGCCATTCACACACCATCTGATCTGAGATGTGACAGACGATTTCGCTTTTCCTGGATATCCCCTTACTTTGTTCGTTCGTTCGTTCGTTCGAAACAGGATTAGTAAAAAAACATCCGATGTTCTATTCTCGAATTTTTGTTCCCTATTTG
The DNA here is from genome assembly GCA_021605075.1 of Caerostris darwini. Classification (NCBI taxonomy): domain Eukaryota; kingdom Metazoa; phylum Arthropoda; class Arachnida; order Araneae; family Araneidae; genus Caerostris; species Caerostris darwini. The sequence continues at coordinate 1,542,886 of BPLQ01007175.1, read as the reverse complement.
AATAAAATGGCGGGGAGCTTCTATGAACATAGAAATTGTCTACGTAATTTCAGGAACGCTAAATATTTATTAGATTGCCCTTGATTCTTTTGAAGTTCAATGTTTGGCCATACGGATGTAATGATTATTTGAGGATTACTATTTTTTTTTCATAACAGAAAACTAAAGAGACTTATTTTTTCAATTCCTACTATTAGTTCACACTCTCCCTATATATATCAAGTTCAAATTTTCAATCGTTCATAAAATACATTTTATTCATCCACTCAAGTTAAAATACATTTTTTTAACTAGTAGTCGATCATACTTGATGTTAATACAGTTTTTTCAAATATTAATTCATTCATTAAATTTAATTAATTAATTTTAGTTTTAAGTTCCATGTATCTAATAATAGATGGAGCCAGATGTAAAAGGAAAATTTTACTTTATTTGCAAAGGACTTTTCTGCAATAGAGTGAAAAAAAGTAAGAATTGAATTAAAAAAATTTTTTTTTTTTATTTTACTTTTTTTCTTCTTAATCGGTTATACTTTTATCGCACATAAAATCAAGGACAATTTTCCTTTTTTTTCCCTACATAATGAAAATGGATATACATAAAATTAATGATACGAATAAAAAAGGTTAATAAAAAAATTTTACGCAATAAAAATTAATGATACAAATAAAATAAAATTAACAATCTTTTGCAATAAAAATTAACGATAATTAAGCTATTATAATAAGAATTAATAAAAAAATAGATTATAGTGTGTTATTTAAATGATGGTAATTAATTTGATAATTAAATGACTAATAAGTTAATCAATGAAAATTGTCCCAAAGTTCAACCACATGAAATAACATACATGAAATATATGTTAACATACATAATTATAATAACATAATAAATAATAACATACATATAACATATAATAACATACATAATTATAATTAACATACATAAAATATACATATAAATATACCCACATACATGAAACGTTTGTGTAGTTTTTAAATACGATATAATAGTTTTCGAAAAGTTATCTTATTTCTGTTTGTACTAAATTAAATAAATTCAACGCTGATCTCAAATTTGAAATTCACAAATTTCTTTCTTTCTAGGAAAAAAAAAAAAGTGATTTTTGTCACACTATCGTTTTGAAAACAAGTTTGTGTTTTATAATTACGCCTGCGAAATCACGTTTAATTTATTCTGATGAATTAAAGATGAGTGAATTTGATTTTTTAACATATAATTATTTGTGACTTTTCGTAAAATAAAATTGTTTTTTACTCAATCGAAGCATTTATGAGATAATTTTACGTTCAATTAAATTTAAATCGTTAATTAAATTTTCATTCGTCTCATGTTTTGCTACAATCATAATTAAATTTTCCTCAATCATATAATACTTACGGAAGGAAAAATAAATTTTGAGGAGGATTTCAAAGTGAACGATTGTTATAATCATAACTGCTTTACATTACATGTGGTGTTATAGAAAACTCCAATAAGCTAATCCGATTGGATGCGAGACTTTATCCTATCAAGACCACGCCTCGTTTTTGAATAGTTGTAGGTTTGGTGCGTCGCTATACGGTCATTTTATGCACATTGTAGGTTAATTAGATCGGGACCTACAATTTAACGTGAATTCCGAACTACTCACAAACATCCATGTCACGCCAAGATTCGAACATGAATCCCGTGGTACCAAAGGCCAGAGTTCCACCCAATTGACCATGAAACAGCATATTATTTCGGGGTTGTGATAAGTGCATATTATGGCAGCAGGTTAAATGTCAAATTATTGAGAAACCATCGCCTAAGGCCTTAGTAGTGGACATACTCACTTTTATTTTGTTAAATATAAATTGGCTACTTTATATTAGTAAAAATACTATGAGAAAAAATATAATTAAGATAACGTTAATTATACAAATTTCATCTTCAATCAGATATCAAAACATACATGTTATCTGATTCAAAATCCGAATTTTTAAGATTATTTTACTCTTTTTATTCACTGCAGGATTCCGAACCACTAACAAACATCCGTGCCACCACCAAGATTAGAATCTGAAAAGCCCGTGGTACCAAAGGTACAGAGTGCTAACCAATTTACTACTTTCAATAGTTGTAGAGAACCATTGCGAAAATTTTTTGCACGCGAGCGAGCTTGAAACGACATTTTCGTTTTAACATTTTTCATTTTAACATTAAAAGTAAAACAAAAGTAAATTATATAAATTAATCACTTAGAACAATAAATTAAGTATATTTTTTCATATTTTGCACCTTTAACTCTGTTTAATAAATCAAATTACACTATCGATTTATTCGTAGGATAAAATTTTCCAGTAGTCATTAATCCACGTAATAAACGCTGGCTGTTTCCTCAATTAATTTAAGTGCGAATCAATTAATTAATTAATTGTACTAATGTTCCAACGAATAATTAATGGAATGACCCGAGTAATATCTGATTTTCGATAATTCGATGCAATAGACTGTTGCATCAAAAAGAAATAAAAACTAAAAAAAATAGGAGAAAAAAATTAAATGTGCATTAGTTTAATTTTAAATTGAAAAGATCGTCATTTCTGTTATTTAGCACGCTCAATCACAGATGAGAATTTAAACTTTTGGAAAGAATTGGGCTTTAGTTCTCCAGAAGAAAATTTTGCAGGGCCAATGCAGGGCCATCCCCTCCCCCTCCCCGTCAATAAAATAAAGCTCCCCTCAATAATAATCTGTGTAGATAGAGTGCGCGATAGTCTCAGGTTCAAACCTGCTTTCAAAAATGAAGCGACTTGATGGCGATTGTGACAAAGTTTTCATAGCGTCTCACGTCGACTTTCATCGTTTCATCTGCTCACCAATTTTCAGCAAATAATAATACACAAATAAGAATTTAAGTAAATAAAACATGCTGCTTGTATGCAGTGCAAAATATGTTGCTTTTGAAATCCGGACAATTCCGAAGTGGAATATCCGGTAAAGTCAATTGCAAATATATTGTCGGATGTAGCAAATTCTGAAAGTTTAACCACAGGGGCACCTCTATATTGGATCCACATTGCAGTACGCGAGGGAAAGCCAACTTGGACAAACACCCTCCCCATAATAGATGACATCTGAGAATTTGACCCCTTTTCCTTAAGCCCAGAGGAAAGACATTCCGATCCACAGATTTATCGTGTCCATTCCCGAACGACACGTTTTCAAAGAATATATATTATGTCTACAAGAATATCTAAAGAATCCATATTCGTAATACAGAAAGCCGTGCTTGGGGGATATGGCTGCACTACAGCAGGCTTACCATAGTACACCTGAGCAACGCTGATTCTTCTACATATGTCATTTAAATGACAAATGAAGAGCTTGGCAAAAATCAGCTTGAAAATAGTTAAAACCTTAACTTATTTAATTCATATTATTCAATTTTTAGTTATGCTAAAACCAAATGTTTAGCAAAAAACGTTTTTAATTAATTTGCTTTCCTTTCATTCATTTATTTTAATTACAAACCTCATTAAAAAATGTGTTCATTTTAAAAATAAACTTTATGATCTTTTATTTGTTTACACGAATAACTAAAATTCATAATCGTCTTAAACATAAATGTTGTATTAATCAAATTAAAAACTTTCCTGTCTGTGGAACTCCCAATTTAAATTACTCTTAATTATAACTAAAATAAAATACCCCCCAAAAAATGATAAAGAGTAAAAAAAAATAATAAATAAATAAAAAAAACACAAGGATTGCAATATGCGTTTTTTAAAATGGTACAAGCATTAAATAAAACTATTTTGCAAATGAATTCCGAATTCTTCTAGACAAAGAAAGTTGAAATTCTCGTTGTCGTGAGATAATGGTTTTCAAAAATAAAATTGTCTCAAGGACAGCGACTAATAAAGGAGGTGTTAGTCATTTGAAGAACACACGTTTTGACATACACGGACATGTATTCGACATTGTTTCCTCATATCTGGAAATCCCATATTTAAATAAGCTGTCTTGTTGTTGAACATTTTATTTTTTTTTTTGGCTAGGAGTTTTTATTTAATTTTTATTTCACATTTTTTCATACACTTTATCAGAAAAATATAGTACATGGAAGTATGGGATTATGCTTATATTTTACGCTTATTATATTATTTCGTCTATTAAATGTCTAATTGCTGAGGCTTCCTTTTTTTCTGAGACGATGAATACACTGCGTATTGACATTACGTAATTGTAGCGAGTTTAACGTTACTTGGGGTACACTATGAAGTTACATTACAGCAAAAGAATTTAGTACAGCTGAGGGTGAGGGCACTACCAAGAAAAAAAGGGTAATTATCTGAAAGAATCTCATTAACCGTTTGCAATTGTGTGTCGTACAGAAGAAAAATAGAAAAACTACCCACTAGGTAGTTTTTAGAGAGACAGAGCTACATTAATAAAACATTGGATATTTCAGGTAACTTAAAAAAATTGGAGATGAAGCACAAAAAAATTTTACATGGTGTTGATTGATGTTGGAACCTGCTGGCCGAGTGACTAGCGCTGTGGCGCTTGGTGCCACAGGTTTCGGGTTCGAAACCCGACGGTCGCATGAATGTTTGTAGTGGTTCGGAATCCAATTTAAAACAGTAGGTCTCGGTCTAAGACTCTATTCTGACTGTAAGAGACTGCAGAGCGTTAGGCGTAGGGCTGACAACCCTACCCCGTAGAAAAGACAACATCTCCTGTCTCGAAATCTGCCAGTAGGCAGTCGACCTTGGCCCACCATGGGGCTGTTACGCGATTATTACTGCTGTTACGATTATTAATCTTGATCGTCGATACGAAACTGTGGTGTTGATCGTTGGTTTCAGATTTCAATGTAAATAATCGTGTAAAAGTGGTCACTGAAAATTTGCAGTGATATTTGCTAAACCACAATTTTAAATGAAGCAAGAAATAAATAAGGCTATTCAAAGCTTTGTAAGTAATCTGACAAAAACATTTTATGATTTCACGACTTCATTTAGGTTTCCTTAATTTTGACTTTTTTTTAACGTAGCAAGTTTACAAATCACTTCCCGCCACAAAATCAATATAACTATTACTTGATGATGTGTTTATAAGTTATACGATATTCTCCGTGAAGAAATGCTCCACTAAGAAAACGAAAAGTGTACTTTAAAAGTGAATTTCAAATCTTATCAAAATACGCTTTCCTAAAGTTTATAAAATTATTCTAAAAGATTACTGTTGTTTTTTCTTGAAAAAATTTAAACCCTTTTACTTATATATCTTTTTGTAATATATAATAAAATTTATGTAGAATATGTTTTAAATTTTGACTATTCTTAGTAATGAAATTATACATTTAAACAATAGTTTTGAGAGGGATTTGGTATACAGCTCTTTGGGCCTCCGAGCAGGAGATGTTCGGTTCAAAACTCAATCAGCAAAACTGAAATGAAAGTTACAATGTCTATGAGGGGGGTGGATTATATAAATTCGTAAATTAACAATTCCTTCATTGCGAACCTTCCTACCCGGATGCTACATTTTAGGATGCTTATTCAAAATTTACAAATCGCAATGGCATAATGTGAGTCTAGTATAGCAGCCTCTTTCCCCTTTTCTCCCAATGCACCTTGAGTAACGTTGAATTCACTGCAAGTAAGTCCTTTAATTGCGAATTTTCTCTCGTCAATACATCCTATTTGAAACAACAAAAAACGTATTTTTCCAGTCTATAAAGCCACTCTTAGATAACTCCATAGTGTGCAATTAATTGTACTGCAAAGTAAAAGTTTTTTTTTCTTCTCGCTCTCTTTCCTTAACTAATCCAACTCGGCACCCAACTCCTTACACTAAAAAGACTCCAATTACCATTTCCTTTTCTTCCCGAAAATCCCTTCTCCAGGAAATCTTCTGTCAGAATCCGGGAGAGAGAGAAAAAAGGAACAGAAAGGAAAGCAAAAGCCTGGAAATGCAATCTGGAAGGACCCGGATAAATGGCATTTCTATTGCCGGAACATCTCGGATAAATCAAGACTCGTCGCAGACAAAAACAACTCAACTCTCCTCTGTTTTCTTTGCGAGTTGAGTGGAAGGGAAAACTCGGGGAAGAGAAACGGGCGCGAATAAAAATGTGCTCTTTTTGTGATCGCTCCGAAGTTTTTTTTTCTCTTTCTCTCTCTCTCCTTTTTCTTTTCTTTTATATTTTTTTTATAAAAGAATAAGAGAAATTGTTATCTAACACGATTTTGCACTGAATATTCGTCATGAAGATGAGGAAAGGAGTTCAGGAAATCGGTTTTAGAATTTTTTTTATTTTTTTTCTATTTGTTCGAAGTTAATGCTCATAAATGTGAAAAATAGACATTCGCTTGATAAAATTGGGAAATGCTTTCAGTTTAAAACACCATTTTTCTCTTTTTTCAGCTGAGAAATAGCAACTTTTGATCATAAAAAATATTAATAATTTTAAATAGCATGGGGAACAATAATAATAATAAAAAAAAAAAAAATTAAAAATCGAATTAAAATCATACCAATTTTTAATCTTGCGGCATAAAATTTTTTAAAATAGGGTAAGAGTTTTCAAAAATTATAATAAAAACAATCCTTTTTTGAAACTAAAAAGAATCTATTTTATCGAAACAATACTAAAATTAAACGACGTTTTCTACTTTATTAATAACTACCAATATACTTTGAGACGACGTCTTTACTGCACTTTTATAATCCTTGCAATATGATAAAAGGTTCAAAAACCTTTATCCACATAAAAAAAATTCGTAATTTAATAAAAGTTCAATAATAATATATATTTGAAAATATTTAAACTATACAAGTAGGAAGAATACAAAAGGAAAGGAAATTGGAAAGGAAAAAAGAGAAATTAAACCATTAATATATTCAATTCTCCGTTAACAAAATGAATTTTTAAGTATTAATTAATTCTGTATTAGTAGATTTATACTTTCATTTAGCACGATGCAACCACGCAGATGGGGATAAAATTAATACGAAGGAGCTGGATTTTAAAAATCACTTTATTTTCTGGGCATGAGCATTCCTAATTTTTCTACATTTGTAAGAATTCGAAGCGAAACGTCTTGTAGAAATGCAAATTCTTGAATTTCCTATATTTGAATTATCTTAGAGCAAAGGTTCTTAACTAGAGATCTCTTTGAACTATATATTTGTACACTTTGGGGACCAATACACTTGGGTTATGGGGCTCTCAATATTGAAGGAGGAAAAAACCATATTTATAACCTGCAATTCAAACTAGTATTAATTAGAGAAACGAAATAAGCACCACTAATCTAAACATATGTTTATTAATAATAATTGCTACTACCTAACAGAAATGTGGGGCCTGATGGCCGAGTGACTAGCGCTCTGGCGCTCGGTGCCTCAGCTTTTGGATTCGAGTTCTGATGTTTGTAGTGGTTCGGAATCCCCTTTAAACCATAGGTAAGGGTCTAATATGAATGCAGAGCGTTGGGTGTAGGGCTAACAACCTTATCCCCTAAAAATAAATACATCTCCTGTTTCGAAATAGGCAAGTAGACAGATGGCATTGGTCCAATCGAGGGGCTGTTTCCATGGGGTTGTTGCTCCAATGAAAAAGAATAGAAATTTGAATATTATAAAATATTTAAAAGGAATTAAAAATATATAAATATTTACTGCATACAGCATTTTGGAATTCTGTTTGTACTTCGGAAAAATGCTGTAGATAAAATTTTAAGAGGTTGGACCATCCATTTCATAAATATATACTTTACACTTGTTAACTATACTCAAGATTCCGTTGAATTCCATATAAAATTAAAAACTTTCAAAGTGAATATTTAAACTACCAAAGAAAAAATACCCAACTTTTAAGAAATCGTATGAAAATCTTTGAAAATGAATCAAACTATTTCAAAAAGCTTTCCCTTTTCTGAAAGAAGGCTACTTTAAACGCCAATCTTACCTTCAAATATCTTTTAATAAGCCATTTAGTACAGAGAGACCGAGGTGCCCCACTAGTATTTTCAGAAACCACTGCTCCAAAATAATATATTTTTTTCTGTGAATTTGAGGCCCCAATTATATATTCCTCGAAAATTTAAAGCCAAAGGTTCGGATTCTTCGTAATTAGAATGGCCGCCTTAATTGGGCGAGTGACTAATTAACCTCTCTCAGAGAACAGCAGCCGTAGAACTCGATTTCGCGTAGACTTGGCGACGAAGAAAGAGCAGAGCGATCTCTTGTTTTGCGGGGAGAAGGATTAAGGGAGATGTAATTTTCTGAATAATGGGGAAAAACAGTTCCTGGGGATGTCGTGTGAAGCATTCAAATAAGTACTACAGCTCATTTAAGTTAATGATGCCGGCGGTTTGGGGAAAATTGTTTTTCATCATAGCCGCAGCCGTGCACGAATTAACACGGCGCTGCAGGAAATAAAATTTAAATTCGTGTAACACCTCAGAAGCTGATTAGTGATTGGTTTTATTTTGCTTGTTTGTCATTAAATGGTTGTAAGGAATCCATTATACTCTTCTTTTTTTGTTCTAATGCAGCTGGCAAACACTTAGACATTGTCTTCATTGCCTTAAGACAAGTGCTGAACTGAAGTTACTCACTTAGCACTAACCAGGAGGTGCGTGTAGCTTGAAAATAAGCTACGGACGTGGAGTAACAATAACCCCGCAACGCTCTACGATCATGTTAGACCGGAACCTACGGCTTAAAGTGGATTCCGAACCACTACAAACATCCATGGCCTGTGAAAAATTTCGGTTTCAAAAAAAAAAAACACCGACGTTACACATTTTTTTATAATAAAACCCACAGCAATTTGCGAAAAATGCTATAGATAATGTTTTCAATGGTTGAACCAGGGATTTCATTAATATGTACTTTACCTACACTTGTTACTGTACTCGAGATTCTGTTGAATTCCGTATAACATTAATAATTGAATATTAAAAACTAAAAATGAATATTAAAATTGCTAATTAAAAATATCGGACTTTTATGAAATAACATAAAAATCTTTGAAAACGAATCAAACTATTTCAAAATTCCTCCCTCTTAAAAAAAAGAAGGCTACTTTAAAAGCCAATCTTACCTTCAAATATCTTTTAATAAGCCATTTATGTCACATATTGCAAGAAGTCCCGTACGGAGAGTGGACGCCCCACTACTATTTTCAGAAATTCCTCCTCCAAAATAATATTTTTTTCGTGAATTTGAGGTCCCGATTATATATTCCGTGAAAATTTAAAGCCGAGGTTCAGATTCTTCGTAATTAGAATGGCCGCCTTAAGTGGGCGAGTGACTCATTAACCTCTCTTAGAGAACAGGAGCCGTAGAACTCGATTTAGCAGGATTTCGCGTAGATTTGGCGATGAAAAAAGAGCGGAGCGACCTCTTGTTTTGCGGGGAGAAGGATTAAAGGGAATGCAATTTTCTGAAGAATGGGGAAAACAGTTCCAGGAGATGTCGTGCGGCATTCGAATGAGTACTACAGCTCATTTAAGTTAATGATCCCGGTGGTTTTGGGAAGATTGTTTTTCTGCATAGCCGCAACCGTGCTCGAATTAACGCGCCGCTCAGGAAATAAAATTTAAATTCGCGTAACACCTCAAAAGCAGATTAGCGATTGGCTTTGTTCTTGCTTGTTTGTCATTAAATGGCTGTAAGGAATCCATTATATCCTTTTCGTTAACTGGAAAAAAATTTGTAGGAATGCCTTCATAAAAATCTCGTCAAGTATATACATGATATTTAATATTTTATACATTTGTTTAAAAAAGAACTATGTCCATAAATATTTATACGGAAATTAAAAAATAAACAACACAGGTATAATCACAAATGCACTGAAATACATGTTCACCAACCATCTTGTAACTAAAATATTAAAATCTCCGTTAAAGAAATATCTTTATATTCAAAGCAATAGATTTGTGTGTCTGTGTTTTCTAAAATTTAAAAATCATAAAGTATAAATAAAAAAAGTTCAATTTTCTTTTTTTAAGTTTATTAGTTTTATCTTATGTATAACTAAAAATCAAGTACAGATTCTGGTAGGAACAGGAACAGATTCTTAAGTAATAACATAATTCTTCTATTTTTAAATTGTGCTTTTTAAAGTAATCGGTTCGAAAATCTGTGAAACATTTTAGAAGGAAAAATGACGTCGCCTGAGTCGTGGCTCAGTGACAACGTGCGTCGCTGGTGAGCAAGAGACTGAGGTGCAATCCACTGTTTGTTTTATTATAAATCTTATCTTATTTCAAATATCTTTTAATAAGCCATTTATGTCAAATATTGCAAGAAGTCCCGTACAGAGACCAAGAGTGCTATTTCCAGAAACCACTGCTCCAAAATAATACATTTCTTTCGTGAATTTGTGGCCCCAATTATATATTCCGCGAAAATTTAAAGCCAAAGGTTCGGATTGTTCTTAATTTGAATGGCCGCCTTAATTGGGCGAGTGACTAATTAAGCTCTCTTAGAGAACAGGAGCCGTAAAACTCAATTTAGTAGCATTTCGCGACGAAGAAAGAGCAGAGCGATCTCTTGTTTTGAGGGGAGAAGGATTAAAGGGAGACGTAATTTTCTGAAGAATAGGGAAAACAGTTCCCTGGGCATGTTGTGCGACATTCGAATAAGTACTACAGCTCATTTAAGTTAATGATCCTTGTGGCGGTTTTGGGAAAATTGTTTTTCAGCATAGTCGCAACCGTGCTCGAATTAACACGCCGCAGGAAATAAAATTTAAATTCGTGTAACACCTCAAATGCAGATTAGTGATCGGTTTTATTTTGCTTGTTTTGTCATTAAGGCTGTAAGGAACGGTACATTCTTTTGTTAACTGAGAAAAAAAGATGTCGTAATGCCTAAATAAAAATATCGTCAAGTATATACATGATAGTTCTTTTTTCTAAGCAAATGTATAAAAAATGTATACCAATAAATATTAATAGGGAAATAAAAAACATAGTGGTTCAGAAATGCACTATAATACAAGTTCACCAACCATCTTCTAACTAAAATATTAAAAACTTCATTAAAGAAATGCAGTATCTTTATATTTAAAACAAGACATTTGTGTATCTGTATCTTCTAAAATTTAAAAATTATAAAGTGAAAATAACAAAAGTTCAATTTTCTCCATCTTAATTTATTAGTTTTATCTTATGTATAGCTAAAAATGAAGAACAGATTCAGGTAAAAACAGGAACAGATTCGTAAGTAATAACATAATTTTTCTATTGTTAAATTGTGCTTTTTTAAGTAATCAGTTCGAAAATCCTCTGTTGAATATTTTCGAAGGAAAAATGACGTCGCCTGAGTCGTGGCTCAGTGACAACGTGCGTCGCTGGTGAGCATGAGGGCCGAGGTGAAATCCACTGTTTGTTTTGTTATAAATCTTATCTTACTTCAAATATCTTTTAATAAGCCATTTATGTCAAATATTGCAAGAAGTCCCGTACAGAGACCAAGAGTGCTATTTTCAGAAACCACTGCTCCAAAATAATGTATTTTTTTCGTGAATGTGAGGCCCCAATTATATATTCCTGCAAAAATTTAAAGCCGAGGTTCGGATTCTTCGTAATTAGAAAGACCGCCTTAATTGGGCGAGTGACTCATTAACCTCTCTAAGAGAACAGGAGCCGTAGAACTCGATTTAGCAGGATTTCGCGTAGACTTGGCGGCGAAGAAAGAGACGAGCGATCTCTTGTTTTGCGGGCAGAAGGATTAAAGGGAGATGTCATTTTATGAAGAATGGGGAAAATAAGTTCCCGGGGATGTTGTGTGCGGCATTCGAATAAGTACTACAGCTCATTTAAGTTAATGATCCCGGAGGTTTGGGGAAGATTGTCTTTCAGTATAAGTTACAGCCGTGCTGGAATTAACACGCCGCTCAGAAAATAAAATTTAAATTCGTGTAACACCTCGAAAGCAGATTAGTGATCGGTTTTGTTTTGCTTGTTTTGTCATTAAGGCTGTAAGGAACGGTACATTCTTTTGTTAACTGAGAAAAAAAGACGTAGGAATGCCTTAGTATAAATCTCATCAAGTGTATACATGATAGTTCTATTCTAAATAAATACATAATATATAATTGTCTATAAATATTTGTACGGAAATTAAAAAAAAAAACACATGTATATTCACAAATGCACTGAAGTGCGGCTTCTCCAATCATCTTCTAACTAACATATTAAAATCTTCATTAAAGAAATAAATATTTTATTTTAATTATAAAGGTACTGTAAGTGTTTGTATTTTCTAAAATTTAAAAATCGTTAAGTATAAATAAAAAAAAATTTAGAGGAAGAAAATTGAAATTATTAGTTTTATCTTATGTATGAGCTAAAAATCAAGGAACTGATTCTAAGGTAATAACTTAATTTTTCTATTGTTAAATTGTGCTTTTTAAAGTAATCATTTCGAATATCATCTGCTAATTATTTTCGAAGGAAAAATGACGTTGCCTGAGTCGTGGCTCAGTGGCAACGTGCGCCGTTGGTGAGCATGAGGGCTGAGGTACAATCCATTGGCTGCTCTGTTATAAATATTACCTTACTTTCAAATATCTTTTAATAAGCCATTTATGTCACATATTGCAAGAAGTCCCGTACAGACACCAAGAGTGCTATTTTCAGAAACCACTACTCTAAAATAATGCATTTTTTTCGTCAATTTGAGGCCCCAATGATATATTCCGCGAAAATTTAAAGCCGTGGTTCGGATTCTTCGTAATTAGAATGACCGCCTTAATTGGGCGAGTGACTCATTAACCTCTCTCTCAAAACAGGTGCCGTAAAACTCGATTTTCGCGCAGACTTGGCGACGAAAAAAGAACAGAGCGATCTCTTGTTTTACGGAGAGAAGGATTTAAGGGAGGTTGTAATTTTCTGAAGAATAGGGAACTTTTTTATAAAATATTTAAACTGAATGTAAAATAATATTTCCAATTGTAGAGCCAATCAAATTATCACAAATCCGTTTCAATTAAATCAGTTTTTTAATTTATCGATTTTATATTTTTTATTTGAATTCTATCACTCAAGATTTCGATGGTGTAACATTTCTTTTGTAGGTGCCGCTGATGGTCTATTTGGAATTTAAAAAAATTACCTATATATATATATATATTATATATATAATATATATAGATATATATAAATAAAATGTAAGCAATATTCTGAAATTCTTTATTTGCGTAAAATGCTGTAAATATGTACTTTACCTACACTTGGTGACTGTACTCAAAATTCCGTTGAATTCCATTTAAAATTTAAAAAGGATATTTAAACTGCTGATTAAAAAATACGAAACTTTTAAGAAATCGAATGAAAATCTTTGAAAAGGAATCAAACTATTTCAAAAATGCCTTCTGTTACCGAAAGAAGGCTACTTTAAACGCCAATCTTACCTTCAAATATCTTTTAATATGCTCTTTAGTACAGAGACCTGGACGACCCAGTGTTATTTTCAGAAACCACTGCTCCAAAATAATGCATTTTTTTTCGTGAATTTGAGGCCCCAATTATATATTCCTGCAAAAATTTAAAGCCGAGGTTCGGATTTTTCGTAGTTAGAACGGCCGCCTTAATTGGGCGAGCAACTAATTAACCTCTCTTAGAGAAGAGGAGCCGTAAAACTCGATTTAGTGTGATTTCGCGATGAAGAAAGGGCAGAGCGATCTCTTGTTTTGAGGGGAAAAGGATTTAAGGGAGATGCAATTTTCTGAAGAATGGGGAAAACAGTTCCAGGGGATGTTGTGTGAGGCATTCGAATGAGTACTACAGCTCATTTAAGTTCATGATCCCGGCGGTTTTGGGAAAATTGTTTTTCAGCATAGCCGCAGCCGTGCTCGAATTAACACGCCGCTCAGAAAATAAAATTTAAATTCGTGTAACACCTCAGAAGCAGATTAGTGATCGGTTTTATTTTGCTTGTTTGTCATTAAATGACTGTAAGGAACATTACACTTTTTCGTTAACCAAAAAAAATGTATAAAGATATACATTTCATAACATACTGTTATAAGAATGCCTTTATTAAAATCTCGTCAAGTATATACATGATAGTTCTTTTTCTAAACATGAATATATAAATGAAATATATATGTCAATAAATATTTATATGAAAATTACATAAAAACACGAATAAAATCGAATAAAAAAGGTATTTCTTCGAAATGATTTACCGTTTGCTTAATCATTTATTTAAGGTGCGCGATTAGTTAAATATATATGAATAGTACTATCATGTCGTTTTAACTTACTAATTTGATTTGCTTGATTACTACACTGTTAAATAATACCAGATATAGTATTTATATTAAAGAAAAATTTATATTTAATTTAAATAAAAACTAGTATTCTATGAGTTTGATACTCCTCATTTATAGATTTTACTGACTGCCTGCCTAAAACATCACGTGATGCTATGTCTTCAAGGAAAGGAACACTACTTCCTCCAACAGCGTTATCAAAACACAACCCCTCTATCTTTGAAACCGAAATAATATAGTGTCTCTCTGCACCAGCGTTTCCTTCCTTCCTTCCTCCCCGACAAGGAATTGATCAAGACTGCTTACAATATCATCCCAGTTTGGTTGGATGTCATCTCCGCATTTAAAATGCTCGTTCGAAACTCCAACTGGGTTAAAGTATCGTTTTAATTGTTTATCGATTACGGATAAATCTTTAATAGCGTGGCATTTCGGCTGCATTGTGGGTATTGAACTCCGGTATGATATGAAACGATGCGTCTTTAGAGGCAGATATTGAAGGACAACGAATTGAGACCTGGTACAATCAGAAAACTTGAGGATGACTGATACTCTAGCTTGCTCAAATGTGGAGATTTTGACGATCAGGAATTTGGGGATAACGTTGCATATCATACATCAAAATTCCTTAAATCTGAAGATATTGAGAGTCAAATCTGGGGGTTTCGTTTGTCGTTTTACGGCCCTTTTGTGCACACTTCGGGCTAATTATACACTAGGGCCTACAGCGTAACGTGCATTTTGAACCACTAACAAACACCGATGCCACCACCAGGATTAGAACCTGAAGCCTGTGGTACCAAAGGCCAGAACGCTAGCCAATTGGCCATTAGATGGCAGCTAAGCTATACAGCTGAGTACCATAGGTTTGAGTTCGAGTCCCGGCGGGGCCCTGGATGTTTGTACTGATTGATAATCCACTTTAAACCGTAGGACCTTATCTAATATGACGTATAATCTAGCTTTCCAGCGTAGAGTTGGGAGTAGAGCTGACAAAATTACCCCTTAAAAAGAAAAAAAAAATTGTTTCATGATTCGTAATCTGTCAGTAGATAAAAGTCTTTGTCCCACCATTGAAGATATCTAAGTTAAACAATCGAATAAAAAAGGTATTTCTTCGCAACGATTTAAACGTTTGCTTAATCATTTATTAATGTGCGTGATTTGTTGAATATATATAAATAGTATTATGTAGTTTTAGCATACTAATTCTATTTACTTGGTTACTACACTGCTAAATAATAACAGATATATTTATATTAAAGAAAAATACATATTTAATTTAAAGAAAATTAATATTTTATGAGTTTCATACTCTTCCTTTATTGATTTTACCGACTGTCTGCCTTAAACACCACGAGATGATATGTCTTCAAGGCAAGGTAAACTACTTCCTCCAAACTCTGTTATCAAAACACAACCCCTACTAGTATATCTTTGAAACCGAAATAATATATTGTCTCTCTGCACCAGCGTTTCCTTCCTTCCTTCCTCTGCGACAAGGAATTGATCAGAACTACTTACAATATCATCCCAGTTCGGTTGGATGTCATCTTCGCATTTAAAAGGCTCGTTCGAAATTCTTAAAAGTCTCTCCAGGAAATTTACCGCCGGCGGACGGATTTAAACCGTCATTAGAAGGGGGCTTCCCGCATTCGAAATGAAGGGGGGTTATTCTTTGGAATAACTTTCCGCGGATTCAGATCCGGAAGACGCGCATAATTGCCATCTCCCCTAAATGTCAAGAGGTTGGGAAGATGATGACTGGAGAGCATTGTTTCCATTTGATCAGGTCCAGCTTCGCTAATGATTCAGTTTTCAAGCATCTCCATTTCAGTATCTCTGGAATACAGTACTTAATGATTACTTGGAGTGCACCGGGGTTTTTCAGAAGACGAATCTCGAGAATACCTTTACCTCAGGTTATAGTATCGTTTTAATTGTTTATCGATTACGGATAAATCTTTAATAGCGTGCCATTTCAGCTGCATTATGGGTATTGACTCCGGTATGATATGAAACGATGCTGTTTAGAGACCGGTTCTTAAACACCTGGGGATCATTTTTTCAATTAGAAAAGTTGAGCATGATTACAATTCATCTAACTTGCTCAAATGTGGAGACGTTGACGATCGGGAATTTGGGGATAACGTTGCATATCATACATCAAAACTCCTTAAATCTGAAGATGTTGTGGGCCAAATCTGGGGGATGACGTTATAATTTGCATATTAACTCTGGTATATGAAATGACGTGGACTTAAGCAACTAGAGAACAATCATCAGCATCATCAGTGGCGCAACAACCCCATGGTGGGCCGAGGCCTTCTGCCTACTGGCAGATTTCTGGACAGATGTTTTGTTTTTACAGTTCAGGGTTGTTAGCCTTACGCTCAATGCTCTACAGTCATATTAGAACGTGACATACGGCTAAAGTGGATTCCGAACGACTACAAACATCCATGGTACTGCCGCGGCAAGAACCCGAAACCTGTGACCCTAAGCGCCAAAACGCTAGTCATATATATATTTATTAAAGAAAAATATATAATTAATTAAAAGAAAAGTTAGTATTTTATGAGTTTGATCCTCTTTATTTATTTATTTTACAGACTGTCTGCCTAAAACATCACGTGATGATATGTCTCCAAGGCAAGGAAAACTACTTCCTGCAACTGCGTTATCAAAACACAAGCCGTACTAGTATATCTTTAAACCGAAATAATATATCGTCTCTGCACCAATGTTTCCTACCTTCCTCTGCGACAAGGAATTGATCAAAACTGCTTACAATATCTCCCGAGTTCGGTTGGATGCCATCTCCGCGCTTAAAAGCTCGTTCCAAATTCTTTAAAGTCTCTCCAGGAAATTTCCCGCTGCAAAGGGATATAAACCGTTACTAGAAGGGGTGCTCCCCGCATTCGAAATGAAGGAGGGGGGCGAAGGGTATTCTTTGGAATAACTTTCCCCGGATTCAGATCGGAAGACGCGCATAATTGCCATCCCCTAAATGTCAAGAGGTTGGGAAGACGGTGAATTGGAAAGCATTGTTTTCATTTTATCAGGTCCAGCTTCGCTAATGATTCAGTTTTTAAGCATCTCCATTTCAGTGTCTCTGGAATACTGTACTTAATGATTACTTGAAGAGTGCAGCGTGTTTTCCAGAAGACGAATCTCGAGAATACCTATACCTTGGGTTAAAGTATCGTTTTAATTGTTTATCGATTACGGATCAATCTTTAATAGCTTGGCATTTCGGATGCATTATGGGTATTGACTCCGGTATGATATGAAACGAAACGTCTTTAGATGCCGATATTGAAGGACAATGTATCATGAAATTGGGAACTGATACAATCATAAAAGTTGAGTAGGATCATAATTCATCTAACTCGTACATATCTGGTTACATCGACGATCTGGAATTTGGGGATAACATTGCATATCATACGTCAAAATTCCTTAAATCAGCAGATGTTGACAGCCAAATCTAGAGGATAACGTTGTAATTTGCATATTAACTCTGGTATATGAAACGAAATGAAGTTAACCAACAGGAGGACGATTACCAGCATCATAAGTGGCGCAACAGCCCCATGGTGGTCCAAGGCAGTCTGCCTACAGACAGATTTCTGCACAGATTATTTTGTTTTTACGGGGTAGGGTTGTTAGCCTTATACACAATGCTCTAAGTCATATTAGAATGAGATCTACAATTTAAAGTGAATTCCGAACCACTACAAATATCCATGGCACTGGCGGGACACGAAATTGAAATCTGTGGCCTTTAGCGTCAAAGCGCTAGTCAGATATATCTATATTAAAGAAATGTATATATATTTAATTTAAGACAAAATTTAAAGCAGTGTTGTATGAGTTTGACACTTCTCATTTATTGATTTTACTAACCGACTGCCTAAAACATCACATGATGATATGTCTCCAAGGCAAGCAAACTTACTTCCTCCAACTGCGTTATCAAAACACAACCCCTCCATCTTTGAAACCGAAATAATATAGTGTCTCTCTGCACCAGCGTTTCCTTCCTCTCCGACAAGGAATTCATCAAAACTGCTTACAATATCACCCGAGTTGGTTGGATGTCATCTCTGCCTTTAAAAGGCCGCTCGAAATTCTTAAAGTCTCCAGGAAATTCCCCGCCGGCGAAGGGATATAAACCGTTATTAGAAGGGGGGCTCCCCGCATTCGAAATGAAGGGAGGGGGGGGGGCGAAGGGTATTCTTTGGAATAACTTTCCCCGGATTCAGATTCGGAAGACGCGCATAATTGCCATCCCCCTTAAATGTCAAGAGGTTGGGAAGATGGTGACTTGGAAAGCATTGTTTCCATTTGATCAGGTCCAGCTTCGCTAATGATTCAGTTTTCGAGCATCTCATTTCGGTGTCTCTGGAATACTGTACTTAATGATTACTTGAAGTGCATCGAGTTTTCCAGAAGATGAATCTCAAGGAATACCTTTACCTTAGGTTAAAGTATCGTTTTAATTGTTTATCGATTACGGATAAATCTTTAATAGCGTGGCATTTCAGCTGCATTATGGGTATTGACTCCGGTATGATATGAACGTTGCCTCTTCAGAGGCCGATATTGAAGGACTCAATGGATCTTAAAACTGGAATCTGGTACAATCATGAAAGTTGAGCATGATCACAATTCATCTAACTTGTTCAAATCTGGCGAATTTGGCGATTGACAATCTGGGGATAATGTTGCATATCATACATCAAAATTCCTTAAATTTCAAGTTTGGTTTGTCGCTCTACGGTCCTTTTGTGCACACTTTGGGCTAATTAAACCTGGAGATACAGTTTAACGTGGATTTCGAACCACTAACAAACATCCATGAAACCATCAGGATTCGACTTATAACCAAGTATCCAAGTACCACATGAAGCCTGTGGTACCAAAGGTCACAGCACTAGACAATTGGCCATCAGGCCGCAGCTAAGCTAGGGAGCTCGGTACCACTGAGTGTTTTTCGGAATCCACTTTAAACCGTAGGTATTTGTTTAATATGACGTATAATCTAACTGTAGCGTAGCGTTGGGAGTATAGCTGACAAACCTACACCTTAAAATGAAAAAAAAGGCATGTTTCGTAATCTGTCAGTAGGCAGAAGTCCTTAGCCCACCATGGGGCTGTAGCACCATTGAAGGTATCTAGTTAAAAAATCGAATAAAATAGGTATTTCTTCGAAATGAATTAAGTGTTTGCTTAATCTTTTATTAATGTACTTAATTTGTTGAATATATATGAATAGTAATATGTCGTTTTAACTTATTAATTCGATTTACTTGGTTATTACACTGTTAAATAATATCAGATATATTTATATTAAAGAAAAATACATATTTAATTTACAGAAAAATTAGTATTTTATGAGTCTGATACTCCTCCTTTACTGATTTTACTGACAGACTGCCTAAAACATCACGTGATGATATGTCTTCAAGACATAGAAAACTACTTCTTCCAACTGCGTTATCAAAACACAACCCTTATGTCTTTAAATCAAAATAATATAGTGTCTCTCTGCACCAGCGTTTCCTTCCTTCCTTCCTCTCCGACAAGGAGTTGATCAAGACTGCTTACAATATCATCCCAGTTCGGTCGGATGTCATCTCCGCGCTTAAAAGCCCGTTCGAAATTCTTAAAGTCTCTCCAGGAAATTTCCCGCCGGCGAAGGGATATAAACCGTTATTAGAAGGGGGGCTTCCCCGCATTCGAAATGGAGGGGGGTGTATTCTTCGGTATAACTTTCCGCGGATTCAGATCCGGAAGACGCGCATAATTGCCATCCCCCCCTAAATGTCAAGAGGCTGGTTGGGAAGACGATGACAGGAAAGCATTGTTTTCATTTAATCAGGTCCAGCTTCGCTAATGATTCCAGTTTTCAAGCATTTCCATTTCAGTATCTCTGGAATACCGTACTTAATGATTACTTGAAGTGCACCGGGGTTTTCCAGAAGACGAATCTCGAGAATACCTTTACCTCGGGTTAAAGTATCGTTTTAATTGTTTATCGATTACGGATAAATCTGTAATAGCGTGGCATTTCAGCTGCATTATGGGTATTGAGACTCCGGTATGATATGAAATGATGCGTCTTTAGAGGCAGATATTGAAGGACAATGGATGTTGAAGTTTGGACCTGGTGCAATCATGAAAGTTGAGCATGATCATAATTCATTTAACTTGTACATATCTGGGGACTTTGACGATCGGGAATCTATGGATAACGTTGCATATCATACATCAAAATTCCTTAAATTTGAAGATATTGAGAAACAAGTCTGGGGGGTTTGGTTTGTCGCTCTACGGCTTTTTTGTGCACACACTTTGATAATTACACCAGGACCTACAGTTTAATGTAGATTTCGAACCACTCACAAACATCCCTGCCACCGCCAGGATTCGAACCTGAAGCTGGTGGTATCATAGGCTAAATCTGGGGGATAATGTTGCACTTAAGTTGCATTATGTATAATGACTGTGGTATGATATGAAACTATGCGAATTTAAAAAGCCAACAGAAGGACAATGCATGTTGAAATTGGAATCTGGTTCTATAAAAAAGTTGATAATTTTTTTAAATTCATAAAAGTTCATGAAAATAAGAATTTTTAAACTGAGATTTTTATTATTTTTATAAGATGAGGTTTAATCTTGACGATCTGTAGTTTTCAAATTCGAGAATTCTACATAAGCTAATTTAAGCTCGATATCTTATCCTATTTCCTGTTGCTAAACTTCGTGTCAGAAATTGCAGAATTTGTAGTAGATTATGGGTTAGATAGTGTTTTATGGGAATAATGAATAATGCTTCATATTTACTTACTTCATTGCAAGAAATAAAAAAACGACAAACATACAGTGGTTGCGAGGTTAAAAAAATTTTCATTACAAATTTCTCTATTTTTTTGTATAAAACATTATAACCCAGGGCCCTCTTAGATGCGTTTTATTTATTATTTATTTAATTTATATTTGATAATATTAATCTATCTAATACATTTGCGATAAAATTAATCCATGTAACATTGCATTTAATTCAAAACAATTTTTCTGTTATTTACAATTAATTGTACATTACTACATTTCATAAAGAAAGAACTTTTTGTTCACAAATATATTTTTTTGAAAATCCCTGTAATAGAAAAACAAAATTTTCAAATAGTTATTCGTTTGAAAATCTTTCCAAATTACATTTATTCTCTCACAAGGAACTGTAATTTTTTTTCCAATTGAAAAATACAAATTTTAAATTTAAAACTATACACTATAACATAATAAGCAAAAAATACTTTTCAATGAAAAGAAAATCTCCTGTAATATGAATTGCAGAAATGTTTTATTTTCTTTTATTTAATGTCGGAAATGAAAGTATTAAGCAAAATAGACAACTGAATAATTACCGAAAAACTATGTTCTACACTAATAAAATACAATGTTGCAATACTACATAAAATTTGATCCGTAAAAATATTTTTCCAATTATTTCACAAGATAAAAATGAAATTAAAAAGCAAAATGCTAAAAGTTTCTGGTTTCTGTCTAGACAGAGTTTATTTTATCACAGATCAACTAAAATTCAACAGTTTTTAAAGAAATGCGCAAAGTACGTTAATCATAATTTTTTTTTTGTCATTGTGATAGTATTTTTTTTCCAGAAAAAAATTAACACGAGCAAAATTAAATAATATTCAAGATTATACCAACATACTTATTTGAAATTTTTCTATCTTCTAATTAATGTTTACTTCGGCATGTTGGGCATAAATATAAAAAGTGGCTTGAAATAAATGAGGATGAATCAAGAGCCAACATACCTGTCAAAAAATGGGCATGGTAAATCAATAAGCCAGAAAGTGCTTTTTGGGGATGGTGGGTTCGAACCATATCACTAATTAAAGTTTTGTGCCCAAATTGTGGTAGCATTATGTAGACATATGATACGCAGATTTCTGGACAAAGTTGCATCTTTTACATATTTCATGTAATATACCTTTACAAAGCAGCATATACATTATATACCTTTACAAAGCTGCATATACATTTTACATCGTTACAAAGCTGTATACATTTTATATCTAATATATATATAAAGCTTTGTAAATATATATATACAGCTTTGTAAAGATATTTTTACAAAACTGCATCTCCCCTTACATAGTCTAATGATCAACAGATAGGAATATAAAAAGACTTATTTCGTATATCTATAAATAAAATATTACAGGCTCGTTTAGCTTATTTTTAATTCAATACACAATCTCCAAAAGCCAACTTTTATTAAAAAACTGAATGATCTCTTATTAAATAAAAGTAGTAATTACCCGAACTTGTAAAAAAAAAATTACAAAAATAAAAGGTGGTAAAAAATTAGCGTTAATTAACAGTAGATTGTATCAACATTTAAATCCGCTGTAAAAAGACAATTAAATGAAGCATAGAACAATGAAATGGTCTCCTCCTCTAACAAAACCAAATAAACACATTCGCAGATGTAAAACCTCCATCCAACACAATACGCACCGCGAAACATTTTTAAAATGGTTGGGTTTTCAGATACGAGTTCAAAATGAAAACAAATAGGACAGTAAAGAATAAAACTTTAAAAAAAAAAAACATTCCGCATTTAAAATCTGTAACCGGGAAGCAATAAATATTCAGATAATGTCGGGAAAAAGAATTGCAAATTACAGAACACATTAATTTTAAGCGAAAAGTTTTGGCGGTACTTTTGCCAAAAGGGAAAACGGGAGAGGGAAAAAAAAGTAGTGGGGAAAACATTTTCCTGATTACTGGTAATTAAAACGCTATCTTTTTGGGGATGAATTTTTGTTGTGTCTCGATCTCTCGTCGCATTTGAAATGGGAGAAAAGGGAATTAAATTTTTCCCGGATAATGAATGCCGGATTTAATTCTAAAAATTAATTTTCTTTTATTAATTTTCCCCGCTTGAGACACCTAATTTTAGAAAGGAAAAAAAAATTGCGAAACAAATAAAACTTTTTACTGTGTTTTTCATTACACAATGAATCATCTTTTAAAAGCATTTTATTTTAACAAAATAGTTTGAGAAACAACTTTGAAAAAGGATATTTATTCTTTTTGGCGAACTTCTTCCAAATTAAGAATATATTTTAATATATTTTAAGAATATATACCGAAATGTATTCCAGAAGTTCTTCAAAAGTTTTATCGTTTGTGTAATTATAAAATTCAGGGATTTGAATCCATTCGAACTAAATGCTAATCATCTTTGACAAATGGATAAAATAATTAATATAGTTTTCTCGAAAGAGTTTTTAAATTACTTCATCTTATATATATTTTCATCATCATCATCATTATCAGTGGCGCAACAGCCCCATGGTGGTCCAAGGCTCTCCACCTATTAGCAGATTTCGAAAGGATATGTTATTTTTTTTTACGGGGTAGGGTTGTCAGTCCTACACACAATGCTCTACGCTCATATTAGACCGGGACGTACTCTTTAATAAAGTGGATTTTGAACTACTACAAACATTCATGGAAACGCGGAGACTCGAACACGAGACCTGTGGCACCGAGCGCCAGACACTCGGCCATTTAAATAGCTGTAAATATGTAAAATGTTAATAAGCTGTAAATATTATATATATGCTACACATACAGTCTTCTAAAGATATCTTCTTGAAGCTGCATCTCCTCTTACATAGTCACAACTAGATTGACATTTTAAAACATATATTTTCGAATGTCTATCAATAAAGTATTACAAGGCTCGTTTCGCTTATTTTTTATTCAATAAACAATTTCCCAAACATAATTTTTATTAAAAAAAAACTGACCGATCTCTTATTAAATAAAAGTAGTAATAAAATTACACAAATAAAAGATAACAAAAAAATTAGCGTTAATTTACAGTAGATTGCATCAATATTTAAATCCCCTGTGAAAAGATAATTAAATGAAACACAGAACAATGATATAGTCTTTTCTAACAAAACCAAATAAAACATTTGCAGATGTAACCGCTAAAATCTCCATCCAATACAATAAGCAGTGCGAAACATTTTTAAAATGGTTGGATTTTCAGATAAGAGTTCAAAATGGAAACAAATAGGGCAGTAAAGAATAAAACTTAAAAAAAAAAAAAAAAATTTTCGCATTTAAAATCTGTAACCGGGAAGCAATATTTATTCAGATGATGTCGGGAAAAAGAATAGAAAATTACAGAATACATTAATTTTAAAGCGAAAAGTTTTGGGGGAACTTTTGCCAAAAGGGAAAACGGGAGAGGAAAAAAAAGAAGTGGGGAAAACTCTTTCCTGATTAACTGGTAATTAAAACGCTGTCTTTTTGTGATGAATTTTTGTTATTTCTCGATCTCTCGTCGCATTTGGAATGGGGGAAAAGGGAATTTAATTTTTCCCGGATAATGGATGCTAGATTTAATTCAAAAAATTAATATTCTTTTAAGATAATTTCCCCGCTTGAGACACCTAATTTTTGAAAGAAAAAAAAAAAAATTGCGAAGCAAATAAAACTTTTTACTATGTTTTTCATTATGCAATGCATCATCTTTTAAAAGTATTTTATTTTAACGAAATAGTTTGAGAAACAACTTTGGAAAAGAGTATTTATTTTTTTGGCGAATTTCTTCCAAATTAAGAAGAGATGTTAATGCTGTTATAAACAAAAAGGTTATCGAGAAGTTCTTAAAAAATTTTATAGTTCGTGCATTTATAAAATTCGGGGGATTGAATTCATTACCACTAAATGCTAATAATTTTTTTGACAAATAGAATAAATAATGAATATAGTTTTCCCGAAAAAGTTTTTAAATTACTTCATCTTATATACATTTTCATCATCATCAGTGGCGCAACAGCCCCATGGTGCGCCAAATCTATCCACGTACTAGCAGATTTCGAAAAGGATATGTTATCTTTTTCTTTTTACGGGGTACGGTTTTCAGCCCTACGCACAACGCTCATATTAGATCGGGGAGTACTCTTTAATAAATAGGAGTTCGAACTACTACAAACATCCATGGAACCACGGGGACTCTAACCCGAAACCTGTGGCACTGAGCCAGTAGCACCATCAAGCGCACAAAATTGCATACATTATATAATTTTGTAGAGATACATACTATATAGAATTTTGTAAAGTTGTATAGATATCTTTACAAAGTTGAATATATAATATACGTACAGTTTTATAAAGGTATATCTTTAAGAACTGCTAACATTATATATCTACAAAGCTGCATCTCCTCTTGCATAGTCTAATGATTAACAGATTGTAATTTTAAAACATTTGTTTAAAAAAATTAAATCAAAAAACTGAATGATCTCTTATTAAACAAAAGTAGTAATTACCCGAATTTGTAAAAAAAGAATTACAAAAAATAAAACAGTAATAAATTAGCGTTAATTTACAGTAAATTGTATCAACATTTAAATCCCCCGTAAAAGATAATGAAATGAAACATAGAACAATTAAATAGTCTCCTCTAACAAAACCAAATAAACACATTTGCAGATGTAACCGCTAAAACCTCTAACACAATACGCACTGCGAAACATTTTTAAAATGGTTGGATTTTCAGATACGAGTTTTAAAATGAAAACAAATATGGCACTAAAGAATGAAACTTTAAAAAAACAAAAACCATTCCGCATTTAAAATCTGTAACCGGGAAGCAATAAATATTCAGATAATGTCGGGAAAAAGAATTGAAAATTACAGAATACATTAATTTTAAACGAAAAGTTTTGGCGGAACTTTTGCCAAAAGGGAAAACGGCAAGGGGAAAAAAAAGAAATGGGGAAAACTCTTCCTGATTAACTGATAATTAAAACGCTATCTTTTTGGGGATGATTTTTTGTTATTTCTCGATCTCTCGTCGCATTTGAAATGGGAGAAAAGGGAATTTAATTTTTCCCGGATAATGGATGCTGGATTTAATTCTAAAAATTAATTTTCTTTTAAGTTAATTTCCCCGGTAGAGACACCTAATTTAAGAGGGGGGAAAAATTGCGAGGCAAATAAAACTTTTTACTGTGTTTTTCATTGTACAATGCCTCATCTTTTAAAAGCACTTTTATTTTTACAAAATAGTTTGAGAAACAACTTTGGAAAAGAGTTTTTTTTTTGGGGGGAAGGGGACTTCTTCTGAATTAAGAAGAGGTTTTAATACTCTTATAAACCGAAATGTATTCGAGAAGTCCTTAAAAAGTTTTATAGTTTGTCTAATTATAAAATTCTAGGAATTGAATCCATTAGCACTAGATGGTAATCCTTTTTGTCAAATAGAATAAATAATGAATATAGTTTTATCGAAATAGTTTTTAAAAGACTTAATATTACATATATTTTGGCTGTATCAATTTCCTAGTTAATTTCTAAAATAAGAAGTAATTTCCTTTAATTGTACCACTATATTTTTATTTATTGTATCATATAAAATGCAAGTATTTATATATATATATATATATAGGTTTGTAAAGATATTTTTACAAAGCTGCATCTCCTCTTACATAGTCTAATGATCAATAGATAGGAATTTTAAAACATTTGTTTCCATATATAAAAAAATCCTCTATAAATAAAGGATTGCAGACTTGTTCCGCTTATTTTTATTCAATACAAGATTTCCAAACGCCAATTTTTATTAAAAAATCGAATGATATCTTAATACGCTTAATACCTTATTAAATAAAAGTAGCAATTACCCGAACTTCAAAAAAAGAATTACAAAAATAAAGAAACAGTAAAAAATTAGCGTTACTTTACAGTAGATTGTATCAACATTTAAATCCGCTGCAAAAAGATAATTAAATGAAACATAGAACAATGAAATAGTTCTCCTTTCTAACAAAACCAAATAAACACATTTGCAGATGTGAAACCTCTAAAACCTCCATCCAACACAATACGCATCGCGAACCATTTTTAAAATGATTGGATTTTCAGATAAGAGTTCAAAATGAAAAAATAGGACAGTAAAGAATAAAATTTAATAATTAAAGAATAAACCAGACATTCGGCCATTGGGGCCCGTATATATATATATTATACATACAGCTTTATAAAGATATATTCACCAGGCTGCTAACATTATATATCTACAAAGCTTCATCTCCTCTTACATAGTCTAATGATTAGCAGATTGTAAATTTATAATTAAGTTCTAATAATTCGATAAATAAAGTATTGCAGGCTCCTTTCGCTTACTTTTTTATTTGATACACAATTTCTAAAACCCAATTTTTATTAAAAAAATTGAATGATTTCTTATTAAATAAAAGTAGTAATTACCCGGAAAAAATTTACAAAAATAGAAAATAGTAAAAAATTAGCGTTAATTTGCAGTAGCTTGTATCAACATTTAAATCCGCTGTAAAAAGATAATTAAATGAAACATAGAACAATGAAATGGTCTTCTCTAAAACAAAACCAAATAACACATTTGCAGATGTAAAACCTCTATCCAACACAATACGCACCGAGAAACTTTTTTAAAATGGTTGGATTTTCAGATAAGAGTTTTAAAATGAAAACAAATAGGGCGGTAAAGAATAAAACTTTAAAAAAAAAAAAAAAAAAAAAAAAAAATTAATAAAATAAAACATTCTGGCATTTAAAATCTGTATCTGAATATTTCTTGCTTCCCGGTTAATGTCGGGAAAAGAATTGAAAATTACAGAATACATTAATTTTAAGCGTAAAGTTTTGGCGGAACTTTTGCCAAAAGGGAAAACGGGAGAGGGGAAAAAAGAAAGTGGGGAAAACTCTTCCTGATTAACTGGTAATTAAAACGTTATCTTTTTGGGGATGAATTTTTGTTATTTCTCGATCTCTCGTCGCATTTGAAATGGGGGAAAAGTGAATTTAATTTTTCCCGGATAATGGATGCCGGATTTAATTCTAAAAATTAATTTTCTTTTAAGTTAATTTCCTCGCTTGAGACAACTAATTTTATAAGGGAAAAAAAATGCAAAGCAAATAAAACTTTTTACTGTGTTTTTACTCCTACAATGCATCACCTTTTAAAAGCATTTTAATTTTGCAAAATAGTTAGAGAAACAACTTTGGAAAAGAGTATTTATTTTTTTATTTGGCGAACTTCTTCCAAATTTTAATACTCTCATAAACAAAATGTTATCGAGAAGTTCTTAAAAAGTTTTATAGCTTGTCTAATTATAAAATTCTAGGAATCGAATCCATTAGTACTAGATGGTAATCTATTTTGCCAAATAGAATAAAAAATGAATATTGTTTTATCGAAAGAGTTTTTAAAGGACTTAATAGAGAGTTTTTGCATACCATACGTTAGTTACCGTAGGACGTCCGTTAGCTTTTTCTCCCTAGCGCACATGCTCATAGAAAACTGAGCATGCGCGCTAGGGAGAAAAAGCTAACGGACGTCCTACGGTAACTAACGTACGATATGCAAAAACTCTCTAATATTACATATATTTTGGCTGTATCAATTTCCTAGTTACTTTCTAGAATAAGAAATAATTTCTATTAATTTTTCACTATATTTTTATCTATCGTTTCATATAAAATGCAATTATATATATATATATATATATATATATTTGTAAAAATATTTTTACAAAGTTGCATCTCCTCTTACATAGTCTAATGGTCAATAGATAGGAATTTTAAAACATTTGTTTCTATATATAAAAAAATTCCTCTATAAATAAAGGATTGCAGACTTGTTTCGCTTATTTTTATCCAATACAAGATTTCCAAAAGACAATTTTTATTAAAAAAACCGAATGATATCTTAATACTCTTAATATCTTATTAAATAAAAATAGCAATTACCCTAACCTGTAAAAAAAAAAGAATTACAAAATTAAAAATTAAATTGGCGTTAATTTACAGTAGATTGTATCAACATTTAAATCCCCTGTAAAAAGATAATTAAATGAAACGTAGAACAATGAAATAGTCTCCTCTAACAAAACCAAATAAACACATTTGCAGATGTAACCGTTAAAACCTCCATCTAATACAATACGCAACGCGAACCATTATTAAAATGGTTGGATTTTTAGATACGAGATCAAAATGAAAACAAATAGGGCAGTAAAGAATAAAACTTTAAAAGGTAAAAAACAATCTCACATTTAAAATCTGTAACCGGGAAGCAATAAATATTCAGATAATGTCTGGAAAAAGAATTGAAAATTACAGAATACATTAATTTTAAGCGAAAAGTTTTGGCGGAAGTTTTGCCAAAAGGGAAAACGGGAAAGGGAAAAAAGAGAAGTAGGGAAAACTCTTTCCTGATTATCTGGTAATTAAAACGCTATCTTTTTGGGGATGAATTTTTGTTATTTCTCGATCTCTCGTCGCATTTGAAATGGGGGAAAAGTGAATTTAATTTTTCCCGGATAATGGATGCCGGATTTAATTCTAAAAATTAATTTTCTTTTAAGTCAATTTCCCCGCTTGAGACACCTAATTTCCAGAAAGAAAAGAATTAGCGAAGCAAATAAAACTTTTTACTATGTTTTTCATTATACAATGCTTCATCTTTTAAAAGCATTTTATTTTAACAAAATAGTTTGAGAAACATCTTTGGAAAAGAGTATTTATTTTTGGGCACACTTCTTCCAAATTAAGAAGAGATTTTAATGCTCTTATA
Source organism: Caerostris darwini (assembly GCA_021605075.1). Classification (NCBI taxonomy): domain Eukaryota; kingdom Metazoa; phylum Arthropoda; class Arachnida; order Araneae; family Araneidae; genus Caerostris; species Caerostris darwini. Next base: position 1,512,911 of record BPLQ01007175.1, on the reverse strand, counting down.
AAAAGAAATGTATTCGAGAAGTTCTTAAAAAGTATCTTTTTTTGTGAACTTATAAAATTCGTTGAATCGAATCCATTAGCACTAAATGATAATCATTTGTGACAAATAGAATGAATAATGAATATAGTTTTCCCGAAAGAGTTTTTAAATTACTTCATCTTATATATATTTTCACCATCATCATCAGTGGCGCAACAGCCCATGGTGGGCCAAGGTTATTCACCTACTAGCAGATTTCGAAAAGGATATGTTACCCTTTTTTTGCGGGGTAGGGTTGTTAGCCCTACGCACAACGCTCTACGGTCATATTAGACCGAGACGTACTCTTTAATTAAGTGGATTTCGAACTTCTATAAACAACCATGGAACTGCGGAGACTCAAACACGAAAGCTGTGGCACCGAGCGCCAGACACTCGGCCATTCAAGCCTGTAAATATTATATATATACTATACATACAGCTTTGTAAAGATATCTTTATATATCTACAAAGCTGCATCTCCTCTTACATAGTCTAATGATCAGCGGATTGAAATTTTAAAATATTTGTTTTCAAATGTCTATAAATAAAGTATTGCTGGCTCGTTTCGCTTATTTTTTATTTAATACACAATTTCCAAAAGCCAATTTTTATTAAAAAACTTTATGATATCTTATTAAATAAAAGTAGTAATTACCCAAACTTGTAAAAAGAAGAATTACAAAAATAAAAGGTAGTAAAAAATTAGCGTTAATTAACAGTAGATCTTATCACCATTTAAATCCGCTGTAAAAAGATAATTAAATGAAACATAAAACAATGAAATAGTCTCCTCCTCTAACAAAATCAAATAAACACATTTGCAGATTTCCCTCTAAAACCTTTATCCAACACAATACTCACCGCGAAACATTTTTAAAATGGTTGGATTTTCAGATACAAGTTCAAAATGAAAACAAATAGGGTAGTAAAGAATAAAACTTTAAAAAAATAAAAACCATCCTGTATTTAAAATTTGTAACCGGGAAGCAATAAATATTCAGATAATGTCTGGAAAAAGAATTGAAAATTACAGAATACATTAGTTTTAAGCGAAAAGTTTTGGCGGAACTTTTGCCAAAAGGGAAAACGGGAGGGGAAAAAAAAAGAAGTGGGGAAAACTCTTCCTGATTAACTGGTAATTAAAACGCTATCTTTTTGGGGATGAATTTTTGTTGTGTCTCGATCTCTCGTCGCATTTGAAATGGGGGAAAAGGGAATTTAATTTTTTCCCGGATAATGGATGCCGGATTTAATTTTCTTTTCAGTTAATTTCCCCGCTTGAGACACCTAATTTTAGAAAGAAAGAAAAAAAAAAAATTGCGGAGTAAATAAAATTTTTACTGTGTTTTTCATTATACAATGCATCATCTTTTAAAAGCATTTTATTTTAACAAAATAGTTTGAGAAACAATTTTGGAAAAAAGTATTTTTTTAGGTGAACTTCTTCCAAATTAAGAAGAAATTTTAATACTCTTATAAACCGAAATGTATTCGAGAAGTTCTTAAAAAGTATCGAAAAAAAGAAGAAAAGAAGTTCTTAAAAGTTATAAAATTCGGGGAATTGAATCCCTTAGCAGTAAATGCTAATCATTCGTGACAAATAGAATAAATAATGAATAAAGTTTTTCCGAAAGAGTTTTTAAGTTACTTCATCTTATATATATTTTCATCATCATGATCAGTGGCGCAACAGCCCCAAGGCTATCCTCCTACTAGCAGATTTTTAAAAGGATATGTTATCTTTTTTAACGGGGTAAGGTTGTCAGATCTACGCACAACGTTCATATTAGACTTAGACGTACTCTTTAATAAAGTTTGAAATTAATGTTTTGAAATGCAGGCTCGTTTCGCTTATTTTCTATTTAATACATAATTTCCAAAAGCCAATTTTTATTTAAAAAACCGAATGATATCTTATTAAATAAAAATAGTAATTACCCGAACTTGTAAAGAAAGAATTACAAAAATAAAATATAGTAAAAAATGAGCGTAAATTTACGGTAGATTGTATCAACATTTAAATCCGCTGTAAAAAGATAATTAAATGAAACATAGAATAATGAAATGGTCTCCTTTCTAACAAAACCAAATAAACACATTTGCAGATGTAAAACCTCCATTCAACACATTACGCACCGCGAATCTTTTTAAAAATGGTTGAATTTTCAGATACCGAATTCAAAATGAAAACAAATAGGTCAGTAAAGAATAAAACTTAATAAATAAAATAAAACATTACGCATTTAAAATCTGTAATCGGGAAGCAATAAATATTCAGATAATGTCGGGAAAAAGAATTGAAAATTGCAGAATACATTAATTTTAAGCGAAAAGTTTTGGCGGAACTCTTGCCAAAAGGGAAAACGGGAGAGAGAAAAAAAAAGAAATGGGGAAAACTCTTCCTGATTAACTGGTAATTAAAACGCTATCTTTTTGGGGATGAATTTTTGTATTTCTCGATCTCTCGTCGCATTTGAAATGGGAAAAGGGAATTTAATTTTTCCCGGATAAAGGACGCCGGATTTAATTCTAAAAATTAATTTTCTTTTATGTTAATTTCCCCGCTAGAGACACCTAATTTAAGAAGGGAAAAAAATTTCGAAGCAAATAAAACTTTTTACTGTATTTTTCATTGTACAATGTATCATCTTTTAAAAACATTTTATTTTAACAAAATAGTTTGAGAAACAACTTTGGTAAAGAGTATTTTTTGGCGAACTTCTTCTAAATTAAGAAAAGATTTTAATGCTCTTAAAAACCGAAATGTATTCGAGAAGTTCTTAAAATGTTTCATAGTTTGCGTAATTATAAAATTCGGGGAATTGAATCACTTAGCAATATGCTAATCATTTTTGACAAATAGAATAAATAATGAATATAGTTTTATCGAAAGAGATTTTAAAGGACTTAATCTTGTATATATTTTCATCGTCAGTTTCGCAACAGCCCCATGGTGGGCTAAGGCTGTCCACTGACTGGAGATTTCGAAACAGGAGATGTTATCTTTTTTTATGAGGTAGGGTGTCAGCCCTACGCCCAACACTCTATAAATCACATTAGACCGGGATCTACGATTTAATAAAGTGGATTCCGAACCACTACAAACATCCATGGCACCGCCGGGATTCGAACCCAAAACCTGTGGTATCGAGAGGAAGAGCGCTAGCTATTCGGCCGACAAAATTATATATATTACATAACTTTACAAAATTTTATATATTATGTACCTTTACAAAGTTGTGTATATTATAATATATCTTAACAAAGTTTTATATGTTATATACATAGTATACATACAGCTTTATAAAGATATATCTTTACGAAGCTGCTAATATTATATATCTACAAAGCTGCATCTCCTCTTACATAGTCTAATGATCAAAAGATTGAAATTTTAAAACATTTTTTTTTCAAATATCTGTAAATAAATATATTCCAGACTCGTTTCGCTTATATTTTATTCAATATACAATTTTCAAAATCTAATTCTTATTAAAAAACTGAATGATCTCTTACTAAATAAAAGTAGTAACTACCCGAACTTGTAAAAAAAAGAATTACAAAAAATAAAAGATAGTAAAAATTTAGCATTAATTTGCAGTAGATCGTATCAACATTTAAATCCGCTGTAAAAAGATAATTAAATGAAACATAGAACAATGACATAGTCCCCTTTCTAACAAAACCAAATAAACACATTTGCAGATGTAACCGATAAAACCTCCATCCAACACAATATCCACCGCAAAACATTTTTAAAATGGTTGGATTTTCAGATACGAATTCAAAATGAAAACAAATAGGGCAGTAAAGAATAAAACTTTAACCAAAAAAAAAAAACATTCCGCATTTAAAATGTGTAACCGGGAAGCAATAAATATTCAGATAATGTCGAAAAAAAGAATTGAAAATTACAGAATACATTAATTTTAAGCGAAAAGTTTTGGCGGAACTTTTGCCAAAAAGGAAAATGGGGAGGGGGGGGAAATGTGGGAAAAACTCTTCCTGATTAACTGGTAATTAAAACACTATCTTTTTGGGGATGAATTTTTGTTATTTCTCGATCTCTCGTCGCATTTGAAATGGGGCAAAAGTGAATTTAATTTTTCCCGGATAATGGATGCCGGATTTAATTCTAAAAATTAATTTTCTTTTAAGTTAATTTCCCCGCTTGAGACACCAAATTTTAGAAGAGGAAGAAAAAAATTGCGAAGCAAATAAAAGTTTTTGTTGTGTTTTTCATTATATAATGCATCATCTTTTAAAAGCATTTTATTTTAACAAAATAGTTTGAGAAACAACTTTGAAAAAGAGTACTTTTTTTTTTGGTACTCTTATAAACCGAAATGCATTCGAGAAGTTTTTAAAAAGTTTTAAAGATTGTCTACTTATAAAATTCGAAGAATCAAATTCCTTAGCACTAAATGCTAATCATTTTTGACAAATAGAATAAATAATGAATACAATTTTCTCGAAAGAGTTTGTAAATGACTTAATATTATATATATTTTCGCTGTATCGATTTCCTAGTTATCTTCTAAAATTAGAAATAATTTCCTTTAATTTTTCGCTATATTTTTATTTATTGTTCATATAAAATTTAAATAATTTCTCATTCTAAGGTTCGATCGTTTCTTTTCATGTTTTTTGTAATTTTATTGAATAATCCTATTTGTGACACTGTTCAATTTTATTATTTTGAAATCTATATAATTTTTTGTATTTTAAGAATACGAATTTTATTATTCTCTTTTTAAAATTCATTTGAAAAATATTGCACAATAAATATAAATGTGCGCGTAGCTTCAAAACCAATGTTAATGAATGCTTCCTGTCCATAAACGATAATAAAAATCTAAAAGCTTTAAATGATATTCAAACCATTATAGCCTTATAACAGCGGACATTTGTTGAATTTTATGTTCACTTAAGCAGTAATAATACACTCGATGGCGCTTGTGATGTTCAGCCTCTTGCATCGTTATCGGACTACCTGGTGGAAATTTTCCGGGATTTCTCCAATATGATAAGCAAATTCGGGTATTCCCCCTAAAAACTCCAGAAGGCACCAATCCTCCTTCTTCAGCGACACGGAGCAGAAATCAGACTCCTACCTACGGGTACTCTATCAAAACAGAAGTCCCTTTCCCTCCTTCCATGAGGGATACAACAACAATGTAATAATACAATACAATATTTTTAATATACAAGCTATTTGTAAATTGTAGGAGGTGATCATACCGATCAAAACGAATATAGGGCTACATTACATAAGAGTGCCAGAAAAGAGCCAAGTTAAATGTCCAAATTGAACTTTTAACAGAAGGGGAGAAAGAAAGAGATTCAACGACTTCCAAGGGTACCATGCCACACATAATTGTAAGAGAACCGCACGACTTCAAAAACTGCTGTCGTGATTTTCGCATGCACTGCAACAACGATTATCGTGATGTGATCTTCCATGGAGTATCTCCTGCACCAATGATTCCATGGAGTACCTGTCAAATAAATAACTTATTTCCAAAATGTTGGTGTCAAGGATTTGTTTTAAGCAAACTTACGGTGAAAAGAAGCTGCATCGACAGATGCGGCACATCAAGGTTCAATAGATAACCAACCGGAGATGACTCCCGTGGAGTATAAGTAGTATATCATACCAATGATTCCATATACCCATTTCTTCTGCGATGGTAATAATCTGAAGAATTGAGGATGCAATAGCAATCAGTTGATACTATTGAACTTAAATGCGTCGCAACTCATTGTGTGGCTCCTTTTCAGTGGGAATTTGCTTAAGATAAATCCCTGATACAGAAGTTTTGGAAATATGCTACTCTTTTTTGGCATAAAAGAAATTCCATTAGAAGTGAATACTTGTGCGTTTTTTGGGCGTGTTTCAAAATTATTTTCTGACTAAATGGAAAGCGACCACAGGTTTCGTATTAAATTGTGTTCAAATAGTTTACGCATTTTTTGTATAATCTTTGTTAAAGCTCCTATCTGATATAATTTTTTTAAACCTGTTCTACCCGGTTGCATTTCAAAGTAGTAGATAAAAGCTGGAGTTGCCCAAATAGATAAAACAAATTTCAGTACATAGCATCCTTCCGGAAGTTAACTCTTATTATTAACCATGAATTATTGACATCTATTACAAAAAAAAATCAAATTCACATATAAAGATTTTTTTTTAAATAAAAACAATTATTAGTTCTATTTTTATGGTATGGTATGGTATGGTATGGTATGAAAGTGGTCTAACAATTCCTGAACAACTTAATATGCAAATATAAGTTGCCTATCCTGAAATTTAAAGAATTTTCCCCACACATGATCCCTGCCTTTTCTATTCAGTGAGTTCCACTTTTAAATTGTTTTTCTCTCTGAGACGGTTCAGTTTCACTGATTTATCAAATCAAACCATTTGCATTCCTCCCGCCCCCCCCTCAATCCTAGAGCCCCGAAAACGAAGATCGATAAGGGATCTCGCTGAAAAATGGAGAAGGGTGAGAAAAAGACAGTTGTCTGAGAAAGAGATAGAAAATCGCTGTTAAATTATCGATAAGAACTATTAAAGCATGCAAACGACTTGAGATGATTGGAATTGATAAGACCTAGTGGAGCGAACATCTCTTTGAAAATATTCAAATAGTTGGGGCAGGACAAGACAGCAAAAGAAATGAGATATCAGGAATTTTTTTTTAACCATGATTTTTTTACTTTATATACCGAATATTCCACATGTCAATATATCTATGAATTTACTAATAGCGTTTTTAAAAGTTTAAATTGCGTTCTTATATTACAGGTGAAGATATAATTCATATTTTTTAGATAATGCAATACGCTGTACCTCAAATTTTAAATCTACTAAAGTGCATTGAAAAAACATGCCATTCTTCAGATGTGTACCTATCATTAGAATAAGAAGTTTCATAGATGAATTTTATTTCGTCTATGAATCTCCTTTTTCTTATGCAACGGTGCAAATTCTTTCTTTCTTCTTTTGTTATATATTGGTGAGCCTCATGTACCACTTTTGTATCCCACGAACAACCCACCGATATGTGATGAGATGGGAACATACCGTTCGGGATGACTTTTAGGGTTAATAGTCAAGCATTGGCGTGAAGTATGAGAGAAAACCCGAAAGTATTTTCACCATTCTACCACACATATTGACTACATCTGATTTGCATAGGTGAGTGGCTCTTTACACGTATTGCTAGAAAAAAAAAAGATAATGTAATGGACAGGCGTCGAAATTCTAAACATGTCATAAAAAATTGAAGAACAGATTGTGACAAATTTGTAATTTTTGTTGTTTGTTTGGATAATGTAATTATAAATACAATTTTCGACTGATACATTTATCAACACTGAAAATACAACAGACACCAAACCTAGCTTCAAAATTTATTAGCCGCATCCAATCATCAGAGAAAGACTCGATCATCGAGTTGGAAATCAAAACGTACATAGCCAACTAAGCGGAAAAGCATCAGAATTATATGATTTGCCTTTTTTTTTAATAAAAAATTCTTTATCTCAGTTTAACTAGACAAAATTCACAACAGTAGTCGATGAATTAATTATTTTCTTTTTAATGGTAACATAATTTATCTTTCCTTATCTTTTCTTTATTCTTATGTGTGAAACTTATGTGTGCAAATGAGCAATTTGCCAAAATTAATTTTTTACCTCGTCAAATTACAGTTCATCGTAATTTAATTTGATCTTATTTTATTTCATACAATCAAAAACCTTGAATTCATTGATCCTGTGAACCGTGACATGAAGCCTTGAAATTGCTCCACCAAAACTAAAGTCTTTTTCAGTTTAGAAACTGATGTAAAATACCACCTAATAAACTATAATTAAATAATTATTTATTGCTTGAAAACACAATGAACAGTTTTTTTTTCAATATCATTCCTTTTCTCCACCTCGTCAATGTATCAGACAGAAGGGTTCTTTTTTTTTCTGCAGTTCCCGTTGAGTGGCAAGCAGCCCTTTTGACACACAAAAAGAAAACATCCCCGTGGCAATTTTGAACCACTTCCAAGTCGATCACGAGAGCTCAATTGCTACTTGCCAACATCACTTCGTCCGCGGGAGAATTGAAGTTAATTCCGCTCTCATTCGTTTTCGGATAAACGGTCGCCGACGAAGCAGTAGGAAAAAAACCACGGGGAAATGTTACTCTAGGGTTTGTAATTCTTTTTTCTTAAAAATAACATAATTAAATCCAACAAAAGTTGGTTTTATGTAGTGCTCAGCGATAGGAAGTGTTGTTAATAAATTCAGGTTATAAAATTTATGCACTGGATTTTGGATACAGTAAATCCTTGCAGAACCTCGGATTTGCAGAACTAGATTTCGCACATACGCCTTATCTTAATGGTTTAAACTTGTCAAAATCCAAAATTTTATTCACGCATGGTACGGTACAGAATTTATTTTTAAAGTTGTCATAAGATGTTATATTCAACGGATTTAATTTTTAAAGTTGCCACAGATGTCATTTTTTAAAGTTGACATAAGACTCATTTTTAAAGACTTTAATTTTCAAAATTGCCATAAGACGCTATTTTTAAAGGATTTAATTTGTGAATTTGTCTTTTAATTAAAAAAAGTTTTTAAAGTTGGATTTAATTTAAAGTTATATCTTATAATACAAGTTTAAATTTGAAGCCAAAGAAGTCTTGAGAATTGCAAAAGCAATAGGTTTGCTTTGGCTTGCCGCTATACGGTCATTTTATGCACACGTTGGGCTAATCAGACTGTTAATTATGCTGGTTCGGAATCCAAACATCCATGTCACCGCCAGGATTCGAACCTGAAGCCTATTATACCAAAGGGCAGAGTGCTAATCAATTGGCCATCAGGCTGTTCAAAAGCAATAGGAGACAAAGCAAAAGTCGAAATTGATAAAAAAAAGTGGACATTTTATGTGTAACAAAAATGTCCACCACAAAAATGTCCACGCAAAAATGTCAAAACTTTGCATTGTTTACTACGAAATTTTTTACATTTTCAGTGTTCCACGCTAATATTACCCAATTTTTTTAATTGCATGTCATTAAAATATACAGTAATAAAAATTATTTGTATTCTTATTTGGTCATTTTTTCCCCTTTTTAATTAAAACACTATTTGGATTTGTTTAAACTATACATACTTCCTTAATTTCAGCTATATCCAAAAGATTTTTGCCATAGTTAATTTTGCGGATTGTAATTTTATATTTTACACAATGTCTTAACAATGCATCGCTTGAGTTCGGTAAGGCTTATTGTATTTAATTATTGTATAAAAATTAATTTGTTGACATATTAAAAAGCCAATTCTAACAAAAATCAGAGAGTCATTGCAGGGTCAAATCACGAGATTTACTCATCCGCTCGAAGTTTTTTGCAATGCACTGGTGCACCGACTCAAGCCACGAGTGATTTCGTCCTTTTTTTTGTATAAAATCACGCACTATATTTACTATTTCTAATGGTATAAGGATTGTATTTAATGGAATGTAAAAAAAACAGCAAAGATTTTAAATACAGAATTTAAATTTTATTATTATTCGCGTACATCATGTCGGAACTTAGATGAGATGCAACAGACTAAACAGAAAAAATAATGTATAATTTCTGATAATTAAAAAAAATGCTCAAAATTATAAGTAAGGCAATAATAGTATACTTCCTTGAAATTGTATTGAATAAATGAAACGATATCTGCATGTTAAAAGTACCTAGAAATAAAATGTTGTACCAATTTATTAAATGATTAATTCAAAAAAATTATGCACAATTGCTAAATTTTAGCGTTACAATGTTCTTGTACAAGTCTCTATATTAATACAGGAAAACAAAGATTTGGCAAGATAACAATTTCTTTTAATACATAAAATGGTTAAAAATAATTTAACAAATTTATTGACTGTTAAAAAGATAAACCTACTATGAAAGGTTCTTTCATACTCGATTCATTGTTATTCGATATATTAGCTGGATTTGATATTTTTTTTTTCCGAGTAATATTTTTAACGAAAATTTGAACTTATATAAAAGATTTTTTCATTGATTCGTTTAAGAAATAAATCCTCTGAATAGAGCTCTTGAATGGATTTCAACATTTGAAAACGTTTTTTCTTTTGTTTAAAATTTATGAAAGCCTAGCCATATATATTATGTAAAAAAAGAAATTTATAATAAATTTCAAAATTCAAATAGAAAATTTGGTCTGTTTCATATTTTAAATTTTGAGGAGAAAAAAAAAAATGTGATTTTTTTTTTCTAAAGCAAGATAATTTTAAAATATAATTTATATATTCTATTTAAAAATACAGAAAACTTTTAAATATAACATTAAAAACATCTCTAGAACAACTAGAATTTAAATGTATTTTAAGAAATAAACTTTCCAAGAAATGATGATTATATATATATATATATATATATATATAATCATCCAAAATGTGTTTAATTTGTGAAAGTCTTTCAGTTAATCTTCCAGCCTAATCTTAACTTTTTGGAGAATGTTTATTAAAATTATGATTAATAATATAAGTATTAAAACAATTATTCAAAATACAACAATAAAACAAATTCACAACACTGATTGCATAAGAGACGATCCAGACTTAGATAATTTACTAATTATAATAATTGAGGAATGATTATAATTAACTCCTGAAAGATTATGATTATAGATAATTGAACTACTTAGATCATTTAATAATTATAAATATATTTGTAGCAATTAAAACGTGCACATTTCTTTTTTACAATATAAAAAATTCTTTATAACAATTTTTTTTTATTCACACAAAATGTGTTTGTGAAAGTCTCTTGCAGTTAATCTTTTAATCTAGTTTATACTTTTTAGAGAATGGTTATTAAAATTATCATCATCATTGGCGCAACAGCCCAGTGTGGGCCAAGGACCTCTACCTACTGGCAGATTTCGAGACGGGCGATATTTTTCTTTTTTATGTGGTAGGGTTGCCAGCTTTACTCCCGGTTCTCAAAAGTTATATGAGACCGAGAAATACAGCTTAAAGTGGATTGCGAACCACTACAAACATCCATGGCACCTATTAAAATTTTTTCTAATATAAATATTCAATTATTCAAAATACAAAAGTAAAACAAATTCAAAATTTCTGCCATATTTGATATCATTTTTTTACCACTCATTGCATTAGACATGATCAAGACTTAGAACATTTATTGATCATAATTAACAAAAAAGAGTGACAGCGGTGCCATGGATATTTGTAGTGGTTCAGAATCCACTTTAAACTGTAGGTCCCAGTCTAACATGGCTGCAGAGCGTTGGGCGTAGGGCTGACAACCCTACCCCGTAAAAAAGAAGACATCTTATGTTTCGAAATCACCCAATAGGCAAGCGGCCTTGGCCCATCATGGGGCTGTCATGATACATTAATAAAAATATGATAAATTAATAAAAACTACTTATTAAATTAAAATTTATACAGTTACATAAAATTTTCTTCATGATTTTTTCTTTAGCAGTCAGATCGACCTAAAGTAATTTACTCCACTGGCACGAAGCCACTGCTACACAAGAAAGAAAACGGGCATTTTGAAATACTTCCAAATCGAATATATACCCGGGTCAAATTGATAGCTGCCCTCTCTATTATCTCATCCGTAAGAAAACACGTCGAGGAATAAGGAAGGAAAAAAAAAGATAAAACTTCCGTTTCGGATGATGATTCACGGAAAGATGAAGACGAAACGGAAAAACAACATCGGGAAAGCCAAGCGGAGAAAGAGTAAGTTGATCTTTCTATATAAATAACGCAAATATACGCGAGGGTAGGAGTTCTCTGGGAGTGGGTAGACGATGCCAGTTCTGCTGACTAATTCCTCGAGTTCACTGCCATATTTGATATCAGTCTTTTGTATCACTAGTGGTATATAAATACAGCAATAGCTCACATAATCCGGATATTTAATTCTACCCATTTCCTGGAATGTTTGAAATGGGACTAATCGAAGAATTGAGTACAAACATAAATTGATGCAAATTTTTTTTTTCAATTCAAAAAACGATATTAATTTCATACGTCAGTATTGAAAATAAACATAGGGAAAAGAGATTGGTAGGGCCTGCGTGGCCAGCGCTCTGGCGCTCGGTACTACAGGTTTCGGGTTCGAGTTCCGGCGGTGTCATAGACGTTTATAGTGGGTTCGGAATCCCCTTTAAACCATAGGTCCCGGTCTAACATGATTGTAGAGCGTTGCGGAGGTACTGTTACACCACGTCCGTAGCTTACCTTCAAGCTGCACGCACCTCCTAGGTAGTGCTGAGTGAGTTACGTCGGTGCAGTGGTTGCCTTAAGGCATTCAAGACAATTGTCTAAATGTTTGCCAGCTACATTAGAACAAAAGGTTGGTTTGTCGCTCTATGGTCATTTTGTGCGCACTTAGGACTAACCAGACCGGTACCTACAGTTTAACACGGATTCCGAACCACTAAAAACATCCAGACCATCTCCAGTATTCGAACCTGAAGCCTGTGGTACCAAAGTCCACAGTGGTAGCCAATTGGCGATCATGCCACAGGGAAAAGAGTAGCAAAACCGGGTTTTACCGTTGTTTCATCCTGTAGAATAAACTATTTATCTGTTTTTATATGAAACAGTACCAATCATCTATGTGAAACAAAAGTAGCCCAATGTTGAGGTTATTTTCCAAGGAATGGAACTTTCGTGGCGTCTGTAAGTTGCTGTCGCTTTAGTTGCCGCCATGTTTAGTGTGGTTAGTTCTGTGCGGAAAAATCTGGTACCCAGTGGTAGGGCAAAACAATATGATCCCCAGTTTTATCTTACCACATTTTAGCAAGAAGCTCGTAAATGGATGATTTATAATCCAGGTTGTATAGTGTCCATTTTTGAAGGGATTCAGATTTTCAAGAATGCGACGGTCCGTGCAGCAGTTATGCAAACAGCCGGCCATCAAGGGAATTTTTCAAGCAGAGAATTATCCTTTTAAATACCCGATTTTGTTTCAAAAAGTTGGAAAATCAGCTTAAAAATTAAAATTAAATGCTGTTAGGGTTTGTTTTGTGTTCACTTTGCCCATAAATGCCTGGTTTTAATTGCCACTATCTCAAAAGTTGCACTCTTGATTGTCTTTACACTCCACTGAGTGACCAAGAAACGTTAAATTTGATCTATAAGTAACATATTTCAATAGACTTCGTATGCCCGACTACTGCTATGTCTTGCCTGACAGGATGGAATTGTTCATCAACTACGCTACGGTATAAGCCCTGACCCCTATTTTCCCTACTTAAAAGAAAAACTTCTTAGCAAAGAATGTAGTTTTTTCATAACCCTTGATTATTTTGAGCCTTTGTTCTGAAGTGAGCATGTACGTTTCTTGGTGATTGAATTATTTTCATGTTTACTTTTTACATAGGATTAAAATTTAACTACTACAAATAAAAAAAATTTAAGTTAAAATAAATAAAATTTAAGTTGTACAGTCTTTCTGTGCTGTCTCTGAATGTCATACCAGCAGTAAACAACCTTCATTAATTGTGTTTTACTAATTATTTATTTACAACAGTTTTCACTGATTTCAGTTGATTGTTCATGGTATATTAAATGGAGTAGAAGGGCTTTGATGCCAAATAATCATTTTAAGTACGAATTTATTTTGATACACATCGAGATACGAATAAGAATTTAAGATACGGATTTCGATAATTCATTCGATTTCATTATGTTCACAATAATTGACAATAGAATAATTCATTATCTGTATAAGAAATTATTTGTGATAAAGATCATTATGAAGAAAAAGGCATGCACGTATCTTACAAATATTAAATAAAAGGCATGAATAGAACATAATTTTAATTGAGTTTAAAATAAAAAAAAATATTTTTTTGTGTTTAGACATCGACGATAAATATTTATAAAAATATATTTCGAATAAATGTGTCTACTTAAATTTAATTAAAAACTTAAAAAAAAAAAAAAAAAAAAAAAACTGATAATGTACAGTTATACTCCAACATACACAAACAAGATTTCTTTCGTTTGATATTCGATTATTTTGACACTGATAAAAATACTGTCACTCCTGAAAACATTGAAATTCACCTTTATCAATATAGAATCTTTAATTGTAAATTTTGGTTTACAGTTAGTGTTTATGATTTCTTAATTCCCAGCCCCTGATATTTTTTCTCTGTCATTTGATTTTTTATTTTTTTTAAATTTTATCAATTTTAGTGTGTTTCAACTGAGGAAAATGTTCAATATAATCAATATTTTTCTTTTGAACTAGTGTTTTTCGGTAGTTGATGGGGCAAATTGAACGATTTTATATGAAAAACTGCATCAGACTAAAGTAAATTCGACTTACCTATTATCGCCGGACTTAATTATCGCGTAGTTTAGGAATATTATGACATTAATAGCCAATATTAGTAAATATATATAAACAGATAAGGCAATTTAGAATTGTTTGCTAAAAAATATTTAATTTTATTTTTAACTTGGCATTTTATAATAGCAGCCATGAATTTGCACACCAAAAAGATTAATCCGCAATTTTTTTTACTATAGTATAAATCATTTTACAACCACAAAAATAATATACGTTTTTATGAAAGAAAGTTTCCTTGAATGTCGACAGCACGCTTCACGCTTGCTTTTATCAGATATCTTATCGATAAGCTCCCCCCTTCTTTCTCCGAACTGTTATGTTGGAGATCCTTATCTTTGCTAAGATCTCCCCTCTTTAGCACTGATCAGAATCGCTGCGTGCTATTCGAAAAGTAAAACACTGTTTTTAATTCCGCTTGTAATAGTTCGACTTAAACTTTAAACGAAATCTGCACCGAATAAATCTTAGTATTAAAACGCCATTTTTGTTTTAAGAAATTAAATTGTGGATTGTGTTTATTTTCAACTGCCATAATCTTAACCAGCACTGTTATTATTTAGGAAAACAAAAATGGCAAATTTCCTTACAACATTGTGAATTTATATTTTTTAAAATAATTACATAACAATTTAACTTCAATCCACATTTTATACTTCTGTTATTTGAGATATCTCTTAATTTAGATCAGGGGTGGCCTACCCAATGATATTGCTGGCTACTTTGGAAATGCCTCATAGTTCTGCGGGCCGCATGTAAAATTAGTATATATCCCGCATATAATTATATATTTAGAACCACTATAGATATTTTTTTTGGAGTGAAAAATTGAAACACAATGAGCTATTATTTTTTTGTTTACTATTATTCTCACATGTAAACATAGATAATAATGGATGTTTCCGATTAGAGTCTTATGTTTGAGCATGTTTTGTGTTTGGTCAATTTCTTTTTAGAAAAAAAAACGGTTAGCAGGTGTAAGTTGAACTAAAGGCGCTAACAGCTTCAACTAAGAGTCTGGTTTTCTCTGCTATCAACAATCAGCTGTGTGTATCTGGGGATGGTCATTGTGGTCACTTAAAGTAAAACATAGAACATGTTTTATTAGATGTTCCAAGATGCGCGCGCCTCATGAGTTCTAAGAATATAATTTAATCATTCTATGAACTCATAAATAAAACAAGCAATATCTGTTATATATTCACAAGAACATTATTTAAAATCAAAGTTAATTTTTGAATATATGAATGCACACATAATGTATTTTTTTTTAATACATTGGTTTTCACTACTTTTACAAAATATATTTATCTTATAATGACCAAAGTGTGATAAATCACACGGGCCAGAAAAGTATTCAAGTCGTACCGCGAGTTGACCAACCCTGCTTTAGGTAATATATATTAATTACCCAAATATTTTTAAGAAATCTGAGCGAAATGAATTCAAAGATTATTACTGAAAATTTTTTTTTAATTATTATGTTGGATAATTGTGCAATATTTACTAATTTTTTTAAAAAATTTGTCGTTAAAATAATTTATGTGTCGGTATAAGAAATCTCTTTTTTCAAATGCGAGCAAATTAAAGCTAAAAGATTGGATTTAAAATTTAAAACAAGTATTTCCAATCTACACCGAATTCGTCTTTATATCAAACGTCATTCTGACTGAATAAATTAATGATGAATCATATTTTATCTTCCAAAGTTATCATGCAAAACGTGTTTAAAAATGGCGTGAAGGTTAAGATGTAATTACAGATTACTTAAACTTTAAGTTTCTTTTTATTCACGGTATAATTTGCGATATAAACAAATTTCTGACTGATGTTACCAGATAAAACAGTGCACGCAACTGCGATATTCTTTTTTCGTGATAATTTTCAAAGGTTAGCGAAACCTCCATTATTAAATTTTTCTATTCATGGATTAGGGCAATCTTTAATAAATGTAGAATTTTCCATTAATGAAAGGTTAAATGTAGTGGAAATAAAGAAAAACCTATTTTTATTTAAATTTTATCACGAACGAGTAACATGAGGTTTACCGATAATTGAGAATGAATAAAACAGCTTTTGCTAATAATACGCGATGTAAAAGGATTGCATCAGAAATACTTTGAACTAGCAAAATTAATCCAAAAATTGTTTTTTTAAAAATATTTTTCCTTCAACAGCCATAATTTTTTCAGGCTTTTTTTCTATTACCCCTGGATAGCTAAACTGTCAATGCGATATATTTTGTCGCAACTGCCACCAAGTCTACTCGCCGTTCAAAGCAATGAATAAAACACTCAACATCGAAATGGAAATTATTTCAATTATAGTTCGCGCTCATGAACATCCATATGAATGAATTTTAAAAAAATGTTGGTTTTATTGAAAAAGTATATAAATTTCATATAACACTGTATAAATTTTGACAATTTAAAAAAAATATCCTCAAATAGCAATTTGATTTAAGCCCTAAAAAAAGCATATTATATGAAATACAATATAAATATAAAGAAAATTATATAGGGATCTATTGTAAAGCAAAAAATTTACATTTGTAACAGTCGCAATTTGCATTTATAATTTCAGAGGCGAATGTCCACGAGCGCACACTCTATTTGAAATGATTTCTATTTCGATGTTGATGCGTGTTCATTCATTGCTTTGAAAGGCCAGTAGACTCGGTGACAGTTGTGACAAAATGTCTCGCATTGACAGTTGGGCTATCTAGGTTTAGTTTGGTTTGGTTTGGTTTGGTTTGTCGCTCTACTGTCATTTTGTGCAGACTTTAGGCTAATTAGATCGACTACACGTTAGACTGAAGTTTAAAGTGGATTACAAACCACTAACAAACATCCATGCCATCGCCAGGATTCGAATCTGAAGACTGTGGCATCAAAGACAAAGTGCTAACCAATTGATCATCAGGCCGCTGGACTATCTAGGGATAATCTATTTAACATTACTTTCACTTAAAGGTGATTATTGTAAGTTTTTCAGAAAGATATATTTTCACCCCCTCTTATTTGCGCACTTCCCACTCATGTTGTAATCTGAATAAGGCTGAATTCACTATAAGATCTGCCGTATCAGTGGACAAAAATGGAAATCTGATGACATTGATTCAAATCCTTGTAGTTGTGTGATATATTTCATTCCGAATCTCATGTTAATGTTTTCTGATGAGAACGACTGATCAAGCCTACGCTTTTCTTATCATGGTCCTTCTGATGAGAATACTTTGAGGGAACTGCATCGCATTTATATGTCATATTGAGAAAGTCACGGATCCCACGTAAATTTAATACTTGCGTAAATCAACATTCTTTTTAGGTGGGATAAAAAAAATTATTATTTAGCTGCGTTGGAGTTTGATGAATAATTCGAAAGACTTTCTTTTTTAAATGTAGTTTGAAGAGCATGATATGGAAAAAGCGTTGATTTGAATCGCTTGATATGGAAAAAAAAAATTGTGGAAAAACAAATTTTAATTTGTAAGCGCTTTAGTGAATTACAAGTAGATTTGCGTATTATGTTAATGAAAATTACTTAATGAATTACAAAAATATATATCAAAGGAGAGTTTTCAAATAATAAAAAAACATTTATATATAGTAAAAATTCTTTTATTCGACATGTGCTATAGTAAGGTAACAAGTGGAAATAAGTAAAACACAGTGCAAATATATTGTAAATGTTTAAAAAAATCGAATAAGAGATTATATGATGCAACTAAAAAAAAAGTTAATTTGATCGATAACCCACAATTTTTTAAAATTACTTTGAGGACTGGATCGTAGTGACCATTTCCTTGTGAGCAACACCGACGAACGTTGTTACTCATTTAGCACTACTCAGGGGGTATACTCATATGTAGCTTGAAGGTATGCTACGGACGACAGTAACACTACCCACATAATTCTCTGTGATTCTATTAGATAGGAACCTACTGTTTAAAGCGGATTCCGAACCACTACAAACATCCATGGCACCACCGGGACTCGAGCCCGAAACCTATGACACCAATAGCCAGAGTGATAGTCACTCTGGCCATTAAACCTCAATAACCCACAATTGAAAAAGATTGCAGAAGTAAATGGATTATTTTAATTTGTATTCAATGAAGATGTCAAAAAAATATGAGGAAATAATTTAGGTGCAATTTATTTCGGAGCATTTAAGCGCGTCGCATTAAGTCGTCTCTTTCAAGTTTACTACATACAAAATTAAACTTTCTACAGCTTGGTTTTACACATCAATAGAAAACAACTAAAAAACACTTCAAATCAATATTTTAATTGCTATGTCAATTAAAAATTTTAGCTGTCAACATTTGAAAAAAATTATTCTAACCTGTTTTGTTACTAGAAAAAAAAGTTGTTTACAATTAGTACGATATGTTAGCATTATATGTATAAAAAAAGAGTCTTTATAAAAATCCCTGCATTGCTCATTTCCACGCAAATTTCACATTTTTGTCATTTGACATATCATGTGATTTCAATTCTTCAATGTGTTCCGTTTTTTCTACGTAATATTACGATTCTGCGTTTAATTCAGAATTAAACTTTAAATCTATTTCTCATAAAACCGAAAATATATGAGGAAACTTGTATTAGCATCTAAATAAGTTACGCATCGTACCATCATCATTATCATCAACGGCAAAAGCCCCATAGTGGGACAAGACCGTCTACCTACTGGCAGATATGGCACAAGAGATGTTTTCTTATTACAGTGTCGGGATGTCTGCACTACACTCAACCCTTTACAGTCATATTAGAGTGCGACCTACGGTTTAAAGAGGATTACGAACAACTACAAACATCCATGGCACCGCCGAGACTTGAAGCCGAAATCTGTGGCTCCGAGCACATGTACGTATCGTACCAAGTGATTAAAAAAAATTTGCATACTTTTCAAATTTTCAAAAATGGATAGAAAGAAAAAGTTGAATATTTTACAAATTTCAATTTAAGAAACTGAAAAGACGTAACAAAAATACATCTAAATTCGTAGCGAGTTGAAAAAAAGAAATATTACGCACTCCTTCTATAAAATACTTTCCAAAAACACTATTTTTTTAAAAAATAATTTATAATTTCAGAATTAAAATCCTTCAAAAAACTTATTCAATGAAACTATTTTATTTTTAAAAGAACTCCTTTTTATCTTCGAACTTGCAAATTTAAAAATTTTTTATTTTTATTTCTAATTCTTTTATTTACTTCAACAAAAGAAAAATTAGCGATAATTACTGAATATTGAAATTAAAAAAAAAAATAAGCCATTGCATAATACATAAGATTACAATAAGATTAAAATTATAACAACTAAATTGTAATGATAACAATTAACGATACATTTAATTTAACAATTATTCAATATTATTTTATTACTTTAGATAAAAAAAAATTAGAAAATTATCCGGAAGCTTAATACAAAGATCATTGAGAAATATGGAATTCTTAGTTTAATTCCTCACACTTTTTTTACGTAAACAATTTCCACATTTTTAATTGAATCGTATACACATTAATATTATTATTTCAGATTTAAAATAACTTTATTTCTAGGAATATAATTAAGAGAAACACTTCATTTTTTTTTAAATATTGTTTGTAAAATTAAAAAATTTACTCATTTCTTACATTTATAAAAATGTATAAATGACAGAAAAATTATAAATTTTAAAGATTAGTTTCGAATTAAATTAATCCTTATTATAACTTTTTAGAGTAATCTAAAATTCTTATGGCCAAAACAAGTAAAACAAAACTTTTATTAGATATCAATATAAAACTTAGAATGAATGGTTTTTACCAAGCAATAACAATAATTTTTAGCTGTCAAAAATTCTTATACGAGAATTTCTATTTGGTTCTAATTTACTGAACATGAAATGCATCTATGTTTCGAAATCATTATTAATTATAATTCTTTAGAGCAATCTAAAATTCTAAGAGTCAAAACAAGTAAAACAAAACTTTCACAAGTAATTTATTATAAAAGTAAATTTACTTTGATTAGAAAACTCATTGAATCTATTTAATTTATTAGAGAAAAAATTATTTATTCGATATCCTTATTATTCGTTATTTATTTGAAATCCTTATTATAATTTTTCTCAGTAATCTAAAATTCTTAATAGCCAAAATAAGTAAAACAAAACTTTCACGCGTAATTTATTATAAAAACACATTTACTCTGTTCAAAATACTCATTAAATCACCCATTTATCAGAGAATAAATATTTTGTGCTGTGATATCAACAACTGTCATAGCTTAAAAACACGTTTTCCACACACAAAATTTTTGTCAAACCTTATTGATCAAGAAACTTAATGTTCGAACTGTCATAAAGTTTGCAGAACTGCATGGCCTATCATTCGAACATGAGGTACAAATATTACCCAGGCATTTATTTAATGAAAACTTAATTTTTTTAAGTAAAATTAGTATTTAAAAAATGTTCTTACCTTCACTCAAATGGAAGAGGAACGTCGGCAACCGCTCGAAAAAGAGCTCATCTTCCGGTTCTTAAGAACATCTTCTGCCGAGCGCCGGCCGTAGATGCTATGGATTCCACAGCAGCCTTCTTCCATTCGGCGGGAGGAGGTCACGTGACCGGGTCACGGCAGCGCCATCTACCGGCGGGCAGGGGAGAGAGTAATCGAATTTTTCCGAGCGATTGAGTCGGTTTTTCTTCTTGTTATTTGGTTGAATGGAGGAATATTTCGGGAAGGGGATTCTGTTAAGGGGTGCTGCTATTGTTTGTTGTTGTTATTATTATTTTCTATATAAGGTCGCGTATTTCGACTTATATACCTTTCTAGACACAAATGTTTGGAAGGGTACTTTTTGACATGTTTTTTATTGGTCTTAGGATTAGATTTTGCTGCAACTATTTATTTATTACACATATTAAACAGAAAAAATTGTACATTAAAATGCCCAAACATCAAAATATAATTATTTTTTCAAAAAAACAAAATGATTAGATTTACTTAAATAATTTTTTTATAAATCTAAAATAATTTTCGGTATGAAAAAAAATAATAAATAAATAAATAAAAATAAAAATAATAATAAAAAAATTTGCAATGAGGAAAATTTGCTTTTCTTATCCCACGTGGTAGACAGCAACATCTAGAGAAAGTCCATGGAACCGTGTTCTCATGGAAAAAGGGAAGGGAGAGACAGCTTCTACTGTGATGGAGCAACCGTAGGTAGAAGTCTGCCTTCTGCTCTGTGTCGCTGTAGAAGGCGGGCAGTGTCTTCTGGGATTACCTTTAGGGAGAACTAACCCCAATTTGATATCGTATGGGAGAAAACTCGAAAAACTCCCACCTGGTAGTCCGACTCATGAGGCAAGATGCTGAACATCCAAAACGCCATCGAGTCTCCTCGTTTTTTGATACAGCGTCTACAATAAAGATGCAAGTGGATTGAACCTCAGTCTTAATGTTCACCAGAGGCGCACGTTATGAGTTGAGTTGGTTCGCTGAGCCATGAGTTGGGCATGACGAAAACAGTATGCTTATTAGCTCTACAGTAAGTATATAATTGAAATTTTTTAATTAATTTTTTTTTTTTGAAATAAATTTCGTAAAGATAAAAAAAATTGCTATTATAACGTCTGGTTCGAGAATAAATCTATAATTACATTCATGTTTTGTGCTTTTAAATGGAAAGCCGAAGCTTAAGCTTTAACGAAAAGTTATGTTATGTTATTTATTTATTAAAATTAAAATTATTAAAATTATTTTGTTATATATTTATTAAAACTATCTTTTTAAATTACTATGGTATGAATATTCGACGTTTTTTTTTTTTTTTTTTTTAATTTTTTTAATTTTTCATAAGTGCTGATTTTTACATTTATTAAAATTTTCTTATGTTTTAATGAACAAAAAGAAGTGTTTTTAATTGGAAGAGGAAGAGGCTGAATGCAGTTAAAATAAGCCACAATACCAACTTGTACATCGGAATTTAATTCGATAAAGAACCAGTTCCCCTATCATAAAATAAGAAAACAATATAAGATGGAACCATACCCCGATTCGTATCCTAACATAAAGAACGCAGTTAGCACACCGGAGGACTAGGTCAGAGTCCTTTGACGACATGCATTCTAATTCTCCATTTTAAAATCCTGTAGATTCGGTGGTGATTGTGTCAGTGCATGCAGATGTTTTTTTTTTATTTAGAAACGGATTGAGTGGTAAGAATTTTCTATGTTCTCTCAATTACGAGTCCGTTAAACTTTCTCCAGGAAGGCAACATATATCATATTACTCTTCAGAGGATTACTTATGGATTACACGAGGTCACAAATGTAAGGAATAGTAAAGGAAACCCTCAAATCTCGACATTGTTTAAATATAAAATGTTTCAACCTTAAATTATTTGCAAACTTCTTGGTGCCATTAAATGGTTGAAGCGAATGAAAGACACATAATTTTTTTAGTAAGCAAACTGTGAAGCAAATAGTGAAAATTACTGAGCTAATTCGTGTTCCTGTTCGGTGCCTGTACAACGATATGTCCTTTCGTAGTATTCGAGAATTATGGAGGAAGACGCTGCCTTTGTGGTGACACCTGCATAGTAGGACACAGTGTACACTTTGGATAATGCTAATCTGCTACATATTAACCTTTTTATAGGTGAATGATCTAAGGTAAAAGTTCCTAACATTCGAAATCAACGTGCAGCATCATATTGTAGCCAATTAACAAGAGGTCTATTGCTGTCATCATTTACACTTATTAGATTAGTTCTTAATGCTGCGTTCTGTCCTAAATTTGCTTGAGAGTTTCTGAATCTTGAAGATATTTAACCCCGTAAATTTGAGGGGGAAGTTTCGATTATCTAACAGAATCAGGGACTGTATAATAGATGAACCTAAGGGCAAACAAATTTGAATAGAAGAAAAAGAAAAAACTTCGAAAGGGATAACACTTATAGATAAGGCGTTATTTTTCATTTTTCAAAATAATGAACTGCTCATTGAAATAATAACAATAATGATAATAGTATCATTATTATTATTTCAATGAGCAGTTTATAAATGTTCATAAATAATGAACTGAAGTGCTTTTGAGCTACGTTACAAAAAGGATTCGGCCACCGAAGATAAGTGGCAATACAAACTGTAAGAGACTCAGTAGAAAATAAATGTTGAAATGGGTCCGATAGAAATATTGGAAGCTATTTTCTTGAAATGACTATTTTGAAATTGCTTCGCACATATTTTCGCCAGCTGTAGCCTGAAAGTATACAAATTTAATCTTAATACTTATAGCAGTAGAGGCGTCGATCCTTTTCCATTTATTACTATCCGTTCATTTACTTTATAGGCTGAATCAGGTTCCCATTCGCCATTTTATGAGGCAAGAGGCGAAAATGGGAAAGAAGGCTTCGCTTTTATTTCCCAGCCGAATATAATGCAAAACTTTATTCAGGAATATCTTTCAAAGCTCGGCAAAAATCTTTTTCCTCATCTCGTGGCTCTGAAATAGTGTTCCAGAATGCCCCCGTTCTGCTGTTTAGGTTAATACACGCCCACAGTATTTGATTTTCTCCAACAAATTGACACCCGGGGCCTTTTTCGATTACCACAAAAAGAGAAAATTGGTCATGATTCGCCAATCGATATGAAATGATAACGTATTTTTTTTATTTTGCCTCAAAGATGAATATTTATTTTAAATTCTGTTTTTTTTTCTAACGCTAGCTTTTAAATTCATTTCACCAATGATAGAGCAAATTTGTAACTGATTTAGTTTTAATTAGGTATATGCAGCGATAACATTTAACTTTGTTATGTAACATAACATTTAACATAACGTAACATTTTACTTTGTCACGGTTATTAGCATTTGGTAACTTAATGTATATTACAAACTTTGCACTATAATTCTTAAGTCATTAGTCTGTAAGTTCTAATGTAATTTTTAACAATGTTATTCAAGGCGCTTTGGATAAAAATTTTGTTGATAACTTTCTAACAGGTAGAAATTTATTAGTCTATTGTATACGAATTGACAGTCTCCGTACCGGAAAACAAAAATAATAAAAGATAAATTTAAATCATTTTATAATAATGCTTTCTTGTATGAGTTGTTTCAATTTACAGTTAACAGTTTAAACCGAAAGAAAATAAAAATATGGATCAATACTCGGTTTATACTTAATTTAAGTACGAATCAATACTAGTACTTTTTGTTTGGATGTAATTAATTCTGAGATTGCAGTTTTTTTAGCTATGAGAGAACAATTCATACTCTGGAAAGCACAACTGAAAGAATGTGAAGTTATACAAAGCATGAGAACATTAAACTAGTGGGTGGAAAATGTCCCCAACAGGACTTGAAGGAGTGTTGGGAGGTGAAGTACCAGCGACACTGGGTAGAGAGGAGGAAATAATTTACAAACTGTGATGAACCAAGGAATAATAAAATAATTTTCGATACATGTTGCCATCCACAATGATGTGCGTAGCAGAGAATATCACGAAACCACTTCCCAAATAGACCTTAAAGCTGCTTCTGTCAGCTTGCACCCATCCACAAAGTGTTGAATAGAGTTTGTTTTCTGAGTCTTTATCGCCGTTTGTTAAGTATCAACATGAAACCGACCGATGGACCATAAACGCGAATCATCGGAATAGGCCACCTTTTGTCAATAAGTGGATGCCTAGCGTTGGTACTATTGCGCAAATACCATTCTGTTCTTCTGATGCACATTCGTTAGCGTAGGTGCTGTTGCCAACTGTCCGCTGTGAAGCACAATACGCAGCTATGTTTGCGAAACTGTTGTTTTGGTCCTATTTGTGATAATCCCCGCTTTCATTTGGGGAACAAGTTGCTCCTTTGCAGAATATAAATTCCACAATGCGCATCATTGCAATCATCTTTCCACTCTTTCATACATAACTCACAGAGTTTTTTGAATGCCTTCCACATATTTTGTATACCAAGTAAATCTGGCGAAATGTGTTTTCTGCGTTTTGTTATTTGGCGTTCATGACAAAAGTGTAATGTAGTCATTTTATGTGACTTGACTCAGTAGATGCTTCAAATTTTGGTGTGCAGATGAAAAAAAGAAAATTTCGAAACGATAAATAACAATAATATTTGTGAGGACTCACATTTAAAGTTATTTACCAATAACAGACTTCTTGCAACTTTTTGGATACATTCTACAATCTTAAATATAGGAATAATTTTCTCCATTCTGAAATGTTCTCGAGAATAAACTATCCCGCATTTGTGTTACATACGAATGAAAACAAATAAAATGATGTACCTAAAAAGTTAAAGTATGTTGCAAAATTGCCTATCTAATATTTTTAATACATTAATTAAACAAAGATTAAGTCTTTGATCTCCAAAAAAAAATCATAATATATCTATCTCTGTATGACATGATTTCAGATAATTAATGAGTTTAAATCCTTTATTTTGAATTACGGGTGGTTAATTACAAACGTATACTTGATATCAGACCTTTAAAAGTTTGTAGTTCTTTTTCCCCATAAAATTATGAAACGCGAATAGGTTGATATCACATGCAATAAATATACGATGTTATCATGGAATAGCCATAAATCGATTTTTTACTTCAAATGACAATTTTATTTCTGAAATAAAGTCTTTTTAAAAGGAGATAGCTAGTATTTAATTAAAAGCCTGTCATAAAACTGTCATTCTTAGATTTTTGAGACACTAATTTAACAAAGATAAGAAACAAAATCATAATTTTCAAAAAATTCAGGACTTCTGTCGCTGTTTCATGTAGAATCAAAGCGATTAATTAAGCTCGCTTAAATATAAATCCAATATTTTGGATTTAGGCTTACCAAAATTACATGTGTAAAATTTTTATTTGTCAATTTAATGTTCTAGTTATTCCTTAACCTTTTAAAAATAATTAAGTAATATATTGTGTTGATTAAAAAGACTCATGCAAAGTTTATTGCTATCACTGATTGGCCACAAATTCACTTCAAACAGTACTTCAAACAGTAATTTTATTTCTAAAATATAGTTAAATAACAAAGATTCAACTAAACTGTAGAATAAATTTAATAGCGAAGATTCAATTAACGTATAGAATAAATTTAATACCATGAATTAAATTAAATTTTAGGATAAATTTTTAAAAATAAAAATCTCTAAATATTTCTAGAAAACTTCCATCAAACTTAATGGGCACATAATTAAAAAATAAAAGGAGGTTAACCACTTTCTGACTCAATATAATATAAGGCTCCATTTTATTATACTTGTCCTCCTTTCTTCTGCTTCAGTTAAAACTTGTCCACTCTGTGCAGAGGGCGGAGAGTCCTTGACATGCGAAACGAACCCTTCCTGACTGCCACTCATTCCAAGCAGACAGTGGCTTTCGGGAAGTTTTCCAACCAGGAATGAAAGAGCTGAATGAATCGCTTTTCATTTAACCAATCTGCTCGAAAGTGTAATGGCGACGACGAAGAAGAAAAAATGGCCGCTTTCATTCAACCGGAACTGTTTAAGGATTAATGAATGTGCAGTTTTAAAGAACTTCAATTAAGTACGTTTCTTTTGAATTGTTTACTCAAACTACATATTATAAATAATGATAATGATGAGCAATAAATATAAATTCGGTACTAATAATGGATGCTTTAAATTAGTTGCCATACTCCTGAGGATAAAAGTGATTGGATTGCCATTATTAGTAAAATGATGCTTGCATTATTGATAATGAGCAATGAATATACGTTCAGTACTAATAGTAATGAATACTTTAAATTAGTTTATACATTGCGGGGCTTGAATGGCCGAGTGGCTAGCGCTTTTGCTCTTGGTACCACAGTTTTCGGGTTCGAATCTCGACGGTGCCAGGGATGTTTGTAGTGGTTCGGAATAAACTTTAAACCGTAGGTCCCGTTTCTAACAGGATCGTAGAGCGTTGCGGAGGTAGTGTTACTCCGCGTCAGCAGATTATCTTCAAGCTACACGCACCTCCTGAATAGTGATAAGTGAGTAACGTCGGTGCAGCGCTTGCCTGAAGGCAACAAAGACAGTTGTCTAAGTGTTTGTCATCTGCATTAGAACAAAAAAAGAAGCGATAAACATTGCGATAATCCTGATGATAAAAGTGTTGGGATTGCAATTATTATTAAAATGATGCATACATTATTGATAAAGAACAGTAAATGTAAATTCAGTAGTAACAATGAATGCTTTAGTTAACATGTTGCCATACTCCTGAAGATAAAATTGATTCGATTGCCATTAGTAGTAAAATAATGATTGCATTGTTATTACAATAAAAATTTAACTATCGAAACATGATTTTCTTTTTACGTGCATGATATATTTCAAACTTGATATAAGGTAAAGAAATAATGAGTAAAAGGCAAATTATAAATATCCCCCTTACGCAAGACAATATCACTTGCGTAAGGTGATGTTTCTCTGGTAGATTGCTTCCCATAGTTTCAATAACTATGGGGAGTAATTGGACCTAAAAGACCGAATGTCCAGAGCTCAGTGCCACAGGTTTCGGGTTCAAGTCCCGGCGGTGCCCTGGATGCTTGTAGTGGTTCGGAATCCGCTATAAACCGTAGGTCCCGGTCCAATATGACTGTAGAGCGTTAGGCGTAGGGCTGACAATCTTACCCCTTGAAAAGAAATCATCTCTCGTCTCGAAATCTTTCAGTAGGCAGACGGCCTTGGCCCATCATGGGGCTGTTGCGCCATTGATAATGATAAATTTAACAAAGACTGGAACAAAAATCATAATTTCCAACATATTCAGGACTTCTATCGCTCTTTCATGTACAATAAACGGACTCTTACATATAAATCCATTATTTTGGATTTAGACTTCCTAAAATTACATATGTAAAATTGATATTTGGCAATTGAATATTATAATTATTCCTCCTTCTCCTTAAAATAATTAAGAGTCATATTCTGATGACTAAAAAGATGGATGTAATGTATATTGCTATTATTGTTTGGCCAGAAATTTACTTCTCACTTCAAACAATAATTTTATTCCTAAAATATAGTTAAATAGCAAAGATTCAACTAAAGTGTAGAATAAATTTAATAGCGACTATTCAATCAAAGTATAGAATAAATTCAATAGCTGAAATTCAATTAAATTTTAGAATAATTTTAAAAATAAAAATGTCTAAATCTTGTAGAAACTTCCATCAATCTTAATAGGGGCATAATTAAAATAAAAAAGGAGGTTAACCACTTTCTGACTCAATACAATATAAGACTTCATTTTATTATATTTGTCCTCCTTTCTTCTGCTTCGGTTGTGAAGCCGTTAAACCTGTCCACTCTGTGCAGAGGGCGAGCAGTCCTTGACATGCGAAACGAACCCTTCCCGACTGCCACTCATTCCAAGCAGACATCGGCTTTCGGGAAGATTTCCAACCAGGAATGAAAGAGCCGAATGAATCGCTTTTCATTTAACCAATCTGCCCGAAAGTTTAATGACGATGAAGGAGAAAAAAAAATGGCCGCTTTCATTCAACCGGAACTGTTTTAAGGATTAATGGATATGTAGTTTTAAAGAACTTCAATTAAGTACGCGTCTTTTGAATTGTTTCTTCAAACTACATATTATAAATAATGATAAGAATTAATGCATATAAATTCAGTACTAATAATGGATGATTTAAATTAAGTGACATACTTCTGAGGATAAAAGTGATTGAATTGCCATTGTTAGTAAAATGATGCTCGAATTGTTATTACAATAAAAGCTTCACTATCGAAACATGGTTTTCTTTTCACGTGGCAGGATATTTAATTTCAAACTTGATATACGAGACTTAATGTAGAGAAATAAAGAGTAAAATGCAAATTAAAAATAAAATCCTTACACGAATCAGTATCACTTGCGTAAGTTGATATTTTTGTGGTTGATTGCTTCCCATAGTTTCAATAACTATGAGGAGCAATCAACAAGAGAAAAATAATGTATTTCTTATAGACGAAAACTCAATTAATATGAACTTAGAAAGTTAAAACATAAAACAATTTTTGTTTGGATCTACTGGGATTGATTAGTAAAATTCACATTTTCTTTCAGGCTGTTAAATAAATGACAGAAAAACATATATTAGAGATTAAGAAAAACTCATTATCTTTCCATTGTTTTCAAATCGTGTTGTGGGCAAATGCCAGTTTTGGCTATTAACCCATTAGTACCAGAGATATTCAGTAAATTGACTAGGAACCTATTTGCTATACATCTATATTGAACCACTACAATTTCTCAATGTGGATGTAGAATGTGCTACTATGGGTGCTACTCTTCTCCTGAAATCTAAAGAAAGAAAATTTTTTGTTTACGTATTTATTGTACCCATTACACCAAAAAGAAGGTTTCGATTTGGCAACGCTTGTCAAGTTAAGATCCAAAACTATCTTGTTACTCCAAACTATTTATTGAATGTCAGTTTGAAAGGAGATCTTTGTCAAAAAAAGAGACAAAACAGGGTGTCAAAAACAAGGAATATCTCATTCTTTTAGTCCATTTTCCATACTCTTTTAGGCGCATACACCAGGTTTGCCGAGTTATTTTTTCAAAATAAATTGTTTATTTTTGTAATAAAGCAGGTTCACAAGAGGTTGTCAAAAACAGGGTATCTGTTTCTTTTTTTAAAGATTTCAAATTCTTTATATTAGATAATTTTCCTGTGAGGATAACATTTATGCTTGGACAAACTATATAGCTTTTGATCAAGGCTAAATATTTCTACATTACATATCATTTTTTGCAGTATTTCTTCATGTATGTAAATAAATTTGCTTTCAAAAAGTAAGACATTTTAAACATTCGATCTTTGAGGTGCCTGATGGCCGAGTGGCTAGCGCTCTGGCGTTTGATAACACAGGTTTCGGCTTCGAGTCCTGGTGGCGCCGCGGATGTTTGTAGTGCTCCCGATGTTTGTAGTGATATACATTAAACATTAGGTCCCGGTCTAATATGATCGTAGAACATTGTGGTGGCATTGTTACTCTCGTCAGTAGTATATCTTCAAGCTTTTGGGTAGCCCTTGTTTGTGACATGAACATTAACTGTCTCTGTATTACCAGCTGCATTAGAACAACAACATTCTGTTTTAGATAATTTATTTTTACAAAGAGAAATTAAATAATTTAACAGTGAAACATTATAGCCTTCAAATATGTTTATTAGTTTTTTTCCCATTCAATAAAATTATTTTTTTGGTACAATATTCAAACAAGTAACATGTTCAAAATATGGCTAAAAAAACAACTAATGCATCTAAACACTTATAATTGTAAATTTAGTTGTGCATTTTAATAAAAGTTTAACCGTCAGGCCTTTAATCTAATCCTGCAGAAAGGTGCTTTTTCTCATCGTATTTCGAATGCAGTAAAGAATTCAATCCAACGAAGCATAATCTTTAGCCCGCCAAACGCAATTGTGTGATGGAAACTGGCGTTAGATATCTGGGGCGCCTTTCCCCTCGACCTTATCGGAAAAACTTTGTTTGGAATGGAAGCAGCCCCTGAAACGGAAAAACCAGCACTGCTCCGAAGCGATATCGGGTGTCACTGTTTGGACACTCTTGTTGCAGGGAAAACAAAAATACAGGCAGAGCACTTCTGTAAAAAAGTGTCACGAAAGCATATTCGTTACTTTTGCTTACACTGAAAATCTATTGATATACTCTAAACGTAAATGGTTACAATTTACGTATATTTTTCAATTATATTAAATATTCTTGCAATAAATCAGTTTTCAAAACTCATAAAAATATTTTCGAAATTCAATGAAGTGAATCAAAATTAATACTACTGTTGTTGTTATTAATCCTCAGTGTCCAGCAACTGGGAATAGACATCCCATGAATAGTCTACTTATTAATGAAGGGAAGGTGGACAGCTTCTATTGTGATAGAGCACCCGTAGGTAGAAGTCTGACTTGGAAGGACGGAATTTTAGGAGGAACTACACCGCATTTGCTTACCGTGTGGGAGAAAACCTGAAATTATGAATTAATTGGTATTATGAATTATGAATACAGGCAATTTATGAATTTGTTTAACATCGGAAGAAGCTAAAATTAAGCCTTTTGAGCTGTGCTTCATAATATTAAAATGTAATATAGAAATAATATAATAAATAATAATAATATAAATTAGAAATTGTTCATATAACTAAAGTGCGTTTGAACTACGAGTTATACAAAAAGTATTCGTTCACCGAAGATAAGTGGCAATGCAAACTGTAAGTGACTCAGAGGAAAATAAATGTTGAAATGGGTCCGACAGAAATATTGAAAGTTATTTTCTTAAAATGACTATTTTGAAATTGCTTCGTTCATATTTTCACCAGCTGTAGCCGTAAAGTATACAAATCTAATCTTAATACTTATAGCAGTAGAGGCGTCGATCCTTTTCCATTTATTACTATCCGTTCATTTACTTTATAGGCTGAATCAGGTTCCCATTTACCATTTTACGAGGCAAAGAGGCGAAAATGTGAAAGAAGGTGTCACTTTTTTTCCCAGCCGAATATAATGCAAACTTTATTCAGGAATTTCTTTCAAAGCTCGCAAAAATCTTTTCCCACCTCTCGTGGCACTGAAATAGTGTTCCAGAATGCCACCGTTCTGCTGTTTAGGTAATGCATGCTCGCAGTATTTGCTTTTCTCCAACAAATTGACACCCGGGGCTTTTTTCGATTACCACAAAAAGTGAAAATTGGTCATGATTCGCCAATCGATATGAAATGATAACTTTTTTTTTTTTTTTTTTTTTGCTTCAAAGATGAAATTTTATTTTAAATTCTGTTTTTCTCTAACGTTAGCTTCTAAATTCTTTTCATTAATGATAAAGCAAAATTGTAATTATTTACTTTTAACCAGGTATATGCAGCAATAAAATTTAACTTTGTTGCAGGTAATAACATTTAACATAGCATAACATTTTACTTTGCCACGGTTATTTGCATTTTTTAATTTAATGTATATTACCAACTTTGCACCATTAGTCTATAAGTTGTAATGTAATTTTTAAAAATTGTTAAAAGTTACATTTGTTATTCACGGTTATATTTGTTATTACATTTGTTATTCAAAGTTACATGCGTTATTTGTTATTCAAGGTTGTATTTGTTATTACATTTGCTATTCAAAGTTACATGTGCTATTTGTTATTCAAGTTATAATATGTTATTCAGGGCATTTTGTATTCTAAACTGTTTAATGTAATCATCTTCTGTTTCTTTCCATAACGGTTTTGTTGATAACTTTCTAACAGGTAGAAATTCGTTAGTCTAATGTATCGAATCGACCGCCTCCACAAAGGAAAAAAAAAACAAGTCAATTTATTTAAGAAAATAGAGAGTTTTTGCATACCGTACGTTAGTTACCGTAGGACGTCCGTTAGCTTTTTCTCCCTATCGCGCATGCTCATAGGAAATTATGTTCCCTATGAGAATGCGCGCTAGGGAGAAAAAGCTAACGGACGTCCTACGGTAACTAACGTACGGTATGCAAAAACTCTCTAATAATAATTCCTGGCGTTCTGCTGTCTCTCTATGTCAACGCTAATGCTGTCTTCATATGCTACCTTGAATTCTGTGTTCTGCCACCGTTTAACTCTTCCTGGGGACATCATTCAGTGACAGTATGGCTTTGCTCTAAATATCAAGTAATTTTTAAATTTGAATATCCTGTTAATTTTTTTTGGCCCAGTTTTCGTCAGTGCATTCTCTCTGAAAATATTCGCATTGTGCACGAACACATCAAGGAGGTAGAAATACTGTCAAAGTAAGTAGGCAAAATTGAATGAAACTTATGCTCTATAATTGTTTTTCTTCTTTTACACACCATCTGTATGTCTGTAGTCATTTCTATGTTAGATCGAACTGCATTTGTAAACGAAATTTCTTTAGAAGCAGATAAATTCATCTAGGTATGTATTTTCCCCTTTTCTTTTTTCTGTCTTAGTATGCATGATGGGTAAGTGTGGTTACAAATATTTATGAGATAGAAATAATCAACTTAGATTATTTATGAATTTGTTGAATTTCACAACAAGCTAAAATTTAGCTTTTTGCAATGTGCTTCATAATATTAAAAAAGTAATCTAATTACAGCCAAATAATAGAAAAAAAAAGATTAGAAAAATGCGGAACTGCTCATATAACTAAAGTGCGTTTGAACTACTGTACAAGTTACACAAAATGTATTCGTTCACCGAAAATAAGTAGCAATATCAAATCTGCAAATCGACTCAGTAGAAAGTAAATGTTGAAATGGGTCCGACAGAAATATTGAAAGTTATTTTCTTGAAATGACTATTTTGAAATTGCTTCGTTCATATTTTCACCAGCTGTTGCCTGAAAGTATACAAATTTTATCTTAATACATATGGTAGTAGAGGCGTCGATCCTTTTCCATTTATTATCATCCGTTCATTTACTTTATAGGCTGAATCAGGCTCCCATTCACCATTTTATGAGGCAAAGAGGCGAAAATGTGAAAGAAGGTGTCGCTTTTTTTCCCCAGCCGAATATAATGCAAAACTTTATTCAGGAATTTCTTTCAAAGCTCGGCAAAAATCTTTTTCCTCACCTCTCGTGGTTCTGAAATAGTGTTCCGGAATGCCCCCGTTCTGCTGTTTAGGTAATACATGCTCGCAGTATTTGATTTTCTCCGAGAAATTGACACCCGGGGCCTTTTTCGATTACCACAAAAAGTGAAAATTGGTCGTGATTCGCCAATCGATATGAAGTGATAAATTTTTTTTTTTTTTTGCTTCAAAGATGAAATTTTATTTTAAATTCTGTTTTTTTCCTAACGCTAACTTCTAAATTAATGAATTATACTTAATAATCTTTTGATAAATTTACTTTATTAAGATAATAGAAATATTTTAAAATAGAAACATTTAAAATGTTTCAAATGTTAAAAAAATAAGCCTTGTAATTATCATTTTTATTAAACTAACGTAGATTATTTCTATTTAAATTTTTCAATAATTGTCATGTAACAAATTTTGGAAAAATTGCAAAATTATGTAAGAAGGCATATAAATAAATTTTCTTTATTAACACAAAATGTAGTTACAAAAACCTGTAACTTAACTTTTTAGTGTAGGTTTACTCGAATTCATATTTTTGGCAAATATTTGAGAAATTATATAATTCTAAGTGAATACTGTCGATAATTAATTTTGTCATTGGAGGATATAGCAAAATGATACCAATGATAGAGAAAATTTGTAACTGATTTAGTTTTAATCAGGTATATGCAGCGATAACATTTAACTTTGTTATGTTACATAACATAACATTTTATTTTGTCACGGTTATTTGCATTTGGTAATTTAATGTATTATTAACTTTACACTATAATTCTTAAACCATTAGTCCATAAATTCTAATGTAACCTTTAACAATGTTATTCAAGGCACTTTGGATTCTAAACTGTTTAAATGCACTCAGCTTCTGTTTCCTTAACAGTTCATTTGTTGATAGCGTTTTAAGAGGTAGAAATTTGTTAGTTTAATATATACAAATTGACCGCCGTCGCAAAGGAGAGCAAAAAAGTGTCAATTTATAAAAGAAAATAAATAATCAAAATTAGTTTAAATCTTTTTATAATAATGTTTTCTTGTAGGCGTTGTTTAAATTACTAATTAACAATTTAAGTGATAGAAAAAAATGAATAAATAATTTGTTTTTCAATATTTGGGTGTAATTAATTCTTCATTTTTGCTATGAGAGAATAATTTATACTCTGGAAAGCACAAAAAAACAAAACATGAGAACATTAATAAAGCATAAGAATGTTAAACAAAGAATGAGAATGTTAAACTTGTGGGTTGAAAATGTCCCCCCATAAGACTTATACAGTAAGTGTGGAGAGATGAATTACCGAGCGACACTGGGGGAGGGAGAGATTGTTACGATTTGTGATGGAACCGAGGAATAATCGGATAATTTTCGATACATGTTGCCATCCACAATGATGTCAGCAACAGAGAATGTCACTTATCAGACATAACATAAAGTTGCTTCTGTCATATTGCATCCGTCCACAATAGAATTTGTTATGTTGAATAGAGTTTGTTTACTGAGTATTTATCGCCATTTGTTAAGTATCAACATGAAACCGACCGATGGAGCATAAACGCGAATAATAGGTCACCTTTTGTCAATAGGTGGATGCCTAGTGTTGTCACTGTCGTGCAAATGCAATCCGCTTGCGTCGATGCACAGTCTTTAGCGTAGATACTGTTGCAAATTGTCTACTTTGAAGCACAACACGCATCCATGTATGGTGAACCGTCATTTTGGTCCTACTTGTTATAACCAACTTTTCATTTGGGGAACAAGTTGCTCCACTGTAGAACGTGAATTTCACATTATGCATCATTGCAGTCGTCGTTCCACTCTTTCATGTATAGATCACGGAGTCCCCAATTTACACGTCGGTGTCATTTTGCCATACATCAATTAAATACATATACATTCAACAGACCCCGAAATTGGCAGTTTCTGAAATGATGCAACTCGAATGCTAATAAACATTTGTTTTTGTGCGGCTCCTAAATGCATTACAAAAAATATTGGTATGTTTTTTAAATGCCTTCTACATATTTTGAATGCCAAGTAAATATGCTGATATGGGTTTAATGCGATTTGTTATTTAGCGCTCATGACAAAAGAAGTGGTTTTTTTATGTGAATTGTGTCAGTAGATGCTTGATTGTTTCAAATTTTCGTGTACAAATGAGAAAAAGAAATTTCGAAACGATAAATAAAAACAATATTTTTAATGCCTCACACTTAAAATATTTACTAATACTATAAAAGACCTCTTGCAATTTTTTTATGCTGCATTCTTGAAGCTAGAACATAAATAGATGAATAATTTTCTTTGTTCTGAAATCTTCTTGTCCCGCATTTGTGTTACATAAGAATGAAACCAAATAAAACTATGCATATAAAAAATGTAAAATATGTTGCTAAATTGTCTATTGCTTAAGAAATTAATTAAATAAAGATTAAGACTTTGATCTCGAAAAAATCATGATTTACTTGTTGCTACTTCACATGCTTTCAGATAATTATTGAGTATAAATCTTATATTTTGATTTACAGGTGGTGAATTACTAATATATATTTGATATCAGACCTTTAAATGTTTGTAGTTCTTTTTCCCCTTAAAATAATAAAGAGAATTAGATTGATCTCTAAACAGATATATGCAATAAATACAATATATTAACCATTGAATAGCCACAAACTTCAAATGACTTCAATATTTCTTACTTTCAATAACAATTTTATTTCTGAAATAAAGTCATATTAAAAGGAGATAGCGAGTATCCAATTTAAAGCTTGTCTCCAAAACGTCCGTCTGATATTTTTAAGACACTAATTTAAAAAAGACAGGAACCAAACTCATAATTTTCAAAAAATTCAAAACTTCTGTCTCTGTTTCATGTACAGTCAAAGCCCTCTTGAATATGAATCCAATATTTTGGATTTAGACTTCCTAAAATTACACATGCAAAATTTATATTTGGCAATTGAATGTTGTAGTTATTCTTAAAATAATAAAGTGCAATATGGGGATGATTAAAAAGACATATGTAATGTACATTACTATCACTGAATGGCTACAAATTTACTTCTTACTTCGGACAGTAATTTTATTCCTGATACTACTGTGCCCAAGAAGTAAGATCAATTATTTTTTTTTCAAAAACTCTTTATTTATTTTTCCAAATTTATTTCATCGCCTTCAAAGTAATACCCTCCGGACACAATGCACTTATGACAACTTTATTTCCAAATCTGAATTCATGCTAAAAAGCCATCGGCTGGTATGGCCTTCAAAGCGCGCGACGATTCACGTTGAATCTCTTCGATCGACTCAAAACGGTGTCCCCGGAGTGGTCTTTTCAGTTTAGGGAATACCCATAAGTCGCACGGTTTGAATACGGGGGTAGAGGAATGATACGGGTTTCATTTTTGGCGAAAAAGTGACGAAGAATCAATGCAGTGTGAGCTGGCGCATTCGTTTTTTTCGGTACCAATCGAGATTTGACGCGTTTGAGGCCCAAAACGGAATTGACCGATCCTTTTGTAATTCGAACATCTTCAGCATGGTCTCTAATTGTAAATCGACTGTTTGCAAGCGCCAAATCTTTAATTTTTTGGACGTGAGCTTCGACGATTGAGGTTAATGGTCGACCAGAAATAACAAAGATTCAACTAAGTTGTAGTATCAATTTATGAGCGAAGATTCATTTAAAGTATAGAATAAATTCAATAGCGGAAAATCAATCAAATTTTAGAATAAATTAAAAAAAAATTTCTAAATCTTCCAGAAAACTTCCATGAAACATAATGGGGCATAATTTAAAAAAAAAAAAAAAAAAAAAAAAAAAAGTTAATAACTTTCTGACTCAATATAACATAAGGCTCCATTTTATTATATTTGTCCTCCGTTCTTCTGCTTTGGTCGAGAAGCTGTTAAAACTCGTCCACTCTGTGCAGAGGGCGGAGGGTCCTTGAGATGCGAAACGAACTCTTCTACTAACTGCTACTCATTCCAAGCAGACAGTGGCTTTCGGGAAGATTTCCAACCAGGAATGAAAGAGCCGAATGAATCGCTTCTAATTTAACCAATCTGCCCGAAAGTTTAATGACGATGAAAGAAAAGAAAAAAAAAATGGCCGTTTTCATTCAATCGGAACTGTTTTAAGGATTAATGAATATGTAGTTTTAAAGAACTTCAATTAAGCATGCTTCTTTTGAATTGTTTCTTCAAACTGCATGTTATAAATAATGATTAAAGAGCAAGGAATATAAATTCAGTATTAATAATGAATGCTTTAAATTAGTTGCAATACTCTTGAGGATGAAAGTGATTGGATTGCCATTATTAGTAAAATGATGCTTGCATTATTATTGCAGTAAAAATTTCACTATCGAAACATGATTTATATTTTCTGTTGTTTCATAAGCTTTCGGATAATTATGGAGTATAAATCCTATATTTTGATTTACAGGTGGTGAATTAGAAACGTATACTCGATATCAGACTTTCAAAAGTTTGTAGTTCTTTTCCCCCATAAAATTATGAAGCAAAATAAGTTGATGTCATATGCAATAAATATACGATACTATCATGGAATAGCCACAAATTGATTTCTTACTTCAAATGACAATTTTATTTCTGAAATAAAGTCATTTTAAAAGAAATTAATGAATATTTAATTAAAAGCCTGTCATCAAACTGTCATTTCTAAATTTTTAAGACACTAATTTCACAAATACAGGAATCGAAATTATCATTTCCAAAAAATTCAGGTCTTCTGTCGCTGTTTCATGCAAAATAAACACCCACTTGAATATAAATCCAATAATTTGGTTTTAGACTTCCTAAAATTAGACATACAAAATTTAAATTTGGCTATTGAATGTTGTAGTTATTAGGATGGTTATGGTGATGATTAAAAAGACTAATGTTTATTGCTGTCACTTATTGGCCATAAATTGACTTCTTACTTCAAAACAGTAATTTTATTCTTAAAATATAGTTAAATAACAAAGATTTAACTAAATTGTAGAATAAATTTAATAGCGAAGATTCAATTAAATTTTAGAATAAAATTAAAAAATAAAAATGGCTAAATCTTCTAGGAAAACTTCCATCAAACTTAATGCTGACATAATTAAAAAAAAAGGAGCTTAACCACTTTCTGACTGACTCAATATAATATAAAGCTCCTTTTTATTATATTTGTCCTGATTTCTTCTGCTTCGGTTGTGAAGCCGTTAAACCTTGTCCACTCTGTGCAGAGGGCGGAGAGTCCTCGACATGCGAAACGAACTCTTCCCGACGGCCACTCATTCCAAGCAGACAGTGGGTTTCGGGAAGATTTCCAACCAGGAATGAAAGAGCTGAATGAATCGCTTTTCATTTAACCAATCTGCCCGAAAGTGTAATGGCGACGACGAAGAAGAAAAAATGGCCGCTTTCATTCAACCGGAACTGTTTAAGGATTAATGAATGTGCAGTTTTAAAGAACTTCAATTAAGTACGCTCCTTTTGAAATGTTTCTTCAAACTACGTATTATAAATAATGATAATGATGAGCAATGAATATAAATTCAGTACTAATAATGAATGCTTTTAATTAGTTGCAATACTCTTGAGGATAAAAGTGATTGGATTGCCATTATTAATAAAATGATGCTTGCATTATTGATAAAGAGCAATGAATATAATTCAGTACCAATAATGAATACTTTAAAATAGTTAATAAGTTGCAATAATACTGAGGATAAAAGTGACTGGATTGCTGTGGATTATTAAAAGGATACTTGATATTAATAAAGAGCAATGAATATAAATTCAGTAGTAATAATTAATACTTTAAATTAATTGCAATACTCCTGATGATAAAAGAGATTGGATTTTCATCATTAGTAAAATGAAGCTTGCATTATTATTACAATAAAAATTTCACTATCGAAACATGGTTTTCTTTTTACGTGCGTGATATTTATTTTCAAACTTGATATAATAGATTTAATATACAGTAATAAGGAGTAAATTGCAAAATAAAAATATCACTCTTAAGCAAGTCATTGTCAGTTGCGTAAGGTGCTATTTCTCTTGTTGATTTCTTCCCATACTTTCAATAACTATAGGAAATAATAGGGCCTGAATGACCGAATGTCTAACGTTTTGGCGCTATAGGTGTCGGGTTCGATTCCCTGCAGTGCCATGGATATTTGTAGTGGTTCGGAATCTACTTAAAACTGTAGGACCTGGTCTGTTTACCTAAAGTGTGCACAAGATGACCGTAGAGCGACAACCCAAACGAAACCAATCTTACTTCAAACAGTAATTTTATTCCTAAAATATAGTTAAATAGCAAAGATTGAATTAAAGCCTAGAATAAATTTAGTAGCGAAAATTCAACTAAATTTTAGAATAAATGTAGACTTGGTCGCTTGCTGAAGGACGCATCTCGGGCGAAACCCCAATTTATGTAGACTTACACCGGTTTCAACTGATGCATAGCGGCCGAACCTACAGTTTTGTTAGACTTCTCTACCAGTCTAACAGTGGCTGTACTTTTGCAGTGGGTGTCTAGGGGTATATTTCCAAACCGAAATAAAGAAGCGTTGGTTTTCTCTCAACAACACATATTTAATTAAAAAATATTCTATTTACATCAATATTTACAGAAACAATTAATCATTCACAACCATTTTCTACCGCTGCTTCACGCAGCGCGTTGCAGTTTTTGCCATGTCCCCGCGCTCCTCTCTCGCGCCCAACTACGGGGCTTCTTTTCTTCTCCCAGGGCCAGAGTTCAAGGTCAAATACTGCCACTACATGGCAAAAGGTTGGTGTGAAAGACACATAGTCCGTGAAGTGTTTCCATCTGGTGCTTAGTAGGCAAACAAATCCTACATAAATTTAAAAATAAAATCTTCTAGAAAACTTCCATCAAACTTAATCGGGCCATAATTAAAAAAAAAAAAAAAAAAAAAAAAAGGAGATTAACCACTTTCTGACTCAATACAATATAAGGCTCAAATTTAGTATATTTGTCCTCCTTTCTTCTGCTTCGGTTGTGAAGCCGTTAAAACTCCTCCACTCTGTGCAGAGGGCGGAGAGTCCCTGACATGCGAAACGAACTCTTCCCGACTGCCACTCATTCCAAGCAGACAGCGGCTTTCGGGAAGACTTCCCACCAGGAATGAAATATCCGAATGAATCGCTTTTCATTTAACCAATCTGCCTCAAAGTTTAATGGCGATGAAGAAGGAAAAAAAAAAAAAAAAAATGGTCGTTTTCATTCAACCGGAACTGTTTAAGGATTAATGAATGTGCAGTTTTAAAGAACTTCAATTAAGTACGCGTCTTTTGAATTGTTTCTTCAAACTACATATTATAAATAATGATAATGATGAGCAATGAATATAAATTTAGTACTAGTAATGAATGCTTTAAATTAATTAATACATGACAATGATCCTGAGGATAAAAGTCATTGGATTGCCTTTGTTAGTAAAATGATGCTTGCATTGCTGATAAAGAGCAATGAATATAAATTCAATAAGAATTTCACTATTGAAACATGATTTTCTTTTGGCGTGTAAGATATTTATTTTCTAATTTGATATAAGAGATTTAATATACGGAAATAAAGAGTAAAATGCAAAGTAAAAATATCATCCTTACGCTAGTCAGTATCACTTGCGTAAGGTGTTATTTCACTGGTTGATTGCTTCCCATAGTTTCAATAACTATGGGGTAATGGGTCCTGAATGGCTGAGAATTTAGCGCTTTGGCTCTCGATGCCACAGGTTTCAGGTTCGAGTTCCGGCGGTGCCATGGATGTTTGTTCCGCTTTATGGATGTTTGTTCCGCTGCCATGGATGTTCGGAATCCGCTTTAAACCGTAGGTTCCGGTTCAATATGACTGTAGAGCGTTCGGCGTAGAGCTGACAACCCTACCCCTTGAAGAGAAATCATCTCTCGTCTCGAAATCTGTTAGTAGGCAGACGGCCTTGGCCCACCATGGGGCTATTGCGCCATTGATAATGATGAATTTAACAAAGACAGAAACCAAAATCCTAATTTCCCAAAAATTAGGGACTTCTGTCGCTGTTTCATGAACAATCAACGCCTGCTTAAATATAAATACAATATTTTGGATTTAGACTTCCCAAAAATACACATGTAAAATTTATATTTGGCAATTGAATGTTATAGTTATTCCTTCCCTTATTTAAAATAGTTAACCGCCATATTGTCATGACTAAAAAGACGGATGTAGTGTTTATTACTATCACTGATTGACCACAAATTTACTTCTTACTTTAAACAGTAATTTTATTCCTAAAATATATTTAACTAACAAAGATTCAATTGAATTGCAGAATAAATTTAATAGCGAAGATTCAATTAAAGTACAGACTGAATTCAATAGCGAAGATTCAATTAAATTTTA
The DNA here is from genome assembly GCA_021605075.1 of Caerostris darwini. Lineage (NCBI taxonomy): Eukaryota > Metazoa > Arthropoda > Arachnida > Araneae > Araneidae > Caerostris > Caerostris darwini. Next base: position 1,470,423 of record BPLQ01007175.1, on the reverse strand, counting down.
GAACTAAATTTAAAAATAAAAATTTCTAAATCTTTCAGAAAACTTCCATCAAACTTACTGGGGACATAAAAAAAAAAAAAAAAAAAGGAAGTGAACCACTTTCTAACTGACTCAATATAATATAAGGCTTCATTTTATTATATTTGTCCTCCTTTCTTCTGCTTCGGTTGTGGAGCCGTTAAAACTTGTCCACTCTGTTCAGAGGGCGGGAAGTCCTTGACATGCGAAACGAACTCTTCCCGACTCCACTCATTCCAAGCAGACAGCGGCTTTCGGGAAGATTTCCAACCATAAATGAAAGAGCTGAATGAATCGCTTTTCATTTAACCAATCTGCCTGAAAGTTTAATGGCGACGAAGAAGACAAAAATAAATGGCCGTCTTCATTCAACCGGAACTGTTTAAGGAATAATGAATATGCAGTTTTAAAGAACTTCAATTAAGTATGCGTCTTCTGAATTGTTTCTTTAAACTACATATTATAAATAATGATAAGGAACAATGAATATAAATTCAGTACTAATAATGAATGCTTTAAATTAGTTGCCATACACTTGAGGATAAAAGTGACTGGAATGCCATTATTAGTAAAATGATGCTTGCATTATTATTACAATAAAAATTTCATTATCGATACATGATTTTCTTTTTCTTTTTACGTAGCAGAATATTTAATTTCAAACTTGATATAAGATATTTAATATACAGAAATAAAGAGTAAAATGCAATATTGCAATCCTGTTCGTTGTTTCATGTACAGTCAAAGCCCGCTTGATTATAAATCCAATACTTTAATTGTAGACTTCCTACATATACGCGTGTAAAATTGATATTTGGCAATCGAATGTTTTAGTTATTCCTTAAAATAATTAAGAGCCATATATTGTGATGACTAAAAAGACTGACATAATATAAATTGCTATCCCTGAATAGCCACAAATTTAACTTCTTACTTCAAAACAGTAATTTTATTCCTAAAATGTAGTTAAATAACAAAGATTCAACTAAGTTGTAGTATCAATTTATGACCGAAGATTCATTTAAAGTATAGAATAAATTCAATAGCGGAAAATCAATCAAATTTTAGAATAAATTTAAAAAAAATTTCTAAATCTTCCAGAAAACTTCCATCAAACATAATGGGGCATAATAAAAAAAAAAAAAAAAAAAAAAAAAAAAAAAAAAGAAAGTTAATAACTTTCTGACTCAATATTACATAAGGCTCCATTTTATTATATTTGTCCTCCGTTCTTCTGCTTTGGTCGAGAAGCTGTTAAAACTCGTCCACTCTGTGCAGAGGGCGGAGGGTCCTTGACATGCGAAACGAACTCTTCTACTAACTGCTACTCATTCCAAGCAGACAGTGGCTTTCGGGAAGATTTCCAACCAGGAATGAAAGAGCCGAATGAATCGCTTTTAATTTACCCAATCTGCCTGAAAGTTTAATGGCGATGAAGGAAAAGAAAAAAAAATGGCCCGTTTTCATTCAACCGGAACTGTTTAAGGATTAATGAATGTGCAGTTTTAAGGAACTTCGATTAAGTACGCGTCTTTTGAATTGTTTCTTCAAATTACATATTATAAATAATGATAATGATGAGCAATGAATATAAATTTAGTACTTATAATGAATGCTTTAAATTAGTTGCCATACTTCTGAGGATAAAAGTGATTGGATTGCTATTATAATTATATGAGCAATGAATATAAATTCAATACTAATAAAGAATGCTTTAAATTAGTTAATATGTTGTCACATTCCTGAGGATAAAAGTGATTGGATTGCCATTATTTGTAAAATGATGCTTGTATTATTATTACAATACAAATTTCACTATCGAAACATGATTTACCTTTTCTCTGCTTCATAAGCTATCAGATAATTATGGAGTATAAATCCTATATTTTGATTTACAGGTGGTGAATTAGGAATGTATTCTTGATATCTGACGTTTAGAAGTTTGCAGTTCTTTCTCCCCATAAAATTATGAGGCGAGATATATTGATACCACATGCCATAAATATACGATGTTATCATGGAATAGTCGAAAATTGACTTCTTACTTCAAACGACAATTTTATTTATGGAATAAAGTCATTTTAAAAGAAGATAGTGAGTATTTTTTTTAAAAGCTTGTCACCAAACTATCAGTCTTATATTTTAAAGACACTAATTTAACAAAAAGAGGAATCAAAATCATTATTTCCAAAAAATTCAGGACTTCTTTTAGCTGTTTCATGTACAATCAACGCCCTCTTAAATATAAATCCAATATTTTGGATTTAGATTTTCTAAAATTGCACATGCAAAATTAACATTTGGCAATTGGTTGTTGTAGTTATTCCTCTCCCTCCTTAAAATAATTAAGTGACATATTGTGACGATTAAAAAGACGCATGTAAAGTTTATTGCTATCACTTATTGGCCACAAATTTACTTCTTATTTCAAACAGTTATTTTATTCCTAAAATATAGCTAAATAGCGAAGATTCAATTAAATTGTAGAATAAATTCAATAACAAAAATTCAATTAAATTTAGAGAATAAATTTAAAAATAAAAATTGCTAAATCTTGTAGTAAAACTTCCATCAAACTTAATGGGGGCATAAATGACGGAAATTTTGTTAAAAAAACTTTGTTTTAAATTTGATTAGAACACATTTACTGATGGAAACAGTTTGATCTTTTTATAATCGTTTTTCGCGAACTTATTAAATAAATATTTATGCTATGATGTCTCAATTAAAAATCACTTTGAATTATTATTATAGATATCTTTCTAGAATCATAGCAGATACAAAATTAATTTCTGATATTAAAATTATATTATCCTCAATTGAGGAGCAAATCACGAAGTATTGAAATCAATAATTGCTCTCCAACTTTAAAACATGTAATAATCTAATCTAGTATGTACACATATTACTCTATGCAATGCACATGTATTATTATATATGTAGAATATCGGTCTAATGCACCCATATAGACATGGAGGGATGGGAATCGCATTCAACAAAGACCGAATGCAGCATAATTGGATGCAATGAGAACATGAGGCTCGCAATAAATTATAATCAAACCATCTCCATGACGCTGCGGTCTACGTTCGCTGTCATGGAGATAATGATGTCTGAATATATTACCATCAGAATTGCAATTGATTGCGATTCGGCGGTCATAATACGAGGTTATAACTATAAAATTCGCTTTTAATACAAACACACTGCATTTGAAAATTCATTATAATATTTTTAAAATTGGGCTGAACAACTAAAAATAAATTTCTTATTTTTAGTTGGGTTGAGTTAGTTGTATGGATTAAGAGAATATTTCGCTAATCCATTCTCCGACTAATAAATTTAGTGGCGCTGAAAGATAAATGTTTTGATTTGCTGTGTTTGATTAGAAATGTCATGAATTCTTGTCGCAAACATTCTTTTTTATTCCAGTGGTTCTTATTTATTCTTTTACTCATCCAGAAACAAACTTCACAATTTAAAAATGTCATGTATTTTTGACAGCAAACCTCTCCAACTAGTTTAAATATTACAATAGCTTTAAAGCTTTAATTTTAATTTTTGGTTTAATTTATTTTATATGAACAATATTCAAAATTAAAGTATTCGCAACGTCGAGTAGCAGAATAAAAGAAGCTACTGTTTGTACTGAAATCAAATGATGCTTAACAAATGCTTAATTTCATCAAAGTAATGTCAAGCGATAAAGAATAGTCTATTTTTGTGAATGTCACTTTAAAATACGATATTATTAGTAAGCGTGATCTCCATAAGTTATTAAGAAATATATGTATTTAATGTAATAGTTGCCCTTAGTTACATCCTGCTTCCTTATAACAACATTCTTACATTTCATGTTAACTTTTACAAAAAAAAAATTCCCAAAACTTTAATTGTCGTTCAAATTTAAGAGAATATGCAACATTATTTATATTGTTACTCTTTTTCTTATCAGTTTTCCAGTTCAAAAATATATTTAATTATAAGCAACTAACCTTTTTGATTTATGATAATGTTTCCGAGAAACTAGGAGTGACAACTTTCATGGTTGGTTACTAGAAATGTTAGAGTCTATGTGATTTTCATTGTTAAAAATTTTCCATTATAGCATGTGAAACTCTGCCGTCATTAAGTTATGGAGTTGATCATCTAACATTAACTATATAACTACTAGTTATATCCACTGATCGTGGATTGAAAATTCAACATAAGGAATTTTCTCTTGATATCTTCTATAAAAGAAGAAAAGTGCTCAAAGGGCTTTGAAAAGTTTATTACACTTGGATAAAAAGTTTTTCTTAAAAAGGATTAAAAGGACTTACTACCCTCCCCACAATTAAGCATAAAAAGAGAGAAATATTCAGTCAGGTGACGTTGAAAATTTACACGAGAGAAATGCCTTTCAAATATATGCCCAAGCATTGAAAAAATCGCACTTCAAGCATGCTTCTCACAAACATCAGAATAAATAAGCTTAAGATGCGCTTCTTAATATTTTTTTCTCACATTTTTTCTGTAATATCTGACTTAACTATTATAATATATTTCTCAGAAATTTGTGCGGCTGCAGTTATACGTAGGATTTTAAATGAGTCCCGACTTCAAAAGGTTTGAGCCCCCGGATATAAACTTGGTTTGGTTTGTCGCTCTACGGTCACTCTTGGGATAATTAGAACGGGACCTACAATTTAAAGTGAATTCCGAACCACTAACAAAATTCCATGCCACTTTCAGATTCCGGTGGTACCAAAGTCAAGAGCGCTAGTCAATTGGCTCTTCAGCTTTTTGCAATATGATTGATAACATTAAAAAAGTAATAAAATTGCAACCTAACCAGTAATATATAAAAACATTTTAAATCAATTCCTACTTTTTTTTCACTCTATTGCAGAAAAGTCCTTTTCAAATAAAGTTGAAATTTTCCTCTTACATCTTGGGCCATCTATTGGTAGATACATGCAACTTAAATCTAAAAAAAACTAAAATTAATTAATTAAATTTAATGAATGAATTAATATTTGAAAAAACTGTATTAGCATCGAGTGTCATCCACTACAAGTTCAAAAAAATGTATTTGAACTTGAGTGGATGAATAAAAAGTTTTTTATGAACGATTAAAAATTTGAACAAGATATATATATAGCGAGTGTGTGAACTAATAATCGGAATTGAAAAATAGAAAGAAGATTAGAAAATTGCGTTTGAACTACAATTTACACAAAAAGCATTCGCTCACCGAAGATAAGTGACAATGTAAACTGTAAGCGACTCAGTAGAAAATAAATGTTGCAATAGGTACGAAAGAAATATTGAAAGCAATTTTCTTAAAATGACTACTTTGAAATTGCTTCGTTCATATTTTCACCAGCTGTAGCCTGAAAGTATACAAATCTAATGTTAATACTTATAGCAGTAGAGGCGTCGATCCTTTTCCATTTATTACTATCCGTTCATTTACTTTATAGGCTGAATCAGGTTCCCATTCGCCATTTTGTGAGGCAAAGGGGCGAAAATGGGAAAGAAGGGGTCGCTTTTTTAACCAGCCGAATATAATGCAAACTTTATTCAGGACTATTTTTCTAAGCTCGGGAAAATCTTTTTCCTCATCTCGTGGCTCAGAAATAGTGTTCCAGAATGCCCCCGTTCTGCTGTTTAGGTAATACATGCTCGCAGTATATGATTTTCTCCAACAAATGCTGCTACAATGAGTTGCTACAATTAACAATTAACAATTTATGTCGAAGGAAAAATAAGTATGAATCAATGTTTGATTTTCAATACTTGGGTGTAATTAATTCTGAGATATCCGTTTTATAGCTATAGAGAATAATTCAGACCCCGAAAAATACTATTGAAATTATTCGAAGTATGCAAAACATACTTATACAAAACATGAGAATGTTAAATTATGTTTTTGAAAATGTCCCACTACAGGACGTGTAGTCATTTTTAGGTCAGATCAAACTGTACCTGTAAACTAAATTTCTTTAGAAACAGATAAATCCGTGTAGATATGTATTTTTCCTTTTTTTTTTTTCTTCTTAGTGTGTATAATGGATAAGTGTGGTTAAAAATATTTATGAGACATAAATAATCAACCTAGATTATTTATGAATTTGTTGAATATCACAAGAAGCTAAAATTCAGCTTTTTGCAATGTGATTGATAACATTAGAAAGTAATAAAATTACAACCAAAAAAATAGAAAAAAGATTAGAAAAATGAAAAAGTGCTCATATAACTGAAGTACACTTGAACTACAAGTTACACAAAATATATTCGTTCACTGAAGATAAGCGGTAATTGAAAATATGCACATCGATTCAGTAGAAAGTAAATGTTAAAATCGATCCGACAGAAATATTGAAAGCTATTTTCTTAAAATGACTATTTTGAAATTGCTTCGTTCATATTTTCGCCAGCTGCAGCCTGGAAGTATACAAATTTAATCTTAATACTTATGGCAGTGGCAGTAAACCTGTGGTTCCAAAGGCAGAGCGCTACCCGATTGACCATCAGGCCACCAATTTATAACGAGAGATAAGATTAAACGAGAAAGATTTGTTTTTAAAAAAAGCCGCCACTGTTTGAATCCCGATCACTTGTGCGTACAGGAAAGCATTCTATAGAGAAGAATTTTCAACCATATAATAAAGTGGATAAATTTATGGAACTTATATTATTATGAAACTTATTCACTTATGGAATTCAATTCAACTTAACCACTGATAATGGACATGTGGAGAGAAGCATTCACACTCTACCTGCTCTCCAACATACGTCGAAAAAGATCACTACCGGAGAGGAGAATTGATGGTTTTAAGTGGTATCATGTTAGATGGACTCACAATTTCTTTGTCGGAAGTTCTGTGACTTCACAGAAGTGACAAGACATGATATCTTGGACGACTATGTCATTTTACTCAGAGTTACGAGTATGGGATAAAATTATAGTGATAATTAAAAGGTATGACTAGTTCATAAAACTGGTAAGCATTTTAACTTCCATCATCACAGGATCACTAATATAAGGAATAACTAATATAAGGATTACTAATATAAGGATTACTAATATACTGAATCACTAATATAAAAATCATTAATGTACGGAATTCTTTAATAGATATGTCTCGTATAGAGTGTGAAACACGATAGTTTTAACTATTTATCAATTAAATTTCTACAAATTCTGCAGAACAACTTGTCGATAACTATTTCTTACATTAAATCAAGCAAAAAGCTGTAGAATTTAAAATTTAGTACACGACACACACGGTGTTAGATTGGTTATCTGACCACCAACTAAAATTGACTATGTATCAATAACACAATGTAACAAAACAGGTCAGAAAGCAGTTTTATCTAGTAAAGAGGGCGAAAAACACATTTTGGGTTACAAATATGCATTTTTTGTGCATTTGATAAAGTTGCTTCTTTTGAAAATAATCGAATAAAAAAAAAACCGAAACAATTTTCTCCCCTCTGAAAGATCCGTCTCGGTTGACAAATGTTCAGCCATTTCAGACTCGATACACGCGGATGCCAGAAGCATAACACTTTTTACGACCCTTTCCTAAAAGAACACACGCGACAATAATTTAGACTCGTTTTTGAACTCTTTTTTTTCCCAATTTTCCTAAAGAGAGAAAAAAAAAATACGGTGTTGTCTCAATTTCCTTCTTCTTTTTGCTGGCGTCCCTGCAAAGCATCCAAGAAACATTTAGAGGCCAGCTTTATGATCCATTTTTTTTGGACGACGACAGGAACCACTGCATTTGCCGGACAGCAGACCCTTCATTGTTGTGCGTCCGGGATCGATGGTTTTGGTTCTTTCACCTCAAATCGTTTTTGGTGGGAATTTTTTTTTTTATTTAAAAAGAAATATAAATTCGTTTTCGGAGGGATGACGGGCAATTTGATTCCCCTTCCCTCAGTGATTTGTGTATTGATTTTTTTTAAACGTTTTTTTTTTTGCTTTATTGGAATATTTATATCGTGAAATATTAAGACTTCCCATAATTATTATCATTTTTGAAAAGAGAAAAAAGTGCATGAAAAAGCAAGAAAAACAAGTAATATATATATAAAAAAAATCAATTCCTACTTTTTCTTCACTATATTGCAGAATGTCCTTTATAAATAATTTTCATTCATTTTTTTTAAATTTATCTTTCGCCATATATTGGTAGATATCTGCAAATTAAATCTAAAAAAAAACTGAATTAAATTAATTAAATTTAATTACTAAATTAATATTTGAAAAACTGTATTAACATCAAGTGCCATCCACTACAAGTTGAAAAAAAATGTATTTGAACTGGAGTGGATGAATAAAAAGTATTTTATGAACGATTGAAAATTTGTACAAGATATATATAAATATATACAGGGAGAGTGTGAACTAACAGTAGGAATTGAAAAAAATAAAGTCATTTTTTGGAGGGATGACGGGCAATTTGATTCCCCTGCCCTCAGTGATTTGTATACTGATTTTTTTAAAACGTTTTTTTTTTTTTGCTTTATTGGAATATTTATTCGTGAAATATAAAGACTTTACCATTATTATTATCATTTTTGAAAAGTGAAAAAAAATCATGAAAAATATGTTTTGGTTAGCGAATCTGTATTGTCTAAGCTTTTCATTTTATTATACTAAAACCGGAAACATGAATATCATTACCCCTTGAAAAGAAAAGAAGCAATGTTCTGTCCTTTAAAAGATGCATTTCACTTGATAAGTAGTGTTGTTGTTGTTGTTTCTTATCCCACTTGGCTGGCCAAGCCCACGAGCCCATATGGACTCATGATTGAAGGGGAAGGAAGCAGCTTCTGTTGTGATGGAGCACCCGTAGGTAGAAGCCTGACTTTTGCTCCGTGACGCTCTTACAGTCATAGAAGACCGGGACCTACGGCTTAAAGTGGATTCCGAACCACTACAAACATCCATGGCACCGCCGGGATTCGAACCCGAAACCTGTGGCACCGAGCTGATAAGTAGTAGAATGAGGTAACAGAAGAGGGAAAAATACACCCCACCGTCTCTAGTAGTGTTTGTTTCCAACCTCATTAAAATTTTTCTATAATGGACAGATTTTATTGACAGTCGCAAGAATTGTATTCTATGAACTCGCTATACAGACATACGAAACATCTACAGTTATGACAAAAAATAATTTTGTCATAAGTGTAGATGTTTTGTTTTTGTATTATTGTATATTTTTTTGTATTTATTGTATATTTGATTATACTTGCATTTTAACACCTTTTTTGAAATGAGAAATATTGCAGAATAGTTAACTTCCCTTTTCGGCCCATGCACTTGTTGGGAATTGGTGGGCATAGTCCACTGATAATGAATGTCCAATGTTTTGGACAGAAGCATACACCCGCTACCTGTTCTCCAACATACGAGCAAAAAGATCACTGCGGGTGTGGAGGATTGATGGTTTTAACTGGTATCATGTTAGATGGGCTCACAGTTTCTTTAGGATCTTGGACGACTCCATTTTACTCGGAGTTACGAGTATGGCATAAAATTATACTGATAATTAAAAGGTGTGATTAATTCCTAAAATTGGAAAGCATATAAACTTCCATCAGCGTAATCTATCACAAATATAAGGAATTATTTAATAGCCATGTCTCTTATAATGTGCAAACCACGGAAGTTTAAACTATTTATCAATAGAGATTAAAACTTCTACAAACTCTTTTTTTCCAAGTGATACACAAAACTAATAATGAAATTTTCAGAACAACATGTGGATTACTATTACAAGGATGGATTATTACAAGCAAAAAGCTGTAGAATTTAAGTATGCATTAAACTCGATTCCAGACAACCAATCAAAATGTGCGATGTATCAACAACACAATGTAACAAAACAGGCCGGAAAGCAGTTTTATCAAGTAAAGAAAGTGACAAACACATTTTGGGTAAAGTAGATAATTAATTTTAACCAGATAGTTAACCAGATAGTTTTTAAATAGTTTTAACCAGGTATGCGCAGCGATAACATTTAACTTTGTTATGTAACATAACATTTAACCTAACGTAATATTTTACTTTGCCACGGTTATTTGCATTTGGTAATTTAATGTATCTTACAAACTTTGCGCCATAATTCTTAAGCCATTAGTTTAAAGGTTCTAATGTAACTTTTAACAAGGTTTTTTATGACATTTTGGATTCTAAACTGTTTAAATGTGATCATATTCTATTTCTTTCTATAAAAATTTTGTTGTTAACTTTCTAACAGGTAGAAATTCGTTAGTCTAACGTATACGAATTGACCACCTCCGCAAAGGAAAACAAACAAGAGTCAATTTGTTAAAGAAATAAAGCTTAAAATTTGTTTTAAATCTTTTTATAATAATATTTTCTTGTATGCGTTGTTTCAATTAATAATTACCAATTTAAGTGATAGAAAAAAATATGAATGAATATTTTGTTTTTCAATATTCGGGTGTAATTATTTCTTCATTTTAGCTATGAGAGAATAATTTATACACTGAAAAGCACAAAAAAAAAAAAAAAAAAAAAAAAAAAAAACTAATGTTAATAAAACATAAGAATGTTAAGTAAAGCATGAGAATGTTAGTAAAGCATAAGAATGTTAAACAAAGCATGAGGATGTTAAACTTGTGGGTTGAAAATGTCCCACCATAGAATTTGAATGGGAGTGTGGGGAGATGAATCACCAAGCGACACTGGTTAGAGAGGGAGAGATTGTTACAATTTGTGATGGAACTAAGGAATAATTGAATAATTTTCGATACATGTTGCCATCCACAATGATGTCATTAACGGAGAATGTCGCAGAACCACTTCTCAGACAGACCATAAAGTTGTTTCTGTCATATTGCATCTGTCCACAATAGAGTTTGTTTACTGAGTATTTATCGCCGTTTGTTAAATATCAACATGAAACCGACCGATGGACCATAAACGCGAATAATCGGAATAGGCCAACTTTTGTCAATAAGGAGATGCTTGTGTTGCAGGGGATGCAAATGCAATCCGCTTCCGTCGATGCACAGTCTTTAGCGTAGATCCTGTTGCAAACCATTTACTTTGAAGCACAATACGCATTCATGTTTGATAAACTGTTGTTTTGGTCCTACTTGTTATAACCAACTTTTCATTTGGGGAACAAGTTTGCTCAACTGTAAAACATGAATTACGCAGTGCGAATCATTGCAGTTATCTCTCCACTCTTTCGTGTATAGATCATGGAGACCCCAATTTATACGTCAGTGTCATTTTGTCATGCCTGTTATACTTTAAATACATACACACTCAAGCAGTTCACAAATTCCCCATTTTCTGAAATGCTACATTTCTTGGCTCGAATGCCAATTTCTTTCTTGTGCGGCTCGTAAATGCATGACAAAATGTGTTGGCATGTTTTTGAATGTCTTCTACATACTTTATATGCCAAGTAAGTATGCTGATATATGTTTAATGCGATTTGTTACGATCGTCAAGTGCTCATGACAAAAGCCTGAAATGGTTATTTTATGTGACTTGTCTCTATAGATGCTCGATTGTTTCAAATTTTGGTGTTCAAATGAGAAAAAGAAAATTCGAAGCGACACAAATAAAGATACTTTTAATGCCTTACGTTTAAAGTTAATTATCAATACACATCTCGCAATTTTCCTAGTGCACATTTTACAAGATTGAACATAAATAGAGGAATAATTTTCTCTATTCTGAAATCTTCTTGAGAATAAACTGCCCCATATTTGTGTTACATAACAAAGAAACGAAGTAAAACGATGTACCTAAAAAAGATAAAATATGCTGCTAAATTGTCTATATAATATTTTTAAGACATTAATTAAATGAATAATATTTTGATCTCCAAATTGTCATGATTTACCTGTCACTGTGTCACATGCTGTTAGATAATTATTGAATATAAATCCTATATTTTGATTTAGGATTTTATTCAATAATTATGGTAAATTAGTAATGCATATTTGATATCAAATCTTTAAAAAACTGTAATTCTTTTTCCTCTTAAAAACATAAAGAAAAATATGTTGATGCCTTAACAAAGATATGCAATTTATGTACAAAGATATCATGGAATAACCACAAATTTACTTCTTTAAATGAAAATTTTATTTCTGAAATAGAGGCGTATTAAAAGAAAAAGGCGAGTATTAAATTAAAATCTTGTCACCAAAATGCTAGTTTGATATTTTAAAGACACTAATTTAACAAAAACAGGAACAAAATCATAATTTCCAAAACGTTCATGACTTTTAACGGCTTTACAATTAAAGCCAACTGTTTAACGCCTGCCAACTGGCTGTTTCCTTTACAGTCAACGCCCTCTTGAATATAAATTGAGTATTTTGAATTTATATTTCTTAAATGTACGCATGTAAACCTAATATTTGGCAACTGAATGTTATAGTTATTCCTGTCCCTCCTAAAAATAATTAAAACCATATTGGGATGACTAAAAAGACGGATGTAATCTTTATTGCTATCATTGATTGACCACAAATCTACTTCTTACTTCAAATAGTAATTTTATTCCTAAAATATAGTTAAATAGCAAAGATTCAATTAAATTGTAGAATAAATTTAATAGCAAACATTCAATTAAAGTATAGAATAAATCTAACAGCAAAGATTCAATTAAATTTTAGAACTAAATTTAAAAATAAAAATATCCAAATCTTCTAGGAAAACTTAATAGGGGCATAATTAAAAAAACAAAAGGAGGTTAACCACTTTCTGACTCCATATAATATACTAAGGCTCCATTTTATTATATTTGTCCTCCTTTCTTCTGCTTTGGTTGTGAAGCCGTTAAAACTTGTCCACTCTGTGCAGAGGGCGGAGGGTCCTTGACATGCGAAACGAACCCTTCCCGACTGCCATTCATTCCAAGCAGACAGCGGCTTTCGGGAAGATTTCCAACCAGGAATGAAAGAGCCGAATGAATCGCTTTTCATTTAACCGATCTGCCCGAAAGTTTAATGGCGATGAAGAAGGGGAAAAAAATGGTCGTTTTCATTCAACTGGAACTGTTTAAGGTTTAATGAATGTGCAGTTTTAAAGAACTTCAATTAAGTACGCTGCTTTTGAATTGTTTCTTCAAACTACATATTATAAATAATGATAATGATGAGCAATGAATATAAATTGAGTACTAATAATGAATGCTTTAAATTAGTTGCAATACTCTTGAGGATGAAAGTGATTGGATTGCCATTATTAGTAAAATGATGCTTGCATTATTATTACAGTAAAAATTTCACTATCGAAACATGATTGATCTTTTCTGTTGTTTCATAAGCTTTCGGATAATTATGGAGTATAAATCCTATATTTTGATTTACAGGTGGCGAATTAGAAACGTATACTCGATATCAGACCTTTAAAAGTTTGTAGTTCTTTTGCCCCCATTAAAATATGTAGCGAAATAAATTGATATCACATGCAATAAATATACGATGTTATCATGGAATAGCAGCAAATTGACTTCTTACTTCAAGCGACAATTTTATTTATGAAATAAAGTCATTTTAAAAGGAGATAGCTAGTATTTAATTACAAGCCTGTCATCAAACTGTCATTCTTAGATTTTTGAGACACTAATTTAACAAAGATAGGAATCAAAATCATAATTTTCAAAAAATTCAGGACTTCTGTCGCTGTTTCATGCACAATCAAAGCGATTAATTAAGCTCGCACCTGCCGAGGAAAACTTACGAGATGCGCTCCTCAGTGCCACCGTTTTTCATACAGGCGCGCGTAGTTATGCGATGTATTGGCGGAAAAAAATAGCTGCGTTTTGCAACATAAAACCTTTTTACTTTCACAGAAAAAATAAAATGTAGAAAAAAAAAAATTCTAAATTTAAAGTATAGAATAACAGTGTAATAAAACAGATGTTAGAGCTTATCTGCTGTGTGATATTTCCTAAAACAAGAATTCTTTATTGTTTCATATGTAAAATATGATAGGAGAAATAACTATTTAGGTAAAGTGTCTAAACTTGTTTTTTATAAACCAAGTCACATAAACCAAAATGACATTCATTGCATTGATAGCTGGTTTCACGACGAAACGGAAGCAAAAGAAGAATAAAAAAAGCACGACCTACTCAAACAGAAACAGAAGCAAAAACTGCACAGCTATGACTCACCGTTTCAGAAACATCCCCTTTACCAATACCCTATCCCTTTTCTCTGAAATAATAAAATCCTTTTCAAACATTGTCAAGGTCATTTTGTGGCATTCCAAGACCGTGGGAGCAGTTTTCTTTATAGCAGAGCAATGCAAAGGATCGTACTTCGGAAAGGCATATATATACGCCGGCGGCAGTGAAAGCATCGGTTGAGTGAGGCGTATATATATACAGGCGGCAGTTAAGGGGTTAAATATAAATCCAATATTTTGGATTTAGACTTACCAAAACTACACATGTCAAATTTATATATGGCAATTGAATGTAATAGTTATTACTTCCCCTCTTTAAAATAGTTAAGCGTCATATTGTGATGACTAAAAAGGCAGATATAATGTTTATTGCTAACATTGATTGGTCACAAATTTCTTTTTTTATTTTAAACAGTAATTTTATTCCTGATATATAATTAATTAGCAAAGTTTCAGCTAAACTGCAGAACAAATTTAATAGCGAAGATTCAATGAATAATTTTAATAGCAAGAATTCAATTAAATTTTAGAACAAATTTAAAAATAAAAATGTCTAGAAAAATTTTCTAGAAAACTTCCATCAAACTTAATGGGGGCATAATTAAAAAGGCAAAGGAGGTTAACCACTTTCTGACTCAATATAATATAAGGCTCCATTTTATTATATTTGTCCTCCTTTCTTCTGCTTTAGTTGTAAAGCAGTTAAAACTTATTCACTGTGTGCAGAGGGCGGAGAGTCCTTGACATGCGAAACGGACCGTTCCTGACTGCCACTCATTCCAAGCATACAGTGGCTTTCGGGAAGAATTCAACTAGGGATGAAAGAGCCGAATGAATCGCTTTTCATTTAACCAATCTGCCCGAAAGTTTAATGGCGATGAAGAAGAAAAAAAATGGCCGTTTTCATTCAACCGGAACTGTTTTAAGGATTAATGAACATGCAGTTTTAAAGAACTTCAATTAAGTACGCGTCTTTTGAATTGTTTCTACAAACTACATATTATAAATAATGATAAGAAGTAATGAATATAAATTCAGTACTAATAATGGATGATTTTAATTAGTTGCCATACTCCTAAGGATAAAAGTGAATGAATTGCCATTATTAGTAAAATGATGCTTGAATTATTGATAAGGAGCAATGAACATAAATTCAGTATTAATAATGAATGCTTTAAGTTAATTAAATGTTGCCAATATAATGAATAAAATAAATAATAAAATGAGTAAAATAATGAACTTTAAATTAGTTAATACGTTACAATAATCCTGAGGACAAAAGTGATTGGATTGCCATTATTAGTCAAAGGATGCATGCATTATTGATGAAGAGCATGAATATAAATTCAGAAATGATAATGAATGCTTTAAATTAGTTAATACGTTGTAATAATCCTGAGAATAAAAGTGATTAGAATGCCGTTCTTATTAATATGATGCTTGCATTATTGATAAAGAGCAATGAATGTAAATTCAGTACTAATATTGAATGATTTAAATTAATTGACATACTTCGGAGGATAAAAGTGATTGGATTGCCATTGTTAGTAAAATGATGCTCGAATTGTTATTACAATAAAAGCTTCACTATCGAAACATGGTTTTCTTTTCACGTGGCAGGATATTTAATTTCAAACTTGATATACGAGACTTAATGTAGAGAAATAAAGAGTAAAATGCAAATTAAAAATAAAATCCTTACACGAATCAGTATCACTTGCGTAAGTTGATATTTTTATGGTTGATTGCTTCCCATAGTTTCAATAACTATGAGGAGAAATCAACAAGAGAAAAAATAATCTATTTCTTATAGACGAAAAATCAATTAATGTGAACTTGGAAAGTTAAAACATAAACAATTTTTTGCTTAGATCTACTGAGAATGATCAATACAAAACGCATTTTCTTTCAGACTGTTAAATAAATAATAGCAAAAACATATATTAGAGATTAAGAATAACTCATTATCTTTCTATTGCTTATAAATCGTGTTGTTGGCAAATGCCATTTTTGGCTATTAACCCATTATAACCGGAGATATTCAGTAAATTAACTGGGATCCAATTTTCTCTACATCCATATTGAGCCACTACAATTGCTCAATATGGATGTAGGATATGCTACGAGGGGTGTTACTCTTATCGTGAAATCTAAAGATAGAACATTTTTTTTTACATATTTATTTTACCCATTACACCAAAAAACAGATTTCGATTTGGCAACGCTTGTCAAGTTAAGATCCAAAACTACCTTGTTACTCCAAACTATTTATTGAATGTCAATTTGAAAGGGGATCTTTGTCAAAGAAAGAGACAAAACAGGGTGTCAAAAACAAGGAGTATCTCATTCTTTTAGTCCATTTTCTATACTTTTTTAGGCGCATACACCAGGTTGGACGATTTATTTTTTGAAAGTAAATTTAAGTGTTTAACTCTGTCAAAAAAGCAAGGTTGATTGTCAAAAACAAAGAATCTTTTTTTTAAGATTTCATATTCTTTATATTAGAATAATTTTAATATTCTTTTGGTCAGTTTTTCTATGAAGATTTTATTTCTGTTTTGGCAAACTATATAGTTTTAGATCAAGGCAAAATAGTTCTGCTTTATTTCGAATTTTTGCAGTATTTCTTCATTTTTGTAAAGATTTTGCTCTCAAAAATCAAAAAAATTTTTAACATTCTATTTTAGATAATTTGTTTTTTTTTTGTTTTGCATAGTGAAAATAAATAAAGTAAAAGTGAAAAATCATAGCCTTTAAATACATTTATTAGTTTTTCCATTCAATAAAACTAATTTTTTGGTACAATATTCAAACAATATAATATTTTTTGGTATTTTTTAAATAGCGATGAGAAAGCAACATGTTCCATATATTGTTAAAAAGCAACTAATGTATTTAAACTCTTATAATAGTTAATTTAGTTATGCAAAAATAGTTGTGTGTTTTATTAAAAGTTTAACTGTCAGGGCTTTAAGCAAATCTTGCAGAAAGTTGCTTTTTCTCAACGTATTTGGAATGCAGTAAAGAATTTGCTCTCAAAAAGCAAGAAATTTTTATAGCCTTCAAATTCAATCAAAGCATTCTGAAAAAGCAACATGTTTAATATATTGCTAAAAAACAACTAATGCATCTAAACTCTTATAATAGTTAATTTATTTATGAAAAAAAAAAAAAGGTTGTACGTTTTATTAAAAGTTTAACAGTTGGGGCCTTAAACAAATCTTGCAGAAACTTGTTTCTTCTCAACATATTTGGAATGCAGTAAAGAATTCAATCCAACGGAGCACAATCTTTAGCGTGCCAAAAGAATTTTTGTATGATAGAAATAGATATCTTCAGATATCTTTGGTGTCTTTCCCCTCGGCCTTATCGGAAAAACTTTGTTAGGAATAGAAGTAACTCCTGAAACGAAAAAACCAGCACTGCTATGAAGCGATATCGGGTGTTACTGTTTGGACACTGTTGATGCAGGAAAAACGAAAATACCGGAAGAGCTCTTCTGTAAAAAAGTGTCACGAAAGCATATTTGTTGCTTTTGCTTCCACAGAAAATACATTGATATACACTGTAAATGTAGGTGAAGTTAAAACTTATGCATCTTTTTTTAATTATATTAATTATTCTTACAATAAATAAGTTTTCAAATCCCTTAAAAATATTTACGAAATTCAATGAAGTGAACACAATTCAAAATTAATACGTCACAATCAAAACCATTGTTGTTTGGACTAATCCTCAGTGTCAAGCATCAGGGAACAGACATCCCATGAGTAGTCTACTCATGGACACAGGGAAGGTGGGCAGCTTCTATTGTGATAGAGCTCCAGTAAGTAGAAGCCTGATTTGGTTCCATGTAGCTGAAGAAGGAGGGTAGCGACTTACGAGAGGACTTTTAGGAGGAACTAATCCGCCTTTGCTTATCGAGTTTGAGAAAACCTGATAACGATAACGCTACCAGGATGATAACGATACAAGATCCTGAGCATCACAAAAGCCATCGAATCTCCTCATTTTTTGAAACAGTGTCTACAACAAAGTCGCCAGCCTATTTAACTACAATCCAAATGGTCACCAGTGGCTCGTGTTGCCATTGTACACGAGTCGGGCATTAAAACCATAATATGTATGATGCAATTCAAAGAATAATGAAAGAAATTGAAAGATTCAAGACAGTAATCGCAGGAAAAAAATAAGAATACTAGAAATTATAAAATAATTCTCAATTTGCCTGTAAACATTTTAGGGTAAAATAAAGCAATTCCTTTTCAATTTCTACATTTTTAAATTTCTAAAATTTCTAATTTTATTTATTTCTAAATTTTTTTCTAAAATTTTATTTTATCAATGAAAGTTTTTGTGGAAAAATTTATCATTCAAACAAACATCTTTTTATTATATAAAAGTTATTTATATAAATTTTTTATGATTATAAAAATTATTTTAAATATATAATTAAATCAGAGTTACATGCGCTACAATATACGTTATACTTCAATGCTTGAGATTAAACGTAATGTTACTGCTTATGTGTCCTATTAAATAAAATTAAAAAATTTTTTCTATGAAATTTCTAAAAAAATATATACTTAAAATTTTATATTTTACATAATTATAATATATACGACTTGCATTTGATAATATTTAAATCACATTTAAAAAAAAATTTATACAAAAAAAAAAGTTCTGTAGTGACAGTATACTTCATTATCACAAAACTTCTATTTGTCCCGTAAAACAATAATGATTATTACTTTTTGGCTTTAAATTATTTGCGTGAAAGAGAAATATTAAACACTTAGTTGAAGTTTTAAAGTGACAGCGATAAAAAGCAAATATTATTGAAAACTCGAAAATAACACTTCTAAAAGGACTGCTAATTAATTCAAGGGTGCTAGGACAGAAAACAGAACTTTTTTTTGCCCTGCTCGTTCATTGTGCTTAATTAGATTTTATCACGATAATCTCTTTGATGTTTTACGAAATTAATTATTATAATGAATAAAGAATTCCAGCAAACACGCGACACATTGATTAGCCAGATATTTTTTTTATTATTTTCCCTTAAATGGATATATAGATAGATAGATAATTCTTAAATACATAAGCAGTGTTTCCTTATAAATATTAAAAATTTCTTTCAGTTCCCTTACATTTAATAAAATCCACCTTATAAATCTCCAGTAGCTCAAGTACACTACTGGTCATTAAAATTGCTACACCAAGAAGGCGACATGCTAGAGACGTGAAATTTAAACGACAGGAAGAAAGTGCTGTGATGTGCAAATGATTAGCTTTTCAGCGCATTCAGACAAAGCAGGCGATACCTAAAATGTGTTTAAATGAGGAAATTGTTCAGCCTGTTTCTCATACACATATTGCATTTCAACGTTGTTGCCTCGTGAAAAGTTGCAGTGTAAGAAGAAGAATTGCGTACCAGCACGTTTCTGACTTTGATAAAGGTCGGATTGTAGTGTACAGGGATTTTGATTTATTGTATCGCTGTATTGCTACTCGCGTTGGTCGAGATCCAATGACTGTTAGCAGAATATGGAATCGATGGGTTCAGAACGGTAATACGGAACGTCGTGCTGGACCTATCACTAGCAACCGAGAAGACAGGCATGTTACCCGCATGGCCTTAATGTATAGTGCATTCACACCACGAGCCCTGAGTCAAGAATTGAGGTCGTTTGCAAGACAATAAGTGTCTGCACAAACAGTTCGAAGACGTTGCAGTAATATGGACTCTCAACTCGGAGACAATGCCGCGGCTACCCTTGACGCTGAATCACAGACAGGAGCGTCTTCAATGGCGAACTTTTCTAGTGTAGCAATTTTAATGGTCAGTAATGTATGTATTAGCTAGCATACAAAAGGGTGAATGTTCGATTCTTGTTGGTGGTGTATGATACAATACTACAGCTATTAGAGGTGATCACACTCCATATGTTCCGACTCGTGGCTCAGTGACAGCGTGTGCCGCTGGTGAGCATTAGAGTTGAGGTTAATCCGTATGGCGGCTTTGTTGTAGACACTGTTTCAAAAACAAGGAGATTCCATGGCGTGTGTGATGGTCAATTTCTTGCCTCGTCAGTCGGACAACCTTGTAGGAGTTTTCGGGGATTACTTGATACTCAAATGCAGGGTAGTTCCCCTGAAAGTCCTCCCGAAGGCACTGCTCTCCTTCTTCAAAGACATGGAGCCAAGTCAGATTCCTACGTATGGATGCACTATCGAAAACAGAAGTTGCCCCCTCCCTCCTTCCAAGAGAACGTACGGATTCATAGATTTGGTCTAAAATGTTGATATCGTGCCGACCAAGTGGGATAAGGAAAACACTCCATATTGAAAGTCATCACACAACGAACTCAATTGCTGTGTTATTTGAAATGTTTTTACTTTGCTTTCCATAAGTCTATAGTGTTTCTTTTGTATTTAATTTGTGAAGTACTGTTTCATCAACGTCTTTTTTAACAAATTTCAATAAATTGCAGTGGAAAGAAATACTTCAATTTTCTGCAGTTTTTCCAAAATTTTTGAAAAAAAGTGTATAAACGTAAAATGTAAAAGCATTTTATATGGAGTTTTGCTAAATTAGAGTGCTTTTTTTCCACCTTGCATTTGTATATTAGCAAGTTTTCCATCTGCTGCCATATTATTTGTCCTTTATTTATTAATGCTTGTATATGTTTCATGTTATTCAGTATTATTTTTCAGTTTCAGTCAGTTCAGTGTTCATATGTTTATGTTTCAGTTTATTCGGTCATGTTATTCAGCTGATTAACATTTCAACCTTTGAATCCATTTTTTGTATTATACTTTCTTTCCTTGTTGATGGTGTTACCGTAGAGTCACATGAAATGTTTTGTATAACGAATGTTAATTTATAGCTTCGTAATACTAATTAATTGTGCTTTTAATAAACCTTTTCTCTTTTTTCTGCCATATGATCTTCTATTTTCTTTTCTTATGGCTTTGTCTTACACTCACGCATATATAATTATATATATACATAGTTAATACATAATACATACATATATGTACTATAGATATATGGCACGCCTTTGCAAAAACTTAAGTAATCAGTAAGTTTTCCAGAAAATTTTCTTTGAACTTTTTGTTGCAATTTTTAAAAAGAAATCTACCAAATTAAAACATATATTACTTCATTGAAGCTATGAAACGAAATTATTTTATTTTTTATGCCAATTTTTAAACACAATATTAAACGTAATGTTAAAAAAATACTTCTTATTTGAAATAAAAATTACCCATTTATATTCACTTACATAAAAGAAAACCATCTCGTTGAGTGATCGTGTTGTGCTAGACAGTATTCGGGGGGTAGGATGAAGTTTTCCTCATTAATGCGTCGCCACTGGACACTGCGCTTAGAAACATTCGAATCAGGTACTCGATAATTTTAATGCATGCCTTTCTATTTTTCTCAATACTACATTTAAAATAAGGGTGGTAGGCATAAAAGATATAAGCAAATATTCTCCGATTTTCCGACTACAATTTACATATCCATTCACCCTATTAATTATTGCAGAACTCATCCTATTTTCTCGTAACAAAATCTTCTTGCCTTTTCTATAATCGCTGACTTAACATTTCTCTTCATGTACTCTGCCGATATCTTCCTTTCCCACGATCTGAAACTGTCAGAAAACACACTTGGACGAATTCGGTTTGGCTACCATTTTCTGCGACTTCGGATAGTGCTCGCCAGTTGCAATCGAAATTGTATCTCAATTCTTTCTAGTCTCTAAAGCAATTATTAGTAACATGGCAAAATCAGTAATGATTGTTCATTTGCTTGCCGATTTTAGATTTGGTTATACTTTTCAGCAACCTCCGGGGTTTGCTAAATGCATATGTAAACCACTGAAATATTTTTGATATTGTATTATAATTAACTCTATCGTAAAACTACATAATTTATTTGACATGTCAGTATTGCTGTTCAGGCTTATGAAATAATTTATAATACATTATTGGAAGACATTGTGTTCGACTCGTGGCTCAGTGGTAACATGCACCGCTAGTGAGCCATTATGCCTGAGGTTCAATTGCTGGCAGCATTGTTGTAAACACTGTTTCAAAACCGTGGAGATGGCGACCTCGATGTACGAATGTACAGCATCGTTGTACACCTCGTTAGTCTGAATACTTGGTGGGAGTTTTTCGGGTTTTCTCCCTTCAACGCGCAATTGCGAATAGTTCTCCCTAAAAGTTCTCTCGGAAGACACTGACCTCTATTTTCAGCGACACGGATCCAAGTCAGATTTCTACGTACGGGTGCTTCATCACAACAGAAGCTGTCCCCTTTCTCTCCATCCATGAGTAGACTACTGATGGGTAGCAGAGCGCTGAGGTTTAGTCACAATAACAACGAAGACGTTGTTTTCTGGCTACTACCACAAGTTTAGACCAAGAGTTGGAAAAATAAAACGTAAGAAGGCAAGCATTTCAATTTTCTAGTAGAATATTCGAATGATTTGAGATGCATTGATACTATCCCAAGGCATAAATAGAAAACAAATCTTTATATTTCCCTCCTCCACGAATGCCCTTTAGTACAACACTATCAATAGGCAAAGGAGTAGGACGATTTACTTTTATATAATACTAGAAGACCCGGCCACGCGTTGCAGTGGCTTTCTTGTATTTCGTTCAATTATTAGATACTATAATTGGTATTGTTAAGAAAGTGATTGGTAAAGAATGATGAAAAGATCAAATTAAGCTTCAACGAATAGAAAATGTTTAATTTTTATTAATTTAATGAATGAGGTAGATAATGTTGATTTTTAAGACTGTTTTATAATTATTTTACGTAATTTAATTTTTAATAATCATTACTTTCATTTAACTAAGAACTAAGCGATTAACAATATTTTTTGTTAGTCTGTCTTTCGTCAAAATAAATAAATTCGATGGTTTCCCAATACGTGAGCATGCTACATACAGCTGCCCATGGGAGAAACATGGATTCTCCAAGTCCAAGCCACAAATAGCCACTGTCTGCTTTTGCGACTTATTTATTGTCATCGCAAAAGCCAAACGTATCGGAAATTGTAGCCTTTTGAAAGGTATTGTAGATTCTGTTGGTATCATAGGAATTCGAGGTAACAGGACGACTTCGCCTTTAAACTTTGCAGTCAATATCGTTGCTTCAAGTACGTTTCCAGTAATTCTTCTGAGGACTAATCGTGTACCGTTGCATAATTTTGGTGGATTTAAGTTACGCAACAGAATGACTGGTGAACCAATTTTCAGACGAAGATTGTGTGGCGGCATTCCTGGCATATCCAGAGAATTTAAAAATTCAATCGGAAAATAGACGATCTGGTTTTCATCAGCAATGGTGTCGATTGACTTGTCCTCAGATTGCCTGGCAATAAATTTTGTATTTGACAGTTAATTTCCTGAACATCAACATTTTTTGCTGCCAAAATTGCACGATTACTGAGCCAATTATGGGCTAAGTTATTATTAATAATATCCGGAAACACACTCTCAATTAGTTCATTTTTTGAATGAACAACAGAGCAGAAATTGTCTGGCAATTGGATACATTGCGTATTTTGATGTAGTCTGATTGTACCGTTTCCAATATCCAGTAATTGATTTGAAAATACTTATTCGAATATATCATTATGTAATTATACTCGCATATTTAAGCTCAGTCGAAGTGTTTCAACGTTTTTCCATAAAAATGATTGTTTCAAACATGCGTTAATCTCATCAGCAAACGTAGAGCGAGGAATGACAGGTAATGAGAGCCAAAAATTGATACTGTTACAAAACATGACAACTCAAAATCAAATCAATATTTTTTAAATTTCTAAGTTTGTATTTGTTTGTACTAACATTTTACAGGGAATAGGCCACTGGTAAATTTATATCTTTATTATTTTGTGCTAGTTTAAATGCTGTCGACACAAAATTCTTCCAAAATTTGCATGTAATTCCAAGTTTAACAATTAAAATAAAAAATATTTATGTAGCTATAATCATTTTAGAGGTCTATTCCCTGTAAACATTTATGAAAAACATAAATGCAAAGGTTTGTAACATTTGGATCAAAATTACTTGTGTTATGGTGTTTCACATGAAAACAAAAAGCATAAAAATTCATTCTGAGAAAAAGCTAAAAACAACTTTTATTTAGATCTATTACTTTTAAAAATGTTGTAAATATATTAAAATGCCATTGAATTATCAAGTTCATAGTCTTATTTATTAAAAAATATAGTTTTATTTTTCCTTAAAACTGTAAATATTTTCTGAGCTTTGTTTTGAAAAAGTTAAAATTTGTTCGACAAAATTTTTTATTACAACTTCCTGCTATTTGCAAAGGCTTTTTAATATGAAATGACCTGAATTTAAAATATTTAGCCTTTTTGCGTTTTGATTAAATATATTCAAAACCTCTGAATTTCACATAAAAATACCAACTTTAACTATTTTTTATACAATTTATTCTTTAAAATACGGATAAACATTGCAAAAATGTGATATTGTTGCAAAACTTTATAATTCAAAAATAAATAAAACATGAATAGTTTTTTTCTTTGCAAGTATTTTTATGCTGGGAATATCCTTATGTTTTAAATATACTGTTTTCAAATTTATATCTCAATTATTTATACATTTTTGTATGCTTAAAGTTTGTCGACACAAACTTTTTTTTACAAATTTACAAAAATTGTTAGTTTAAAAACTAAAATAAAAATAAGTTATGAATTTAGGTTAATTTCCATGTTCTATTCCTTTCATACATTTAAAGAAAACTTTTACATGAAGTTTCAAAGCATTTAGAACAGAAATATTTTTATTTTGATGTTTTGAATGAATACAAAATGCATAAAAATTCAAATAAGAAATAATTAAAACCAACTTTTAAATGTAAATAAAAACAAATGCACACACATAAAAATGTTATTGAGCTTTAAATTCTCCTTTATTAATATAAACACTTATTTATTTGTTTTGTTTTCTTTAAATAACTTCCAACTTAAAAGTACCATTTATCAATTTTTCTTCGACAATATTTAAATCACTCAAATTTATAACTCAAATTCTTTGTTTTTAAAATAACAAAAGTTTTAAAATAAAATATCCTTGATTTTCAACTTGCAACTATTATAAAACCTTTTATAAAATTTTAATGTTATCATTATATCAAATAATTGCAGAGTTTACTTTATTTTCACACTCTTCAAAAAATCCTTAAAATTCATCATCTTTCTTTAAAATTATGTGGTCTATATTATATTATCTGTTTAGATCACATTTTATTTTAGAATTCTTAATCAAATACAACACATGTTGACAAACTTTAAGCATAGAAAAGTTCAATGTTTTAATTCACAACTTTTCATTCAATATATTTTATTCCAATTCAAATTCAAACTAATAAAAATATTGATAATCAAATCAGGTAATACTTACATACATTTGATTTATTTATCATAGAAATAATATAAATTTCATACAATATAATTTTCACAAAATTTAAAGTAGTACATAAAACAATAATATTCAGAACATGAGAATTTTACGGTTATGTAGTACAGGCATCGAGACAAGGCGCCATCTAACTTACCTTTTATTGTGGTATATCTTTCGTCTGTGGTGGAAACAAACTTTTTACTCCAACGATGAAATTAGTGCAAATAAGAATTCTGCAATTAATCATCGAAATAGCAAATATTGCAACCCTAAAGAAATTGGCGGAAAATTGGCGAAAATTCAGGGTTGCAATATTGGCGATTTCCACAATGGTAGATTTTAACCGATTTTGCAATTAAGTACGAAAAAAATCTGAATAAAAACTATCCTATCTCTCAAGTTGGAACAATACACACATTTAAAAAAAAAAAAAAGTTAAAATTGGATGGTTAGTTTCGGAGTTCATCGCGAACAAACATCGTGGCACGGGAATTATATATAGTAGTTGAATCTATGCATTTCACTTAAAAATCTAAAGAAATATTTTATTTTAAATTAATTTTAGGGATGTGTTATAAAAATGTTAAAAAAATTAACATAAAATAGAATTTTTTATGCATTCATTTTATTGATTATCAGTAGATATTTCCAGCGCTGCCCAATTTCAGTGAAGTAATGCATGTTTTGGTTTGTTAGATTTCTTTAAAAAATTTCAAAGAAACGTGCAAAGAAATTCAGAGAAAATTTTCTGGAAAATTACAGCTTTACTGAAGTTTTTGCATAGGCGTGCCTGGTATACAATTTGTTAAATATAAAATATATTAAGTCAAATTTTTTAAAAAAAATATTGCTCTGAAACAATTTAGTTTGAACATTTTTAAAAAATTTTGTTTACTGTTATATTGAATTATTTCGAAGAAATGTTTTTTTAAATACAATAACACATAATAAAGAAAGAGCGATTATTACTCATAAAAGGTTTGTGAAAACAATAAAATTCAATGAATATTTTCAGTTGCTTGTTAAACGAATTTATTACTTGAGTGAATATCCACAAACTTTAAGAAATAATTTTTAATCACCTTGGTATATATTAAGTAATTTTTAGTATATTTTGGGCCTATTTTGCACGGAATTTCATGTATTACAGATTTTAGCTATTTTTTGAGGAAATGTTATTTTTCCGAATTCTGTTTCCTTATCATGATATATTTGACTCAAATCTGATGACTTAAACTGCATTTTTATGATTTATTTACAATTAAAACACAATAATAATTGAGCATTTAATGTAATATGTTTAGAATTGTTATACTGATAAAGTTATCCGGTGAGTCTCTGTTTAGACAGAAATCTCCAACTGATTATTTAGAATTTTCATCAATCAATATTCATTCACTGATCTATGGTGCCATCAATAATTCGAATTTAGAGCAAAACAGTCAACCTCATCCCTACCGCCCACTACTCGACGTCACAGCTTTCATGGTGGGCGGTACGAATATTGTCGGTTACTGAAGTACTTTCCTTTTTTGTTAAATTCCTGTTATTAGTTCACACTCTCCCTATATATATCTTGTTTAAATTTTCAATCGTTCATAAAATACTTTTTATTCATCCACTCCAGTTCAACTAAATTTTTTTGAACTTGTAGTGGATGACACTTGATGTTAATACAGTTTTTTCAAATATTAATTCATTAATTCAATTTAATTAATTAATTTTAGTTTTTTTTTAGATTTAAGTCTCATGTATCAACCAATAGATGGCGCCAGATGTAAGAGGAAAATTTCAACTTTATTTATAAAGGACTTTCTGCAATAGAGTGAAAAAAAGTAGGAATTGACTTTAATTTTTTTTTTATATTACTTGTTTAAATTTAATTGATTTTTTTAAAATGTTTAAACAGAAAATTTTTCAAGTATTGTTTAAAAATGCCTGTCATATTCAAATGTGTGGAAAATGATATTCAGTTTATTGTTACCTTTCCCTACTTCATATTTTGTGGAATCAATTTTTAGTGCTGTTAATGATATTATAACCAAAGATAAAAACTGCCTGAATATTTGAAAAAGAAGAGACCTTTGTTTGTTCCGTACAAAAATTGACCAGATATCCAGTATTTAGATTCACAGCGTTAGCATCCGGGATCTCATTAATAATTTAATTAATAGAATGTAACTTCACCAAACTTCATGCTTGTATGCATGCAAAGTATAAATAAAATATAGATTTAGCTACACTAAGTTGTTTTATAAATATTTATTCTGCCAAACTTAACCGAAAGTTCGACAATAAAGAAAGGTAAAAGGTTGGTGAGAAATTATTAATATATGCTGTAACTTGCAGTATCTCTGCTTTATAAGTTTTATAAAGTAAATTTACTTCCCTACTTTATACTTTCCTACTTTTACTAAATCACCACAACTGTGGAACTTGTGGGTAGTTAGAAAATATTACTAATATCAGAGATACTCTAAAGTGGGCTCTAAGTATAAAAAGGTTGACTATTCCTGCTCTAGAGGATGATATATACCACAATTCATAAATTTTTCGTCGTTGTGTTTAATAGATAGAAGAAATTCTCTTTTTAAAAATACATTTTTAGGTTACCAATAGTTCCAAATCTGCAAACTTGTAGCTCGAAATTTACCAACCACTAGCTATAAATTTATTATATTTGCTTTTATTAGCAGATATAAAAATTGAAGTAATTTTTTTTGTTTGTAGAATATGAAATTCTTAATTTCCAATTCTTTCTACTAATAAGGAATTTTTTTTTTGCTTTCTGGAACCTAAGCACATTACACAACTGTCAGGCTATTCTCTTCTTTTATATACGATAATATTGGATTTATTATTACAAATTGAATTCACTTCATTGTAATAATGAATGGATTTCACTTTAATGTAATAATGAATTGAATTCATTACTTCATGAAATTGAATTCACAAATTAAATTAATTCACTTCATTCCATGAAAAGCTTTATTGGACTTATTTATCTTGTTTACAGGTTATTCTATTGTAATTTTTATAACCACTTATAAAGAGGAAAAACTGTTTAAGTGATTCAAATATTTTTTTAAAAATTATATAACAATATTCTAGGTGCTACTTAATACTTATTTACATCACATGATTGCCTCATATAGTCAAGAATATATTATAATCATATGCATAAACACTAGATGGAAACAAATAAATATTCCAAATTGATGATTTCATTTGATATAAGAAGCTGCATTTGAAAAAATATTTCTTAAATACGATTTAAAATTGATGTTAAGTTGATAGATTTAATATGAGCTTAAATCGAATGTGAAAAATTTTGTGAGATTTTTATTTAAACTTAAAAATGTTCTAATTTCTTTTTAAAATTGAAAATTTAGTATGTTTAATAAACAATGCTGTATTAAATAAAATAACTATATGTTCTTTTAATTTTGAAATCCTTAGACATTTTTAAATATTTTTTTCTTTCTTTTATACTACTTTTCGTAATACTACTTTTTATTAATTTTTTGTCTATACTACTTTTATTTTCATTATTTTCTATACTTACTTTTTTCCTTTTCTTCGAATTATAACGAAAATCCGCATGTGCCAAAACTTTTGGGAAGCACTGTAACATTTAATTGAAAATATTTTCTATCGAGAACATATTTTCTATTTTATCTTTCTCTCTCTCTCTATATATATATATATTATATATGTTGTAGTTCTAATGCAGCTGGCAATACAGAGACAGCTAATCTTTATGCCATAAATAAGGGCTGCGTCGCTGTTACTCATTTAGCACGCGTAGCTTGAAGACATATCACGGATGCGAGTAACAGTACCCCCTATATATTATATTATATTTTCTAAATAATACTTCAGTTAAAAAAACATTTTATTACAACTAGTGAACATACTATAAGTTTTAACAGAGTAAAAAAGCTAAAACATTTTTTTACCTTAAAAAGCAAGTAAGTAAAAGAAAAATAAATATATAAATAAATTTCTCAAAATATGAAATGTAATCTATTACATTTTAGAAATAAGAAAGTGCATAAATGTATAAAATGTAGTGTATTATACTTATTTTTCCTTCGAATGTATATTATGTAACGTATTTCAGTATATTGTATATATACCGTCTGTAAAAAAATGAATAATAAATATTGCTTGTTGTCTCATGTATTTGGATTATATATTACATTAAAAAAAAAGGACATTTAGGACATTATATAAAACATATACTACATAAGCATACTACGTACTATATAAACATGAACATAAACATATATATAGAACATATATATTAGATTTAAAAAAAGGACATAAGCATATATAAACATATATATTACAATTTAAAAGTGGAAGTGTATAAATATATAAAAACGTAATGTATTACATAATTCCGAATATATATTATGTAACGCATTTCAGTATATTGTATATATACCGCTTATAAGAAAATGAATAATAAATATTGCTTGTTGCATCTTTATTGCATTTTAGCATCAGTGCACCTGCAAAGCAAGAAAAAGAAAGTGAAATAAAGAAAAAAAAAAGAACCGAACTTGGAATTCTCCGTTCCTCTAAAACTCGCGAATCGCTCTCCGAAGTCCAATAACAAGGCTCGCATACTTTCCCGAATAGTTTGTCCGGGCACATTTCCTCCGGTATCCGGGAGAAGTTGACCTCCCGTAACTGCACTTGTTAATGAAATATGACGAACAGCATATTTGTTCGCCAATATCGGGGCGAAAGATTCCGATCTAAATCTCCGGGAAACGGGAATTCGAACGGAAAAGTTCGCTGCTTTGACTTTGAGGGGTGAGTGGTTTCGTTTTGTGTTTTTCAATTAAAGAATGTTACTTTCATTTACGTTTTGTTTCATGTTTTAATTTTTCAATTTATGAATGTCAATCAATTTATTTGGAATTTAATAATAACTATTGTTCCAAATATAAAAGTTCAACATATCCAAAGTAGTTTTTCAGTGATTGAAGTTAGTAATACAGTTGATTGATTTGCCATAATGGAAACTTTTTCATTCAAAATCCAACTTCAAAAAGTTATGAAAATTAATAATGTTTAAACATTATTATAAAATTGTCTAATTATTTAAGGCTTTTTGCGATTGTGAAGAAGAGAATAAAATGTTGCTGGGTGAAGGAGATAAAAAATGTTGTAGGCAATTTATATAGAGAGGAATTTAAAAAAAAAAAATTACAATTATTTATAAAATGAAAAAAAAAAAACAAGCACACAAAGGAGCATTTTAAGAATGAAAAAAAAATTAGTTCTTTTAAATAAAACTAAGAGAACTAATTTAAAAATTGGATCTTTTTTAAATTAGTTCTTTGTCCTTTTAAACTTAAATAAATGTTTAACATTAAAAGTCAGATTTAAAAAAAGATATATATATTTATGAATAAAAATCCTCAAATGATTGATAGAGATTTTATGTAAATCATTTTAGCTGAAACAAATAATTTCAATGTTTTCACTTTCGTCACTACAGGCCTTTTTGACAATCAAGTTGAGATTCAAATGTCTAAGAAGCAATATAAAGTCTAGAACCGCAAGCTTCGTGTTTTAGTATTGTGATAACTAATCCGAATTGTGCATAACGATGAAGACCATGTATTTCTTAAACATTTGTTTATTTTTAAACATTTATTAACATTACTTAAGCATTACATTAACATTATTTAAATATTTTAAATAAGAGATTTATTTATATTTCTTCCCACTAACGCTTTTTGTTGACTGTCAAAACATCAATATAACATAATAGTATGATTTACATTTTTTAATTGCAACTTTCAAACTAAGAAAGAAACCACTCCAGCAACAACTTATTTATAAGGTAAAATAGCAAATCAAGTTTGATCTGAATATTGAATGACGGTTACAAAAGTTGGTAATTGGTATAATAATAAATTATGCAGTCTGTTTACATGTATATTACAAAAAGGGTTATTGAAAGATACATATTATAATTTTTTTAATTTTAAATATTTGTCTGGAGTACTCGTAGCAAATTCAACATTACGGAAGGTGCATAATTTGAGAACCTTCTATACCGTACTCACAGAAAGATAGCGATGTTTTCCTAATGGTCTCTCGAGCCTAAATTCTTGTTAGTAAAATGCCAAAAAAGCCATTAAGATATCCTCGAAACCAACTAAATAATAACGAAGCAGGTTGTCATTCATTTCTACCCAAGATTGTTAGTAGTTTCAGTTTGACCGGAGGAAGATGTTTAGGGTTTATTTTAATAAAACCAGGGGACATCTTCCTTGAATAAACAAGACTTAAATTAACACTCATTTCTCTATTGCCGTCGGTTATTCGAAGCATTCCTTAACACTCACTTTCCACAAGATCATTTCCCTACTGATATAAAGAAATTGTATTTGCAAGTGGTTAAGATCAATTTCCCCAGATACTTCAAAAGATTTAATCTTTCAGAAGATGATTTCTACTCATGTACATAAACTTAAGAGTCATTGTATTACGCAACTATTTTTCTTTTAACAACTTCATCGCGTCTTATAATTACTCTAAGCAATTTTAACTTCAGTAGCACAGAAATGTAATTAATGAACCCGAGGAGCAACTATCAATTCATTTTAATTCAGTTTTATGGAAGAAAATGAACAGTAAATCATTCCAAGAAATAATTAAACTTGAAACTTAACTAAATTTCCCGTCACTTATACCTCACTTTAATATTTTTGTTATTTTATGCCTCATAGACTGAAGGCTGTTACAATATTTGCATAACTGCCATGCCATTTCATATTATAATCATAATCATTGTCTTATTCTTGTTGTATTGTATACTTTTCGTTTTACTTATACTTATCTTAATTATATTGCATCATATCACATATATATACACTTGTGGACAATTGCTAAAGTGAAATGGCACTATCACCAATAGCAACCATAAAATGTGGAAATTATAAGTATAGGATAGAGAGAGAAGCGTTGTATGTATGTCAATCTTTCATTTCTACACTTGTTTGTCTTGTGATAGCAATTGATAGATCTAAAAGATTTGATTCGTGTGGACAGGCGTTATTCAAATTGAAATTTGAAAG
Source organism: Caerostris darwini (assembly GCA_021605075.1). Classification (NCBI taxonomy): domain Eukaryota; kingdom Metazoa; phylum Arthropoda; class Arachnida; order Araneae; family Araneidae; genus Caerostris; species Caerostris darwini. The sequence continues at coordinate 1,437,654 of BPLQ01007175.1, read as the reverse complement.
GAAAATAGTTGATTGGCGAGAGTGAAATTTTCTATGTCTTCCTCATATCACTTAAATGATTTAACGTGGTGAGGTACTATTGGAAAGATCGCAGACGAGCGAAAAATAACAGACTTTGTCATGGAGTTCGGCATCGCCCACAGGATTGCTTAATGCCTTTAGAAACATTTAAAACTGGAATGTGTAACAAGCATTCCAGGGAGCAGGTTTAGAAGAATGGTACTTGCAAAAGACATTGTCCTATCTGCAAAGAAGGATTAGCTTACCACATCTAGGCAGGTGAAACATGAGTTTATTGCTACCACAGGCAAGCATATCTCTCGAAAAACGGTATACAGACGTTTTGGGATAAGGAAGATTATTCAGATTGCACTGTCAGGTTCGTTTGTCTAATCTAGTCAGACATACGCGGACCAAAACAGTTTTGAAAAAAAAAATGCAATGTTTATTGTGAAATATTTTCGTCTTTTTATCTTATTTCATTTTATGATTATGCAATTTTAAAATTTAATTATTAAAAATAAAAATTATATTTATTGTAATCTAAGATATCTTCTAAAATACTCTTAAGTCACTTTGACCTTGGCCACTTGCAAACTTTTCTACTCAATCGGTGGTCAAACTATACGCACAAAATGAGCGAAATAGCCCCGTTCACTTATGTAACAATAAAGATTGCTGAATATGTGGTGTCTCGATTCTCATACTGAGGAAAAATAAAGCTCTTTGTGTCCTTTTACCTTTTTTGTATCAACCGAAAATAATATTGTTAAAGTTGCATTTAAGAAGTATTAGCGTGATGCTAATGTAGTTAGGAACAAATCTAGATAAGAATGATGTGGTTATTGCTGTTATTAACATCCTTGACAAATTAATTATTATTTGTCAAAAGATATTTAAGAAAAACATTTTTTTTCTACAGTCAGTGAATACATATTATTGGATTAATTTTTTTTTAGCCTAGAAATAACACGAATTGCCTAGAAATAACACGAATTTTTGTTCCAAACGTTCTTTTTTTTTACCAGTGGTTCTCCTTTATTATTTTACTCACCACGAAACAAACTTTACAATTTAAAAATGTCATGTATTTTTGACAGCAAATGTTTTTTTGAATTCCAATGGTTCTCAATTATTCTTTTATTCTTCCCAAACATATAAACTTCATAAATTAAAAATGGCATGCAATTTTGACAGCAAACACTATTTTTTATTCCAGTGATTCTCATTTATTCACAAATTAAACTTTACAATTTAAAAATGCCATGCAATTTTGTCGCAAAATTTTCTGTTTTTTTTTTATTCCAGTGGTTCTTCACTTAATATTTTACTCACTCGAAAGCAAACATTGCAATTTAAAAATGTCATGTATTTTTGACATCAGACATTTTTTTCAATTCCGGTGGTTTTCAATTATTCTTTTATTCGTCCCAAACATATAAATTACCCCCCTCCAAAAAAAAAAAAAAAATGCCATGAATTTTTGTTTCTCTTTTTTCTTTCTCTTTTTTATTCCAGTGGTTCTCATTTAGTATTTTACTTACCGGAAACGAACTTTACAATTTAAGAATGCCATGTATTTTTGACACCGAACATTTGTTTTTTAATTCCAATGATTCGCAATTATTCTTTTATTCGTCCCAAACATATAAACTTCACAAATTAAAATTACCACGAACTTTTGACGCCAAACATTTTTTTCAGTGGTTCTCAATAATTTTTTTTCTCGTTCTAAACAAATAAAGTTCGCAAATTAGAAGTACCACCTCTCCAACTATTTTAAATATTACAATAATTTTAATTTTAATTTTTGGTTTAATTTATTTTATATCAAGAATATTCAAAATTAAAGTATTCACAGCATCGAGTTACGGAAAAAAAGAAGTGGTTGTTTGTATTAGAATGAAATAATAATTATTTAACAAATGCAAAAATAATGTATCAAAGGTAACGTTATGATATATGTATTTAAAACATTATCTATTTTTGTGTATTTCTCTTAAAAATATGATATTATTAATAAAAATCTCCATAGCTTATTATATAGGTTAGAAATATATGTACTTATTATAATAGTTTATATGTTTACTTATATCCAGCATTATAACATTTCATGCAATCTTTTACAAAAAATAAAAGATCCGATAACTTTAATCGCCCTTCAAAATTAAGGGAACAGACAACATCAATAAATATGGTCATTCTCGAAAAGTACTGTTCTAAAAAATACTGCCAAACAAAGATGAAATAATAAAAAGTGTCGAACATGTAAGCTCAAATAGACGTGTTGATGATGCACATAGAGAGTGGTTCTCAAAGGGTGCGCCCTAAAAGATTTCCAAATGCGCCCTGTGGTATTCCAGAGAAATATGTGTCTAGACATAAAAATAAATATAGTTATTCATTTTCTTGACAGTTTTCCCATTCATAGATAGCTATCAATATAAACAACTAACCGTTCTTGTTTTTTCACATCTTTTATTCACATAATAATGCCAAACAGCGATAGTGCGCCAAAAAAGATTTCCGAGAGACTAGGAGTAGTAACTACCATGGTTGGCGTTAGCGTCTATGTGATTTCATTGTTAAAAAAATTCCGTTTCAGTCTATGAGACTGCGCCGTCAGTAAGTTATGGCGTTGATCGTCTAACATTAACTAGTAGTTATACCCACTGATCGGGGATAGAAAAGTAAATGTAAGGAACTGTCACTTGATATCTTCTATAAAAGAAGAATAAATGAAATGGTTTTGAAAAGTTTACTACAATTTTCAATGTCATATTTATATGAATTAAGATTTTCTACCCTCCCCACAATTAAGCTTAAAAAGAGAAGAAATTTTCAGTTAAGTGACGGTGAAAATTAATACAAGAGAAATGCCTTTCAAATATATGCTGAAATATTGAGGAAATCGCTAGAACACTTCAAGTATATTTTTCACAAACACAAGAATCCATGAACTTAATGTTCGTTTCATTATATTTTTTTCTCACATTTTTTCTGTAATATTTGACTTAACTATTATAATATATTTCTCTGAAATTTGTAAATAGGGAACCTAAAGTTATTCGTACGGTTTTAAATGAGTCCCGACTTCAAAAAGTTTCAGGCCCACTGATATAAATTTCATTTGACTTATCGCTCTAAGGTCATTTTATTCACACTGTGGACTAATTAGACCTGAACCTACAATTTAACGTGAATTCCGAATCACTAACAAACATCCATGCCACGACTAGGATACGGTCAATCGGTGGAACCAAAGACCAGAGCGCTAGCCAATTGGCTCCCAGGCCGCACCTGATATAGAGGAACAGAGTTTAGAATCTTGCATCACATTTCTTTTCTTTTTCTGCTCGAACAGTTCGACAAATTTCGAGGTGTAATTTTGGAACCCTCAATAAAATTCAAAAATATGCAGTTAAAAGGAGTTATCACCAAAGTTTGAGCGATGAAATAAAATAATGAATTATGGAGAGACTGGAATCAGGATTGTTTCAAATACAGATTTCTAGAAAACTAAATGCGACGCCCACCATCGTGACCAACAAGAAATTCTTTAATAAGTTTGGCTTTTATAAGGTGAGAACCACTTTAATTTTAATCACACTCTTTCTTTCCACGAGATACACAAAACTAATAATGAAATCTTCAAAAGAATATGTTGATAACTATTTCTTATCTTAACGCAAAAAAGCTATAGAATTTAAAATATGTATTAAACTGGATTTCAGACAGCCAACTAATATGTGTGATGTAGCAACAACACAATGTAGCAAAATAGGCCAGAAAACAGTTCTATCTAGTAAAGAGGTCTGAGAAACACATTTTGGGATGCAAATCTGTATTTTTTAATGCATTTATTAAAATTGCTTCTTTAAAAATAATCGAATAAAAAAAAAACCGAAACAATTTTCTTTCCTTTAAAAGATCCATCTCGGTTGACAAATGTTGACCATTTCAGACTCGATACACGCGGATGCCAGAAGCATAACACTTTTTACGACCCTTTCCTAAAAGTACACATGCGACAATAATTTAGACTCGATTTTGAACTCGTTTTTAAAAATTTTTTTTCTTCCATTTTCCTAAAGTGAGAAAAAAAAAGTCCGGTGATGTTTCAATTTCCTTTTTTTTTTCTTGCTGGCGTCTCTCCAAAGCATCCAAGAAACATTTAGAGGCCAGCGTTATGAGCCATTTTTTTTGGACGATTGCAGGAACCACTGCATTTGTCGGATGTCTCTGGCTAAAGGACTTTTCTCGCAGACCCTTCATTGTTGTTGCGTCCGGGATCGATGGTTTTGGATCTTTCACCTCAAATCGTTTTTGGAGGGAATTTTTTTTTATTTAAAAAAAAATAAAGTCGTTTTCGGAGGGATGACGGGCAATTTGATTCCCCTGCCCTCGGTGATTTGTGTACTTATTTTTTTAAAACATTTTTTTGCTTTATTGGAATATTTATATCATGAAAAGTGAAGACTTTATTGTTACTATTATTATTTTTTTGGAAAAGAGCATGAAAAACATTTTTTGGGTTGCGAATCTGTATTATCTAAGAGTTTCATCCTATTATACGAAAACTGAAACATGGATATTATTACCTCTTGAAAAGAAAAGAAACAATGTTCTGTCCTTTGAAAGATCCATTTCATTTGACAAGTAGTAGAAGGAGGTAACAGACGAAGGAAAAATACTCCCCAGTGTGTCTAATAGTGCTTTTTTCCTACCTTTTTAAAGATTTTCGATGATGGGTAAATTTTATTGGCAGTAGCAAAAAAATGTTTTTCTATTCACTGATGAAATTCGATTCAATATAACGACTGATAATGGACCTACATTCGCCTGTAGAGAAGCATACACTCTCTACCTGTTCTCTAACATACGAGAAAAAGGATCTTGCCGGAGTGGAAGTTTGATGGTTTTCACTGGTATCATGGTAGATGGACTCACAGTTTCTTTGTCAGAAGTTCTGTGATTGCACTGAAGTATAGATATGGGATCTCGGACGACTATTCATTTTACTTAGATTTACCGGTATGCATACAGTTATAGTATAATTAAAAGTTATGATTAGTCCATAAAATTGGAACCCATATAAATTTTCATCAGCGTAATCGATCACGAATATAAGGAATTCTTTATTTGGCATGTCTTTTACAATGTGCTAACCACGGAAGTTTTAACTATTCATCAATAAAGATTAAGATTTCTACTAACTTTTTTTTTCAAGCGATTTTAACAAAATTAATAATGAAATCTTCAGAGCAACATGTGGATAACCATTTCTTCCATTAACGTAAGCCAAAAGCTACAGAATTTAAAATATGTATTAGATTGGTTTTCTGACCACCAACAAAAATGTGCGATGTATCAATAAGACAATGTAACAAAACCGGTCAGAAAGCAGTTTCATCTAGTAAAGAGGTCTGAAAAACACATTTTGGGTTTTCAAAACTGTACTTTCTTATACATTTAATAAAGTTGCTTCTTAAAATAATCGAATAAAAAAAGAACCGAAACAATTTTCTCCCCACTTTGAAAGGTCCATCTCGGTTGACAAATGTTCACCCTTTCAGACTCGATACACGCGGATGCCAGAAGCATAACACTTTTTACGACCCTTTTCTAAAAGGACACATGCGGCAATAATTTAGACTCGATTTTGAACTCTTTTTTGAAAATTGTTTTTTCATTTTCCTAAAGAAGAAAAAAAAATCCTGTGATGTTTCAATTTCCTTTTTTTTCTGCTGGCGTCGCTCCAAAGCATCCAAGAAACATTTAGAGGCCAGCGCTATGAGCCATTTTTTTTGGACGACGGCAGGAACCACTGCATTTGTCGGATGTCTCCGGCTAAAGGACTTCGCAGCAGACCCTTCATTGTTGTGCCTCCGGGATCGCTGGTTTTGATTCTTTCACCTCAAATCGTTTTTGGAGGGACTTTTTTTTCTTTATTTAAAAAAAAAAAAATAAAGTCGTTTTTGGAGGAATGACGGGCAATTTGATTCCCCTGCCCTCTGTGATTTGTGTACTGATTTTTTTAAAACGATTTTTTGGTTTATTGGAATATTTATATCATGAAATATAAACACTTCACCATTATTATTATTATTTTTGAAAAGAGAAAAAAGGGCATAAAAACACATATTTTTGGTTTCGAATCTGTATTACATAAGCGTTTCATGTTATTATATCAAAACTGAAACAAGGATATCATTACCCTTTGAAAAGAAAAGAAGCAATGTTCTGTTCTTTGAAAGAACCGTTTCACTTGACAAGTAGTAGAATGAGGTAACAGAAGAAGGAAAAATACACCCCACCCTCACTAGTAGTGTTTTTTTTCTACCTCTCAAAAGATGTTCTATACGGAGATATATTTTTTTTTCAATGGTTGTCATTTCTACGCTCTACAGTCATATTTGGTTGGGACCAACGTTGATTCCCTTCGGACTCGAGCTCGAAACCTGTGTCACCGAGCGCTAGTCATTCGGCCATTAGTCTTTAGCATTGTCTATTCGTCATCCATATAATCGATTTAAAAGATGATATAAAATTTATTATTTTTAACTCTAATGAAATAAAACATCTTTTTTTCAAAGCACCTAGTCCAGGGGTCGGCAACCTGCGGCTCGAGAGCCACATGCGGCTCTTTGGATGTGAAGCTGCGGCTCTTTAGTTCCCTACTGAAATATTATTTATTTTATCAAAAAAAAAAAAAAAAAAAAACATTTACGAATCGATTAACGAGGATTAGGCACCGATTCTATCTCTCAGCCACTTGTACTAGCTTTTCACCGCACACCTCCCTTGTGACACGCGTCGTCACTGTCGTCAGTCCATCGGAAACTCTCGAATGACGCCGTCGTCGGATGTTTCTATGTAGATTTTAATTCATTTTCGACGCAAGACAATTTGGCGTCTTCATCTGTGCTTTGGCATGACGTATAATTTGTTGTTTCAAGTAAAAGAGTTAGAAGCTAATTATGTTCTCAAAGTTATGTATGTACGTATATACACTGAAGTGACAAAAGTCATGGGATAGCAATATGCAAATTTTCAGATGGCAGTAGCATCGCGTAGAGCAGGTATAAATGCACAGTGCTTTCGCAGAGCTTTCATTTCTGTTCAAGTTATTCATTGAAGATGTTTTGACGTGATGATGACCGCACGACGGGAATTAACAGACTTTGAACGCGGAATGTTAGTTGGAGCTAGACGCATGGGTCATACCATTTCGGAAATCGTTAAGGAATTCAACATTCCCAGATCCACTGTGTCAAGAGTGTGCCGAGAGTATGAAATTTCAGGCATAACATCCCACCATGGACAGCGCAGTGGTCGACCGCCTGCACTTAACGACCGAGACCGGCGACGTCTGCAAAGAGTCGTAAATTCTAACAGACAAGCAAAACTGCGTCAAATAACCACAGAAATCAATGTGGGACGTACAAGAGACTTGTCTGTTAGAACTGTGCGGAGAAATTTGGCTTTCTTGGGCTATTCCAGCAGAAGACCGACTCGAGTGCCTTTACTGACAGAACGACATCGCTTGCAGTGACTCTCGTGGGCACGTGAGCATATCGGTTGGTCCCTAGATGAATGGAAAACCGTGACCTGGTCCGATGAGTCACGATTTCAGTTGGTAAGAGCTGATGGTAGGGTTCGAGTGTGGCGCAGACCCCACGAAGCCATGGACCCAAACTGTCAGCAAGGCACTGTTCAAGTTGGTGGTGGCTCCGTAATGGTGTGGGCTGTTTTTTTCATGGCATGGACTTGGTCCTCTGGTGCGACTGGACCGAACATTGACTGGAAATGCTTATGTTCAGCTACTTGGAGATCCCTTGCAGCCATTCATGGACTTCATGTACGCAAACAACGATGGGATTTTTATGGATGACAATGCGCCATGTCACCGGGCCACAACTGTTCGCGATTGGTTTGAAGAACATTCTGGACAATTCCAACGAATGATCTGGCCACCTAGATCGCCCGACAGGAATCCCATCGAGCATTTATGGGACATCATCGAGAGGTCTGTTCGTGCCCGAAATCCTGCACCATCAACGCTTTCACAATTATGGTCGTGTATCGAGACAGCATGGTTCAATATTCCTGCAGAAGACTTCCAACGACTTGTTGAGTCCATGCCACGTCGAGTTGCTGCACTTCGCCGGGCGAAAGGAGGGCCGACACGATATTAAGAGGTATCCCATGACTTTTGTCACTTCAGTGTATATATATATACATAATAAAAAGGTAAAGTAAACCATTCACAGATGATGAGTATGTCAAAGATTGCTTCATACGTGCATCTGAAGGACTGTTCCGCGATTTTAAAAACAAACCAGGAATCTTGAAAAAAATCAAAGATTTGCCTTTATCCGCTAAAACAGTACAAGATAGAATAGCTAAAATGTCTTCAAATGTAACATATTTGCAGGTGGAAGATATTCAACTTTCTTCTGCCTTATCACTTGCTATAGATGAGTCTTCCGACATAAAAGGCACAGCACAAGTTGCAATTTTTGTCAGGTATATGTCTTCCCAAGGTCCAAAAGACGAACTTCTAGGATTGCTACCGCTCTCTGGACAAACTAGAGGGGAATATATAGCGAATGCCGTGCAAAAATGCCTTGAAGACAATAAGATCGATTTAAATAAAATCGTTTCAATAGCAACTGATGGAGCCAGAAGTATGACAGGAAAAAATAAAGGGGCAACAACAATTTTTCAGAGCAAAATAAACCACGAAATTCTTACGTTTCACTACATAACGTGCTTCTGTTCACTGCATGACGTTCTTCTCTCCAAGAAGCGCTTTGTGCCCAAACATTTCCGGCCGAAATAGTTGATGTCATGAATTTTGTAATCAAGATTGTTAACAGCATCTTGCCAAAAGCACTCTACCATCGTCAGTTTAAAAAATTCTTAAACGAAATGGAGACTTAGTATACCTACCTCCTTCTTCACAATAAAGTGCGATGGCTTTCCTAAGGTAAGGTATTGAAACGTTTTGTTTTGTGCTTAAATGAAATAAATACATTCCTAAATGAAAAACGCATTAATCACCCTGAATTAGAGAACGACAAATGGTTGCAAAAATTTTACTTTATGGTGGATATCACAGCGAAATTAAATGAGCTGAATCTAAAACTGCAAGAAAAGGGAAACCCAGCCTATGTTTTGGTAGAAGAATTGATTTGTTTTGAAGAAAAAGTAATTCTTTTTGCAGAAGAAATTCAGAGCGGTAAATTATTTCGTTTTCAATTTCTAAAGCAATATCGTGATAAAACCAGTGCAACTGTTGACACGAGGTACTCCAGCACAGTTATAAAAAAAAAATTAAAGATGAATTTGCTGATAGGTTTGAGCAATTCAAAACCAACAAAACCACTCTAGCATTCATAGTAAATCCTCTCAACACAAATAGTAACGAAATCCACATTGAGCCATTTGGAATTGATATTGGATCTCTAGAAATGCAATTGATCGATTTAAAAAGTAAAGCTTTGTGGAGTGGAAAATTTACAGAGTTGAAAAGCAAGTTGGAGGTCCAGAAATGTATGTACGTAACGCAACAAAAGTGGACAACTTTAAAAGAAATGCCGCGAGTTGAGGCACTTATATTCGACGCATGGAATAGTCTTCCGGTTTGCTACAGTTAGGTGAAGAAGTTGGCATTTGGAGTGCTGACTATCTTCGGATCGACATATTCGTGCGAGCAAGCGTTCTCTTGCATGAATATAATTAAAAATAAAGTAAGAAGCCAACTAACAAATGAAAATTTAGAGTCGTGTTTGAAACTTAAAGCAACAAGTTATGAGCCAAATTTATCCAAACTTTCTAAAACCACGCAAAGCCAATGCTCCCATTGAATTTGTTTGCTCGATTGTTTGTTATTGAAGTACAAGTTAGTGTTGTAAGTAAATGTTTAATTGTTTTAATTTTTTACTTAAATAATAAGTAATTATCTAATAATGAATAAATAGAATAATATAATGAATAAATAGATATTTTTTCTTATGAATAAATAGATTAGTTTTCTTTTATCAAAAACTTTATTTATGTGAGTACTAACAGGTGGGCTAGTATTATTAAATCGGCACTACTAGTATTAAATCCATAAGATTTTTAGTTAGCCCTAACCTTCAAAAGTCACGTGTATAAATTTAACAGCTGTTGCACTATTAGTATGTGAGTTATAGCATTTTTAGTGAAGCAACTTTTGTTAGTTTGAAAAAATGGATAAAAAGGAATTTCGTGTGTTAATAAAGCATTGCTTTTTGGGGAAAAAAATACTATTGAAGCCAAGGCTTGGCTTGATAAACATTATTCAGACTTTGCGTCAGGAAAATCAACCGTAGAGAAGTGGTTTGCTAAATTTAAACGAGGCGAAATGAGCACCGAGGACGATGCACGCCCCAAAGAGGCTGTTACCGACGAAAACACCAAAAAAATCCACAAAACAATTTCTGATAACCGTAAAGTGAAGTAGATTGAAATAGCTGAGACCCTAAAGATATCAAAGGAACGTGTTGGACATATCGTGAATGAATATTTGGATATGCGAAAGCTCTGTTCAAAGTGGGTGCCGCGCGAGCTCACAATCGACCTAAAACAACAACTAATTGATGATTCTAAGCATTGTTTGGAGCTGTTCAATCGTAATAAACCCGAATTTTTGAGTCGATATATGACAATGGATGAAACATGGCTCCATCATTTCACACCGGAGTCCAATCGACAATCAGCCGAGTGGACTGCACGTGATGAACACTAAAAATGCTATAACTCACATACTAATAGTGCAACAGCTATCAAATTTATACACGTGTCTTTTGAAGGTTAGGGCTAACTAAAAATCATATGGATTTAATACTAGTAGCGCCATGTATGTGTCAGCCTATGAACCTTTCAGCCCACCTGTTATTTATTGTTGGCAAGAAAAAATTTTGTGGCTCTTTAAAAACTGAAATTTTGTAAATTGCCATTTTTGGCTCTTCCGACTCAAAAGGTTGCCGACCCCTAACCTAGTCAAGTCAAGTTAAGATTAAAATATCTTTTAAAGATTGAATTTTAATTTAATTGCAAATATATATATATATATATATATATATATATATATTTGCAATTAAATTAAAATTCAATCTACACACTCGATAAAATATCAGCTAATGTAACTTTATAACGCATATACATATAAAATGATGAAAAAATAAATCCTTAATTAATTTAAAGAGGAGAAACAGCGTTCTGTTTTTTGAAAGGCCCATTTCACTTGACAAGTAGTAGAATAAGGTAATAGAAGAAGGAAAAATACACCCCACCCTCTCTAGCAGCGTTTGTTTCCTCTCTCATTAAAGATTTTCTATAATGGGTAAATTTTATTGACAGTGGCAAAATTATTTTTCTGTGAAATCGTTATACAGTTGTGATAAAAAATTTTTTATATATGTTTTATTTTTGTAAATGGACTACACTTGCATTTTAACCCCTTTTATTTCTCATTAACATTAACCAAATAGTTATGACTCTTTATCCCTATTGGCATATTAATTAGTTGGACATCGGTAGACATCATGTTTCCTCTGCTGCATACTACGAACAGCCCACTGATGAGTGATGGTGGGAGAAGATATTGCCTTCCGGGTGTAGTTTTAGGTCTAAGTGCCCCATATTTATAAGACACATGTGTGAAAATACGGAAAACTTTCTATAGGCAGCCTGATAGCTGATACTAAGCACGTTTACAATCATTGTTATGAACCCTTCTTCACTCTTCTTGCGCACTTTACCATAGGGCCATGAATCGGTCTACTTTTGCCGCAGTATTTTAGAAAGATCACCCTTTCCAATCACGCTGTTCAATCTCCTGAAAAGATTTCTGTACATGCTCCAATTAGACAAGGATCGTTTGATGGCATTCTTTTGCGAGAAAAATCAAACTCTCCTGATTCAGAAGCAAAAATTCATGTAAATGGATTTTAACACCATAGTATGTAATTAACAATAACGTTCACATGCTACTGGGTTGGAAAGAAAATATTTCCAGTTTTTACCACATATTTAAATTTTGAAAACTGAACTTTCTTATCAACCCAGTAGAATATATATATATATATATATATATATATATATATATATATATATATGTATATACATATACATATTGTTTATTTTATCTAAAACTTTTACATCAAATGCAATTTCCAGCATAATAAAGTAATAACAAATTTTAGGATTTTTATAGATTTTCGCTTTATAGTAAGTAGTACCTCGGTGAAAATCTTTAATTCGTTCCAGATCTTTTGACTTATACCAAGCCAATTGCTTCTCCATCAAAATAAAAGGAAAATGATTATGTCCTAATAGAATAAAAATTTTTAAAATCAAATATTTAAAAAAAAATATTGGGGGACAAAAACTAACAAATACCAAAGAAAAAAAATGAATAAATAAATGAATGAATAAATAAGATGAAGCACAAAAGAAATTATTTCGCTTCGAGTTTTGAGACGATTTTCCAGTTGGCGTGCTTCTAATGAACCATGAGGCTCATAGCAAAAGGAAAGGATTTTTTTTTTTGAAAGAAATTTTTTTTTTTTAAATATAATACATACATGGTTTTCTGGTTTTAAAACGGAACTCATAAATTAATACCTAGCTTAATCTTTTTTATTAGAAAAAAAAATGTTGGACATCAATCTGAAGTATTTGAAGAATTTTTTATTATAAATCGTTTAGCATTCCAGGGATTATATTTTGTCATGGATACACACGCTCTTCATTTTATTACGCTTAAAAAGTCAACTAATTTTTTTTTTTTTTGTAAGAACTGGAATTTATTAAATCCCAAGACTGAATCACAAATTGTAAAACTTAATGCACCGTATAATTTTTTTCTACCCTATTATGCTTATTTTATTAAAGTTAAGTTTTTAAAACGCCAATAAAATGCAATCGTGCGCATGCATTTTTTTATATGACATTTTTTTTTTATTTCTTTAAAAATATTGAGTGAAAAAAATATTTCATACTGAAAATTTTGTTTTTTTTTGTTATGAAAATATTAAAAAAATTAAAAAAAGTATATTTAATTAATCAAAAATGTTATTAATTATACCAACATATTTATAGGATTTATGAAAGGAAAAAATATGGACATTTTTATAATTTTTATTATAATCTTATAATAATATAATATATATGGCCATTTTTATAAAAGTAATAAAATATACATTTAAAACTGATTATATACACATCAAACATCACATTGTTTTTGAATTTTTTTAAAAATTTGGTCATTTTAATTTATTGTTAGCTTTAATGAAATATGAATAAAGGAGAGTAATATAATGCTTTTTATATCATAAAGAAATTATAAAAGCAAACAAAAAATTTTATTTGCTATATTATACGAGTAATTATTTTCTCATTAATTCTCATCACTATTTAAAAACATTTTATTGGAGATATTATAAAGTAGATAGCTAAAAATATATATTTAAATCTTTTTGCCTGTAAAGATTATTATTAATAAGTTATTCCATTTTTTAAAAAGGTTTGTATAACATAAAATGTCATACGTGAAATTTTTTATTTAATTTATAATTTATACCTCTAAACAGGAGCGCACCCAGTAGGGGGATTCTGTAGGGCTTGAACAACCATTCCTCAAATCCATAAATGAAATGTAAGTACGTGTTTAAATTTATGGCCAATTCTCATTTAGGCACAAATGTTTTTCTTTAAACATTTGCCATTTCAATAAATCAGTTTTTTCTTATCAGTGTCAACGAGCCTGAAGTGTTGATTTTGGGGACCTGATGGCCGAGCTTCTAGCTCTCTGGCGCCCGGTACCACAGGTTTCGGGTTCGAATCCCGACGGTGCCATGGATGTTTGAAGTGGTTCGGAATCCACTTTAAGCTATAGGTCCGGCCTCATAAGACCGTAGAGCGTCACACAGCCCAATTAGATATCTTTTCCCCCACATCATTCCCAAATTGTAAAGATGCAACTCAGCTCCAGGTTACAGTGATGTGGTGTGGTGTAGGAGTAGTAGAACTGTTGATCTAGGGATATGATAGCCGGCTTGCACTCTGGCGCTTGATGTGCCATGGATGTTTGCAGGGATTCGGAATCCAATTTAAGTCGTAGGACCCAATCTCCTATGACAGTAGAACGTCACACAGCCCAATCAGACTTCACCGACATCATTCCCAAACTGTAAAGGCACAACTCAGCTCCAAGCACAGTGATGTTGTGTGTGTAGTAGTAGTAGTAGTAGTAGTAGAATCGTTGATGTTCAGGACAACTGAACTGAACTGGATTTGTCTGTTTGTCTACAGGCGATTTTCCCGGTTTGGTTTTATTAAATATTGATCAATATTTTATTAAATAATCAATATTTTGTTGAATATTCATCATATTAATTATTTTATAAATACTCATAATCATTCATTCCATTGATTAAATATCATAATTCAAATATTTAATAACTGTGAAGTTGACATAAACGATGTAATCGACTACCAAAAGAGAATTTATAAAGAAAAAAAGAGAATCGATTTGTTATTTATAGTTGGAATAGAAATGAAATTAGAATAGAAATGAATTTAATAGAGAATTTTAATTTATAATTTGTTGGTGTACTTTTTTTTAGAAATTAGTGTTCTCTTTTTATGTATTTAAATCAAATGAGTGAAATTTAAAAATTATTAATAAAATATTAATTAATATATGGAATTTTGGCTCTTAAGGTACTTTTTCTATTACAGTTTGCAATGACTTATTAACTCTCCTAAACTGTTTTACTTTATATTGTTTACCCTCCCAAGACAAAATCCAGGTACACGCCTTGATTCTATATGATATTATTCCTAAATAGGCTATTAAATATGGATAGAATTATTTAATTTCATTGCATTTAATATGTATTTAATACATTAAAAATATATTTTGTTTTCCTCCCTCCTCCAAATCAAAATCTTGGGTAGACACCCCTCACTATATAATACCATCCCTAAATTTGCTATTAAATATGATAGTATTATTTCATTGTAATGCATTTAATATATATCGATATTCTGATTTATTCAATGGACTTTATATATCCTGGAAAATGGTTTTGACTTAACGAGCGCTTAACAATAACAAGCTGAGTTATAGGATTAAATTAAAAGGTTTTAAGAAGAATTTGGTAAGCATTGCAGAAGTCAGCCTTTTCCTTTGAAATACTTGTCAATATTAAACAACTAATGCTCGAATACAGAAAATCCATAAACAAATCCGCATAAATTAAATAAACGTACAGTAAATGTATTTTTTATATACAAATTTCTTTAATTGGAGAAAAAATTTTTTTAAGGATATAGTACAAATATTATAATATAGGATTAGTTCTTTGTTTTAATTGTTGAAAATCTTATAGCAACACAAAGATTTTAATTTTTTTATTTAGATTAGTTTCAATTTGAATTTTTAAAACATGATGATTCAATACGTATTATTTATTCCAGAAGATGATGCATTTTCCTGACTTTAATCCATTATCACCATGCTTAAAGAATGAAATATATTTATTTTCGTTAATTTTTTTTACATTTATTTTGTACATTTATTATTATTATTTTTATTTATCCAACCCATTATGGAACCACTTATTCCAAATTTATTACATTTGCTTTCATTTGAAAACATAAAATTTTAAAACTATTTTTTTATGTTCCACGTTGAGGGATTTCTAAGGTTTTGACTAAAAAATTTCTCCTTGGCCATGATACCTGGCCGGTCAAATTTTGCTTTTAACTTTCACATATTCCAAAATTTACCTGTAGTTTTTTGTTTTGTTTTTGTTTGGTAGCAGCTTATGGTGGATTTGTTTTTCGAATAATGATTCGTTTCATTCCGTGAGATAGCTATGATAATTTTCCTCAACTTGCTTTAGCTGTTTTTTCTGCTATACATTTAAAAATTTTTTATGGTAGTTATGTAGTTTCATTATATATGTATATATACATATATTTTTATAAAATTTTATGCTAGTAGTTAAAGTTTTATCATTTTACGTTTCATAAAGTTTCATTATAAACATTACGAAATAATAAACGAACGGTTGGATTCATTTTTAAATAATATAAACTTTTCCTAAGTGCAATTAATAATTATTTTATTATTTATGAACGAGAGAACTTTATTATTTATTTTAGCGAACGATGCATGCTTGCCTGATCGAGTTATAGAGTTATTCATCGTCATCATCATTGGCGCAACAGCCCCAAGGTGGGTGCCAAGGCTGTCTGCCTGCTGGCAAATATAGAGATATTATTAAGCAAACAAACACCAGACGAAAATGACTCAACAATGCCAGCAACGGATTTTATATCCTATAGCAAGCTGCGTTTGAAACATATTGCTTAATTCCATAGGGTGATAAATGGGCTTCGACCCTATTTAGGGATGAGAAAATTGGAATTTACATGGACTTAATCGATAGAAATATTACTGATATGACTTAAGAAACGAACCAAACAGTTTTTATGGTAGGCAACAAGGTGGAAAATTCACTTGTGACCATAATGACTTGGGGTTGTTTGGGATTTGATGTCAAATGCTTTTGTGTTTTTGTAGTTAAAAAATAACTCTTAAGATTTATCCGTGAGAAAGAGAATCCTTTAACTTCAATACTAGATTTTCCTGGGATAACCTGGTGTTGTTGTTCAACAAGCACTTATTCCAACGTCTAAAAATTATGTTTTGAATTCTCAGTACATTAACCTTAAACAACATTTCTTATAATGTTTATAACCACATATTATATTAATTTTTTTCTAGTTTTTTTATTAAATATCATTTTACTCATGTGTCAATATTTTGGGTGCATAGAATTTTAATCAATTTTTTATGGAACTTTTGTTATTTTAACGAAAACATTCTTTTTGCTATATGGTTTCAACATAATGGGGAAATATTTTCCAATAAAAGAAGTTCTAGTCGTAAAAAAACAGCACGAGAGAAGGATATTGAGCATGATATCCTGGAAAAATATTGATGTTTTTTTTTATTAAATATCATACGCATGTGTCAATGTTTTAAGTGGATACAATTTTATTCAATTTTAATAGAACTTTTGCTCTTTTAGCGAAAACATACTTTTTGCTATATGGTTTCAACATAATGGCGAAATATTTTCCAATAAAAGAAGTTCTGGTCGCGAAAAACAGCACGAGAGAAGGATATTGAGCATGATATCCTGGAAAAATATTGATGTTTTTTTTTATTAAATATCATACGCATGTGTCAATGTTTTAAGTGCATACAATTTTATTCAATTTTAATAGAACTTTTGCTCTTTTAGCGAAAACATACTTTTTGCTATATGGTTTCAACATAATGGCGAAATATTTTCCAACAAAAGAAGTTCTGGTCGCGAAAAAACAGCACGAGAGAAGGATATTGAGCATGATATCCTGGAAAAATATTGATGTTTTTTTTTATTAAATATCAATTTACACATGTGCCAATGTTTTGGGCGCATACAATTTTATTCGATTTTTATAGAACTTTTGAACTTTTAACATAAACATACTTTTTTTTATGGTTTCAACATATTGGTGAAATATTTTCCAATAAAAAAAGTTCTGGTCAACAAAAAAAAATCTTTTTAGCATGAGAGAATGGCATTAAGAATGATATTCAGAAAAAATATTGCAACGAATTGCATTCACATTTGGAGTATAGTAACAAAGTCATGGAATGACCTACACTATGGAGAAAATGACCATTTAATACTATGAAGAAAAAGTGGCGATAGCTATGATGAAAAATGTATAAAAATGGGCGTCAGCGATTGACAAACAGCGATTGGTATGAACCGTTTCCAGAATTTAAAGAAAATGTAATTGTTTCAATCGATAATCGAGAGATAAAAACTAATGGACATTTGTAGGTGTGCTGTTAAGCATTTGAAGGTATATTGTTAAGCATTTGTAGGTATGTTGTTAAACTTTAAAAATCTCTCTATAACTCATTTTCATGTCTAAAATTCTGTGATTTATTAGAATAAATCATATGCTGTTTTGAATTTCCCGATAAATTACCCGATAAAATCAATTAAACGATATTTCCTATAGCGTTTATAATCACATCTTATATTAATTTTTTCCTACTTTTTAAAAATTAAATGTCATTTTACACATATGCCAATATTTTGGGTGCATACCATTTTTATAGCACTTTTGTTCTTATGAAAACCATTATTTTTTTTTTATTGTCACGAATCAGTTCATCATACGTCATTTTAGCGAAGCAGAGCACAATAATAAAATGAAAGAAGAAAAAAAAAAAGCTAGAAGTTCAACTGCTTTTCAAAATGGCAGCCTTTTTTTCGCACTTCCAAGCCAAACACCACAGACTCATAGAAAGAAAATCATCTCCCCTCTCTTATTGGTCGTCGGATGGCTTTCAAAAACACCGAGGCTTTCATGTTTATTTTTTTTAAAACGCCACCTGCTCCCCAGTTCTCAAATTCTTTCGATAATATTGGCGCTGGGAGTTTTGCCCAACGACATGATGTGGAGAGAAAATTGAACTCATGATTTGTTCTTTCGCAATATTTTCTTTCTTTTTTTTTTGTGGGATAGACTTCTTTTTCGTAGCGATGGAGTTGCCCCCCTTTTTTCTTCTTCTTTTTTCATGTCTCTATTTATTCGGCTGTCAATTCAGTTACGCGTTGGAGAATCAAGTGAACGGACTTATTTGAAGAAAGTAGGTACATGCAACTTTTTTTGATTCTTAAAAATTTCTTGTTTTATGAATTACTACACGAAACACAGATATACTAAAATTAATATTTATTTTTAAAAACAATAATGTATCAAAAGCTTTTCCATTACGAGGATACAATGTCCTTCAACACACGAAGGTCGTTTGACTATTACAAAATGAATCAACCACTTTGAATAGGGATTGTGCCTTTAAAAATTTGAACGAATCAGACATCCATGGCACTATCTGTATCAGAATATATCTTGGTATGACAGTATCTTTAAACATCTATGGGCAGTATTTTAGAAGCTTCTAAAGTACTAGTGGGATCTTATGATCAACTAAATGTGCTAATTTTCTGTTATATTACGTTCCTATCTTCAATTCTGATTAGAATATCTTCATGCGAATCATTAAGACCACTCTTGATCTTTAATCAAAAGTGTCAAACATTTGCAGTGCCGCAACAGCTTGGTTTGGTTGTTGGTTTTTCGGTTGAAAAGGAATTTTTCTTAAATATTAAAAGCACTTTAATTACTATATCTTGTTTTTAAATAAATTTGTTTAATTTTTTTAAACATAACAAAAATTGATTGTTCTTCTTCAATGGCGTGGGCCATTTCCCTTTGGTGGACCAGGTCGTCTACCTACTGGCAGATTTCAAAACATGAGATAATTTATTTTTAGAGGGGAGGTTGTCAGCTCTACGAGCGTCAGTCATATTAGACAGGGACCTACGCTTTAAAGTGGATTCTCATCGGGATTCCAACCTGAAACCTCTAGACACTCATCAGATCTTAACACTGATTATTCTTCATTGATATAAATCAATTTAAAAGACGATCTGAAATTTTTGTTATTTTTAGTTCTAGGGAAATAAAATATCTTTTCTCAAAGCACCTAGTCAGGTGAAATCCAGATTAAAATATCTTATAAAGATTGCATTTTAATTTAATCACGGAGAAGAAATCTCTATACATTTTTTAAATCCTTCACTTCTAATAGTAAATAATCAGCTCATGTAAGTTTATAACTCATAGTTAAAAAGTAAAATGGTGAAAAAAATAAATTCATAATTAAATTTAAAATTAATTTTAAAACTCTGTTAAATTTAAAATTATGTTCATTTCTGCAATGGGGATTTTTAAAAGAATCAGATTTTGTTTCATGGGTATTTCCTTAAATATTGCATTGTGTTTCAGCGAAATCCTCTTCTAGAAATGGGCATTATGCATGGGAAGGGCGTTGTTTGTCGTTGAGCGTAATTAGTTGCGGAGGTCTTGCTGCAATTAGTCAAACGTAAACGTAATTGATTTCAGGGTTAAAGGGCACTGCAAGGAATTTGAATATCGATTTTTATCAACATAGAAGTTTTACAACTGAAAATTATGATTGAAAATCTTTAACTAAAATAAAGTTTACGTTTCGTTTTCAACTTATTAAAGAGTTTTTATTCCAGTATTGAAGAATGTTTTTCTCTTTGGATTATTTCAGTTCAGTTTTAACAGAAATTAAGTTTTTATTCAGATTAAAATAAGGGAAAATATATAAAATTTTCTAAAAAGTTATGCATTATTTCATAGATAATGTTAAGCGTAGAATTATAAATTAAAAATAAATTAAAAAATAAGTTAGAATAATAAATTTCTATCTTAATATTTTTAAAGCCTGGCTCGTACTTCAATGAGCACGTGTGCAACTATCCTACTAGCATTAAAGAAACATTAATGTTTCTTTAACTATTATTAACATAAAAAAGAAAAAAAAATTATATATCATTTATCATTAAACGAAGCATTAATTTTTTCCCTCCAAAATATATAAAAAATATTATCCAAAATTTTTCTTAAATATTAAAATCACTTATTTAAATATTATTTTTTGTTTTTCATTAAATTTATTTATGTTTTATGTACGTATAAAAATGTAGTTCTTTAGTTAAAGAAATATGTATTTTTGTCGAAGTTATGTTTTCAATTTCGTTTTCATTTCCAACAATTAAATAAAATATTTTCTAATAATAATGATCATTAGTGGATTTTTAAAAAAACAATCATTTTAATCTGGTAAACATATCAGAGAATATTTATTAATTAAAAAGAAGAAATCCATTTAATAAATTAGGGAAACATATTCACTTTAGAATATTTTAAAAGTAAATCTTTCTTTGAGGTGCTTAGAAATGCAGTTAATTAGAGAAAACTAAACAAAAGAAATAAGTTTTGAGAAAATGTTTGGTAGGATTTAGTTCATATTATTTCTCAGTCTTTTAATTTTCTTGTTATAAAAAAAATCTGTTTATTTAAAAAAAATTATTTTACATTCTTATTTTCTGTGAAAATCCTTTGATTAAGATCTCGAGATTTTTTTTTTTTAAATGTTTTATTTTGTAATAAAATAGTTCAAAGAAATAAAATTGTAAAAGGAGAAACAAACAAAAAAAAATGATTTTTATAAAAACATCCTGCATAAAAAATGTACATTCTTTTTTTCAAAATTTACAAATACATGCGTGGTTATATTATTATTATTTTTTTCAGAAATTTACTTTAAAAAAACTTTTACACTATAATTTCTTTTATTTAACAATTTATGATCACATTTTTTTAACAAAATTAATGCTTGAATAATCGAAAAAAAAAATATATATATAAATTTTTTTTTTCATGTTATTAAATCTGCATATTAGTTCGATTGCAAATTTTTTTAAGCAAATATTATCAAGAAATAGGTTTAAATTAGAAAAGAGTATTCTGTTTGGTCTTGTGGAAACTTGTGCAGCTAGCGTATAAAATTTCTCATGCTCGAATACGCTGATGGCGTCTGTTGAATTCGCTGCTTTCAGAAACATGGTGACTTGATGACAATTGTGACAAGGTATATATTGATCACCAGGCTACCTGGTGAAAGGTTTCTGATTTGTTTGCCCATTCGAAATGAAAATTACTCCTATAGGCCCTCTAGGAAGGTAAGGGGCATCACTATAATATCTTCATCCTATAAATTACTTCATCCTTATAATCATCTTTAATTTCATCATAAATTAATCAATCCTTATAATCAACCTTATTTCCTCATCTGTTGGTGGGTTGTTTGTGGCATACATAAGCATGATGTTTACAACCGATGTTTAATATATAAAAAATAATGTACACGCAGTTTAAGGAAATACAAAATGTCTACTAAAATAAAGAAATAATTTTTCAAATTATGTCAAGACAAAAATAGAGCACTTATGATACATAAAAATATATGTACATATGTTTTAATAATTAGCCTAGGTAGTAGAATAATAAGTGGCTCATGGTAGATTCTTAAGTTAAGAAAATTTGGTTCGCAAGGTTCCTTGGCTTCATGAACTGAAGCAAAAACGTTAAACGTAATAAAAAAAATAAAAAAATAAAAAAAAAAAAAAAAAAATATATATATATATATATGTATATATATATATATAATTATCAAATAATGATGTCTTCCACAAATTTGGGCGGCCTGATGGCCAACTGACTAGCGCTCTGGCATTTGGTACGGAAGGCTTCAGGTTCGAATCCTGGTGGAACAAACATCCATGGATGTTTGTTGGTGGTTCAAAATCCACTTTAAACTGTAGGTCCCGGCATTTTTAGCCTAAAGTGTGCACCAGATGACCGTAGAGCCACAAACCAAACCAATCCGCAAATTTGGTTAAATGTGCAAGGGGCAAACTAATTCATATAATTCCAAGATGTGTAATTTCCTTTAGGAGCATGCAATTAGACAAACAGAACGTTTCTCTTACTTGTGTAGGAGTAAGTAAAACACGCAAGTCGATTAAAGCAATCCGTATATTTCTTTTGAGCTCTAAATGGAAGGATAGATTGATACTATGAATTGTCTACAGCCCTAAAGACAAGAAAACACATAGTTTTATTCTGAAAATTTTAGCGATTTATTGTAATTTGTTAAAGTCATAATCCGCATACATTCTATGTATCTAATAGAAAGATCATGATCACAATAATAATAAACTTGCAATTGATTTTTTTCTTCTTTGTATTTCTCATGAATCGATAGAATGGTCTAGAGTAACTGATAAATCAAAAATCCATCCAAAAGTTCAAAATCCATCAAACATCATCGCATTTAATAATTCTCACATTTATATCGTATAATAGGAATAATAAATCCAATATGAATGTCATTTCATATTTAAGAAGGATGATATTCTGCCAGACACTTCCCTTATAGTTCTCAATCACATTACCAAGCGGGACAAACACAATTGAGACATTATCATTTTTTTATGATGAGCTCGAGTCTAGTGAACCGACATCAACAGTATACATTGTTAGAAAGGAAGATAACATAAAGTAATCTCCAAATATGGCACCAAAACTCCATTGGAGAATGACAACTATTTTTTTGTGTGATGAAGCTGTCCCCGGAGCAAGTGCACCCGATATCAGTATGTAATAGCAACAATAGTTGTTACAGAGAAAGATAATATAAAGCTATATTGAAATATGTTAGCAAGATGGGGAAACTCCATTGAGACATTGGTAACCTTTTTTATACAAAATGAGTCTGGCCCTGGAGCAAGTGAATCCGAGATCAATATCGTATATTGTTAACAAACAAGTAATATAAAAAAAAATTTTAAAGCCAATTCCTACTTTTTTTCCCCTCTATTGCAGAAATTCCTTTATAAATAATTTTCATTCATTTTTTAAAATTTGAAAAAACTGTATTAACATCAATTGTCATCCACTACAAATTAAAAAAAATGTATTTGAATTTGAGTGGATGAATAAAAAGTATTTTATGAACGATTGAAAATTTGAACAAGATATATATAGGGAGAGTGTGAGCTTACAGAAGGAATTGAAAAAAAAAAGATAATAAACAGTTATATTCAAATATGGTACTTAGAAGGGTAACTTCTATTGAGTCATTTAAAATCTTCCTTTTTTTCAGTATGACTCCGACCCTGGAGCCAATGGACCAAAATCAGCATCATATATTGTTATAAAAAAAGACATCATGAAGTTTTATTCAGATATGGTACCAAGAAGTTCAAATTTCATTTTGACAATTTTAACCCTTTTTTTATTCATGATGAGTCTGATCCTGGAGCAAGCTGATTCGATGTCAGCATCATATATTTATTGAAGGTAATATAAAGTTATATTCAAATATGATACCGAGTCTGTGTTTGGATCAATATCGTTACTAGTGGACCGAAATCTGCATCATATATACTTACAAAGAAACGTTATGTAAAATAATGTTAAATAATGCTTGAATTATTTTGTATCACTGAACAGTGATTTAAAATTAGGATAAATTTTTATAGAATTAATACGATTTTTCAAAATTAGAAAAAAATTATTATAGCCAAATTGTTTCTATTTTTGATATCTTGTTATTTGTAATTTACAGTTCGATTTCATAGTAGTTTTTTTATTATAAGTAATCAAAGTTAAAAAATATTGTTTATATTTATAAATATATCTCCTTGGCGCGACTGGTTCAAATGATGCGACAGTCCCTTGGTGGGCCAAGGCCTTCTGCCAAATTTTGAAATATAAGATTTTTTTGTTTCTCTTTATGGGGTAGTGTTGTCACCCCAAGCCCAACGTTTCTCGGTCTTATTAGACCGGAACCTACGATTTAAAGAGATTTTCGAACCACTGCAAACATCAATGGCACCGTGGAGAACTGATTCCAAAAACACTGGTCACTCGGTCATCAACTCCTATATATATATATATATATATATATGCTTTGTGTGCGGGTGTATACGCGTCCACTCTTCTGACATTTGGTAGTAGTACTATAATATTTAATAAAACATGTGCTCGATTCTGCTGGTGGAATGCATTGAAGTCACTGGGAAATCATACTGCTAATTGAAGTATAGAATTGGTATTTTGTCCTTTAAATTATTTTAATTTATTTGATTTATTATAAAAAATGCTTTTATTCTGTGGAAATATGTTTATAAGCGAATTTTGCAAGGCAAATAATAACAATAAAGTAAAAATTAGTAATTCATAAAATTAAACCAAGATTGCTATATTATAGTTTTGGCAATGCTGGGTGATAGATTTTTCTTGAATTAGCGAAAAAAGACTACTCAAAGAAAATGATTTGATGATTATTAGTGAGACATATTAAGCTTATCCAATTAGTTACATGGGTAATTATTTTCGTGCTTTGATCTTGGCATATTTAAAGATTCACAATAGCGCATTATTTTCAAATGTTCCTGGAATCTTTTACTATTTCTTTTGCTTGCAGCCGATATGAACTATTTAGATTTCTAAATATACTACTTTAAAAGCAATTTTTTTTGGTTTTGAAATTCCTTGTACCAAAGAGTAGTTGGATTTTCGTTGCAATATTTTTTAATAGGTCCTTATAAAAATTTTGTTTTAGAAGATTAAATTTACATATTTTCCAGAATTTCTAAAAAAAGATTTTATTCTCTAATAAATATATATTTTTCTAGATATATATTTTCTAATCTCATTTGACAGAGCTTCTTTTCAAAACAGTCTAGTATAAAGCAAAGAAGACCGAAACCCTTTTCCATTGAATGTAGACAAAGGAGCGCAGATCTCGTCTGGAAAGGAAACGGTCTCTGTTGCGCCGAGATAGCAGAATCTTCTTGGGGGACTCGGAGGGATGGACAAAACACACTTGGCGACGCATCTTTTGCTTGTTGCTGTCCTTCTTTCAAAAGGGATTTTCGTTATCTTTTCTGTAGGTTTATCAGAAAGCAGATGGAAGGAATATTTTTCTTCTTTTTCTAAAAATGGATTATTTCTATACGGGGATTTAGATGTACCCTATTTCTCAATATCTTTCCTTTTTGAAAAGTAAGAATAAAAAAAATTAACATGCCCACTATTCGTATTATCGGTTTGAACCTTTGAAACCAATTGAGTCAGTCAGTTGTTTTTAAAATACTGACGGATACAACTTCCTTTAAATGTATAGTAAATTTTCCTGGGTGGATATTGTATCTTAATTTTTTCCCATCAATTAAGAACCATAGTTTCGAATGGTTTTACAAAGAAAGTGAAAAGAATGATTTTCTGGACGTCTTACATACATTAATGTTACGCATTAAAGAAATGTAGGATAACACCCACTCGGCCACCCGAAGGACTGCAAAGCATTTTGCCAAAAGTCAAATATATCTTCCATTAACTAAGCTGTTAGAGACAGAAAGCGTGAAATGTTTATCTAAAGAACTACTCTTGAATCATTGCTTTCACTTCGTTGCCAACCAAGGTTTATCTAGTGATATGGTGTGTATCTACCATGCATGTGGATTCTAGTTCGAATCCACTGTAAGACGAGGCCCGTTTTTGTCCCTGCTTTTAGAAACAAGAATTCAGAAAATGGGACAAAAGAAGGCTATTTAGAAGTGCGCAATTTGTAAATGTTCAATTTTTTACTATTTCTTGTGCTTGCGGCAAGAATGAACGATTTAGATTTATAATAAAATTATTTGAAAAGCAAGTTTTTGTTTTTAAAATTCCATTCACAAATAATTAATTGGATTTTCGCTAGAAAATTTTCTAGTAAGTCCTTATAGAAATTGTGTTTTACGAGTTTAAATTCACGTATTTTCCAACATGCATGAAAAAGATTTCGTTCTCTAATAAATATATATATATATATATTTTTCTAATCTCATTCGACAGCGCTTCTTTTCAAAACAGTCTAATATAAAGAAACGAAGTCCGAAACCCTTTTCCATTGAATGCAGACAAAGGAGCGCAGATCTCGTCTGGAAAGGAAACGGTCTCTGTTGCGCCGAGATAGCAGAATCTTCTTGCGGGACTCGGAGCGATCGACAAAACACACTTGGCAATTCTCGAATTTGAGGGATTCTCGTTTTCTTTTCTGCAGTTTTATCAGAAAGCAGATGAAAGAAATATTTATTTTTTCCTACTTCTAAAAATGGATTATTTCCATACGGGGATTTAGATATACCCTATTTCTCAATATCTTTCATTTTTGAAAAGTAAATTTAAAAATAAACAAACATGGCTCCTATCCGTATTGTCGCTTTGATCCTTTAAAACCAATTTAGTCAGTCAGTTTTTTTTTAAATACTGACGGATACAATTTATTTTAAAAGTATAATTAATTAATAAAAGTACTTTAATGTTACACAACGACGGAAATATAGGATAACACCAACTCAGACCAAACCAAGGACTGCAAAGCATGTTGCCAAATGTAAAATTTATCTTGGGCCTGAATGGTCGAGCGGCTAGCGCTCTGGTGTTTGGTACCACATTATTAAGGTTCGAGTTCCGGCGGTGCCATGGATGTTTGTAGTGGTTCGGAATCCACTTTAAGCCGTAGGTCCCGGTGTCATATGACTGTAAGAGAGTCATGGAGCAAAAGTCAGACTTCTACCTACGGGTGCTCCATCACAACACAAGCAGCCGCCTTTCACTCCCTCCTTGAGTAGATTACTCATGGGATGTCCGCCCCGCAGTGCAGGACATTGAGGATTAGTGAACAACAACAAAATATATCTTACATTAACTAAACTGACAATTTCAGACTCGTGGGTCAGCAGCAAAGTTCGCCGCTGGTGAGCGTTAGTGCGTCCTGTGAAGAGAAATAATAAACTTTCAAAATCTATTAGATGGCTACTTATTATAGTGCTGTGAACTTTGCACACTAAACGATTTACAATAGTGCGCTATATGCAAATGTTCCTGGAATCTTTTACTATTTATTTTGCTTGCGGCAGGTATGAACAATTTAGTTTCTTAATAAAACTGTTTTAAAAGCAAGTTTTTTGTTTTTGAAATTCCTTGTACCAAAGATTAAGTGGATTTTCGTTCCTTACAGAAGTTTTGTTTTAGTTTTATTTAAATTCACATATTTTCAAGAATTTCTGAAAAAGATTTCATTCTCTAATAAATGTACACTCATGTCCATAAATTAAGGATAATTCAGAATCACATAGAAATTGAACTCTAAAATAAAAATTTCACCTGTAGAATTATCACACACATCTTGAAGAAGAATATGCAAATTACAGGAAACCACCAGATGACGCGGATAGTACGTCACCATGACGAGAATGTAAGAGAGGGGTATATAAGGAATGGTGGCAAAGAAGTAAAATTCTTCACAAGCGCTTTAAAAGCCTTTCAGTGCAATAATCGCATAGTTATGGCACAAAGGAAGCATTTGGATGATTTTTTACGTGGTAGAATTATCGGACGATTGGAATGTGGACGTACCCAGCCGGAAGTAACCGAGGAACTTGGAATCGCCCAGAGTGTCAACTCTAGGCTTTGGCAACGATTCCAAGATGATAGTAATGTGAGTAGATGTTACAGCACAGGTCGCCCCCGAGTTACAACGCCGAATGAGGACCGGTATTTAGCAGTTACTGCCAAAAGAAACAGACCGAGCACAGCATCATACCTGTCTCGTCAGCTCTCTTCAGCTACCGGTACGACAGTTTCAAGGAAGACCGTGTACAGACGCTGAGGGCACATTGGTCTATATGCTCGTAGGCCTGTCAGATGTGTTCCACTTACCGCAACTCACTGTAGCCTACGATTAACCTGGAGTAGAGAGCATGCATTCTGGACACCGCAACAGTGGTCTTGTGTGATGTTTTCCGATGAGTCCAGGTTTAATTTGCAGTCTCATTCTCGCCGAACTTTCATAGGAGAGCGCCAGGTACCCGTTACCACCAAGAGAACACCATTGAACGACACCGTTACGGTGGTGCAGGATGGCTCGTTTGGGGAGGAATTATTTTTGGTTCCAGAACTGACCTGCATGTTCAGAGTGTAACGATGACAGGCCACATCTATCGGGATGTCATTCTGGGACAACATGTACGATTGTTTCGGGGTGCCAAGGGTGCTGAATTTCTGTTTATGGATGACAACGCCCGTCCTCACCGTGCAAACATTGTAGACGAATGCCTTCAATTGGAGGATATCACCCGTATGGATTGTCCAGTATACTCACCGGACTGATAATTTGATACTCAGCATGCCTAGGCGTTGTAAGGCCTGTATTGCATCGTGCGGGAGACATACTCCATATTAACCATCATACTAACCATGTTATACTGTTTTTTGTAAATAGGTTCTTTTTTGAAATTTGCTTCAGGGAGTAAAAATCGTAATTTTTATTAATTATGTCAAACATATAGCATCTTTTTGGCTCTTTACCTTTTGTTTAATAAATAGACTTTACAAATAATCAAATTTGTTTTGCTTCTGTCTCTTTCTTTGCCTGAACTTCATTATCCTTAATTTATGGACATGAGTTTATATATATATATATATACACTGAAGTGACAAAAGTCATGGGATACCTCTTAATATCGTGTCGGCCCTCCTTTCGCCCGGCGAAGTGCAGCAACTCGACGTGGCATGGACTCAACAAGTCGTTGGAAGCCTTCTGCAGGAATATTGAGCCATGCTGTCTCGATAGACGTCCATAATTGTGAAAGCGTTGATGGTGCAGGATTTTGGGCACGAACATACCTCTCGATGATGTCCCATAAATGCTCGATGGGATTCATGTCGGGCGATCTAGGTGGCCAGATCATTCGTTGGAATTGTCCAGAATGTTCTTCAAACCAATCGCGAACAGTTGTGGCCCGGTGACATGGCGCATTGTCATCCATAAAAATCCCATCGTTGTTTGGGTACATGAAGTCCATGAATGGCTGCAAGTGATCTCCAAGTAGCTGAACACAAGCATTTCCAGTCAATTTTCGGTCTAGTCGCACCAGAGGGCCAAGTCCATGCTGTGAAAAACAGCCCACACCATTACGGAGCCACCACCAGCTTGAACAGTGCCTTGCTGACAGTTTGGGTCCATGGCTTCGTGGGGTCTGCGCCACACTCGAACCCTACCATCAGCTCTTACCAACTGAAATCGTGACTCATCGGACCAGGCCACGGTTTTCCATTCATCTAGGGACCAACCGATATGCTCACGTGCCCACGAGAGTCGCTGCAAGCAATGTCGTTCTGTCAGTAAAGGCACTCGAGTCGGTCTTCTGCTGGAATAGTCCAAGAAAGCCAAATTTCTCCGCACAGTTCTAACAGACAAGTCCCTTGTACGTCCCACATTGATTTCTGCGGTTATTTGACGCAGTGTTGCTTGTCTGTTAGAATTTACGACTCTTTGCAGACGTCGGCGGTCTCGGTCGTTAAGTGCAGGCGGTCGACCACTGCGCTGTCCATGGTGGGATGTTATGCCTGAAATTTCATACTCTCGGCACACTCTTGACACAGTGGATCTGGGAATGTTGAATTCCCTAACGATTTCCGAAATGGCATGACCCATGCGTCTAGCTCCAACTAACATTCCGCGTTCAAAGTCTGTTAATTCCCGTCGTGCGGTCATCATCACGTCAAAACCTCTTCACATGAATAACTTGAACAGAAATGAAAGCACTGCGAAAGCACTGCGCATTTATACCTGTTCTACGCGATGATACTGCCATCTGAAAATTTGCATATTGCTATCCCATGACTTTTGTCACTTCTGTGTATATGACATTTTTATAAAAGTAGTAAAATATGCATTTAAAATTAATTATATTTACTTCAAATATCATATTGTTTTGCAATTATTTTTAATTTGGTCGTTTTAATTTACTGTTAGTTTTAATGAAAGATGCAAAAATAACAGTAATATAATGCATTTTATATCATAAAGAAGTTATAAAAACAAAAAATTTTATTTGATATATTATATGAGTAATTATTTTCTCATTAACACTCGTCTCAATTTAAAAAAAAAAATTAAATTGGAGCTATTATAAAGTAAATAACTAAAGATAATAATTTAAACCTTTTTATTTGCTTGTAAACTATTCTATTTTTCTAAAATGTCTGGAGAACATAAAATTTCATAAGTGAAATTTTTTAATTTGATTTAATAATGTATACCTCTAAACAGGCTCGTAAATAGAAGAGAGACTGTGTAGATCTTGAGTTCCCCCCCATAAGAGAAATGTGAATCTTCTCCGGGGGACTCGGAGGGATTGACAAAACACACTTGGCTACGCATCTTTTGCTTGTTGCTGTCATTCTTTCAAAAGTGATTCTCGTTTTCTTTTCTGTAGGTTTATCAGAAAGCATAGGGAAGAAATTTTTTTTTTCTTCTTCTAAAAATGGATTATTTCCATACGGGGATTTAGATATACCCTATTTCTCAATAACTTTCATTTTTGAAAAGTAAGATTATAAAACAAACAAACATGTCCACTATTCGTATTGTCGGTTTGACATAACGAATTGAGAACCAATTGAGCCAATCAGTTCTTTTTTAAATACTGTCGGATACAATTTAATTTAAATGTATAACGAAATTTTTCGGGGTGGATATCGTGTTTTAAGTTTTTCCCATCAATTAAGAACCATAATTTCGGAGGGTTTTGCAGAGAAAGTGAAGGGAATGATTTTCTAGAGGTCTTACATACATTAATGTCACACATTGATGAAAATATAGTATAACACCTACTCGGCTAGCCCAAGGACAGCAAAGAATGTTACAGAAGTCAAATCTATCTTTCATTTATGCTAATAGAGAAGATATAATAAAGAACTAAGCCTGACTCATTGCTTTCAAATCTCTGCCAGGCAAGTTTTATCTAGTGGTATCATGTACATCTAGCATGTATGTGGATTCTAGGAAGATTCCCCAAGGATGTGGATTCCCCAAGTAATTCCCAGAGGAATCAGTTTGGGTCATTACTTTTAGAAACAAGAATTCAAATAGTGTGGCGAAAGAAGGTGATTTAGAAAGAATGTAAAATCTCAGAAGGTAAATGTATATAGACAGTCAGGTTATGTGATTTAAGTTAGGTTATCGTGCTTTTTTCCCTAGAACAAATGTAGTGTAGCTACCCCTAAAAATTGTCTGGGAGCAGTATCCTTGCTACATCATTCATGAAGCGGATAATACTTGTTAACTTACCAAATATATAGGCAACAGTGAAATAAATAATGAACATAAATAATAAGAGCAGAATTGTTTTGTGTTATAAAAATTTAAAGTTCGCTCATTCGTACTACGTCTCCTAGTAAGCACTGAATGGCACAACGTTATTACTTGGATTAACATATATTACTTTGTTGAAGTAACTATCGCAATGTTTTTTATCATAATTATATGCATAAGTAATCGCATTATAAATTTCTACTTTATTAATACAAGTATCCTAACTTATGGTTTGGTGCTTGTGCAAATGCCCAGAATGTCACCACGAATGTCACCAGAGAGTCAACACGACTTCTCAACCATTGGGGGGTGTACTTGCAGCCAATGCTTTGAATAAGAAGAATCAGAGTGAGTGTAATAATTTGTCTGACATCGATGTTGTCTGGAAGTTAATTGGTATTTTTTTCTGAACACTACAGAAATGTGAAACAAATTTTGAAATTTTCGTGGAAGATATTACCAATTCATACGATCAATTGGTAAACATAGAATGTTTTTAGATCAATGTATTAGATGTAAAACAATGCTGAAAATCAACAACTATACTAAATTTAAAAAAAAACCAGATGAAAGTTTGTTTATAAAATATGTTTTTTAAGAGGTACGCAAACATTGCTAATACATTAATCGCGCGTCATATGGGACAAGAAATCCATATTTTCGCTTAAAAACATATTTTATCTGTTTTTCCATTTGAAAGATCCGATGAGAAAATGAATGTCGTAACGATGGCACAGAAATTTTGTAACTGATGTTTACTTTTGCCAATCAGCTTAAAAAATTCTCGTGGGGCCCAAGACTCCCCAAAGAACTTCTGGGCTGCTGAGTTGCGTGTTTATTTTTATTTGTTTATTTTTCCCTTTAGAAGTTTTCTCGCTATCATTTGAAATGGACGCCGGTGCAATCAATAATTCAATTTAAGATACTTTTTTTGCAATTGTACAGATTATTTTAGAATTACTTTACTTGAGGGAATATATTTGTTACAGAAAGAAATTCGTTTTGTTTACTTTATTTCACATTTTGATAATACATTGGATTGAAATAACTTTTTAAACATGCAATAAAATATAATGCTTCATAATGAATAATAAATCATTCTTTACTACGTCTTGACTTGACTTGACTTCACTTGAGGAGGTGCTTTGAGAAACATGCTTGTATAAGCTGCTTTATTTCAATTTATACAAATGATCTTAAGAATAAATAAGAAAAATTAAATATATATAAAAAAATAAATATATCACAATTTTTATTGTCTTTCAAATTTAAGAGAATATGCAGCATCATTAATCACGGCCGGTTTTCCAAAAAAATTCTGATCTAAAAATATCGCTTCATATGTATTAGATTGAATATCTGACCACCAACCAAAATGTGCGATTTATCAACAACACAATGTAACAAAATAGGCCAGAAAGCAGTTTTATCAAGTAAAACACATTTTGGGTTGCAAATCTGTATTTTTTATGCATTTAATAAAGTTGCTTCTTTTAAAAATGATCGAATAAAAAAAAACGAAACAGTTTTCTTCCCTTTGAAAGATGCATCTCGGGTTGACAAATGTTCCCCCTTTCAGACCTCGATACACACGGATGCCAGAAGGATAACACTTTTTACGACCCTTTCCTAAAAGGACACACGCGACAATAATTTAGACTCGATTTTGAACTCTTTTTTTATTTCATTTTCCTAAAGAAGAAAAAAAAAATCCTGTGATGTTTCAATTTCCTTTTTTATCTGCTGGCGTCTCTCCAAAGCATCCAAGAAACATTTAGAGACCAGCGTTATGAGCCATTTTTTTTGGGGCGAGGCAGGAACCACTGCATTTGTCGCATGTCTCGGGCCAAAGGACATTCTCGCAGACCCCTTCATTGTTGTGCGTCCGGGGTCGATGATTTTGGATCTTTCACCTCAAATCGTTTTTGGTGGGAATTTTCTTTTTATTTAAAAAAAAAATAAAGTCGTTTTCGAAGAGATGACGGGCAATTTGATTTCACTGCCTTCAATGATTTGTGTACTGATTTTTTAACTTAAGTTTTTTTGGTTTATCGGAATATTTATATCATGAAATGCGAAGTCTTTACCATTATTATTATTATTATTTTTGACAAGAGAAAAAACAGTACGAAAAACATATTTTTGGTTGCAAATCTGTATTATCTAAGAGTTTTATCTTATTATACCAAAACTGAAACAAGGATATCATTACCTTTTGAAAAAAAAAGAAGCAATGTTCTGTTCTTTGAAAGATCCATTTCGCTTGACAAGTAGTAGAATGAGGTAACAGAAGAAGGAAAAATACACCCTAACTTCTCTAGTAGTATTTGTTTCCAACCTCATTAAGAATTTTCTATAATGGGTAAATTTTATTCACATTGGCAACATTTTTTTTATTTTCTGATGACATTCGATTCAACTTAAATACTAAAAATGGACGTACATTCTTCTGGAGAGAAACATACACCCGCCACCTCTTCTTCAACATACTAAAAAAAAGTTCACTGCGGGAGTGGACCTTGATGGTTTCAGCTGGAATTATGTTAGATGGACTCGCAGTTTCTTTATTAGAAGTTCTGTGGTTGAGCTGAAATATAGACATGGGATCTTGGACCACTATGCCCTTTTACTTAGATTTACAAGTATGGAATCAAATTACAGTAATAATTAAAAGTTGTGACTAGTCCATAAAACTGGCAAGCATTTCAAGTTCCATCATCACAGGTCACTAAGTGAAAGGAATAACTAATATAAGGAGCACTAATATAATGAATCACTAATGTAAGGATAACTAATATAATGAATCCCTAATGTAAGAAATTCTTTAATAGGTATATCTCGTATAGGGTGTGAACAACGACAGTTTTAACTACTCATCAATAAAAATTTAAATTTTTACAAATTTTTTTTTCAAGTAATGCACAAAATTAATAATGAAATCTTCAGAACAACATGCCAATAACAATTTCTTATATTAACGCAAGCAAAAAGCTATAGAATTTAAAATATATTACATGACACATATGTTATTAGATTGGTTATCTGACCACTAAAATGTGCGATGTATCAACAACAGAATGTAATAAAACAGACCAGATAGCAGAGAGGTAAAGTGAAGTGAAGAGAGGGAAAAACACATTTTGGGTTATGCATTTAATAAAGTTGCTTCTTTAAAAAATAATTAAAAAAAAAAAAAAAGCGAAACAATTTTCTTCCCTTTGAAAGATCCATCTCGGTTGACAAATGTTCACCATTTCCAGAAGCATGACACTTTTTACGACCCTTTCCTGAAAGGACACATGCGACGATAATTTAGACTCGATTTCGAACTTTTATTTCATTTTCCTAAAGAAAGAAAAAAAAAAAAATCCGGTAATGTTTCAATTTCCTTTTTTTTTTTGTTGGCGTTTCTCCAAAGCATCCGAGAAACATTTACAGGACAGCCGCTATGAGCCATTTTTTTTTGGACGACGGCAGGAACCACTGCATTTGTCGGATGTCTCTGGATAAAGGACTTTTTCGCAGCAGACCCTTCATTGTTGTGCGTCCGGGTTGATAGTTTAGATCTTTCACCTCAAATAATTTTTGGTGGGAATTTTTTTTTATTTAAAGAATAATAAAGTCGTTTTGGTAGGGATGACGGACAATTTGATTCCCCTGCCCTCAGTGATTTGTGTACTGATTTTTTAAAAAAACTTTTTATGCTTTATTGGAATATTTTATATCATGAAATGTGAAGACTTTATTATTATTATTATTTATAAAAGAGCATGAAAAAAAAATGTTTTTTGTCGCCAATCTGTATTGTCTAAGGGTTGCATCTTATTATAACAAAACTGAAGCATGGATATCATTACCCCTTGAAAAGAAAGTAAACAGTGCTCTGTTGTTTGCAAGATCCATTTCTTTTGACAAGTAGTAGAATGAGGTAACAGAAGAAAGAAAAATACACCCCACCACCTCTAGTAGAGATCTTTTTTACCTCTTAAAAGATGTTCTATAATGAGATATTTCAATTCTACGCCCTACAGTCATATTAGGTTGGGATAAACAGTTTAAAGTTGATCGAACTCTAAACCTGTGTCACTGAGTTCTAATCATTCGGCCATCAGTCCTTAGCATTGTCCATTCGTCATTAATATAATCGATTTAAAAGATTATCTAAAGTTTATTATTTTTAAATCTAGTGAAAGAAAATATCTTTATTCAAAGCACCTAGTCAAGTAAAGTTAAGATTAAAATATCTTTTAAAGATTGAATTTTAATTTAGTTGCAAATATATATTCAGAATACTTCAGTAATTGTACACACTCGATAAAATATCAGCTCATGTAAGTTTATAACGTACATACTTAAAGAATAAAATGATGAAAGATTCTGTGAGGTCTTGTGGAAACTTGTGCAGCTAGCGTGTAGAAGTTCTCATGCACGAATATGCTGGTGGTGGCTATTGCAGTCACTGCATTCAGAAACAAGGTGACTTCAGGAAGATTGTTGTAAGATATATATCGATGATTCCAAATGAAAGTTTTCTGGGTTTTTTACCATTCGAAATGAAATGGTAATTAAGCCTAAAATGTCCTTATTTTATTCTTATTATCCTCCTTATTTCATCATCTGTTGGTGGGTTTTTGTGGCCTACATAAGTTGAATACGAGGACAACAGATGTTTAATATATAAAAATAATGTACACGCAATTTAAGAAAATACAATATGCATACTAAAATAAAGCAATAATTTTTCAAATTATGTCAAGGAAAAATAGAGCACATATGATACATAAAAATATATGTACATATTCTTTAATAATTGGCCTAGGTAGTCGAATAATAAGTGGCTCATGGTAGGTTTTTAAGTTAAGAAAATTTGGTTTGAAGCTTGCCATGTGACAAGTGAGCCTAGTCTTAGACACCAGAAAGAACTCCATAAATTTGTATGCTAGAAGTTCCTTCTAAATTGTTTTAGGTCAAAGATGGGAGATATAAACCTTTAAATTCCCTACAATTTGTGTTACAAATTTGTTTTGTGACTGCTGACGATGACTGACTTTTTTTAAACAGATATAGCTTTAAAAGAATTTACGTAGGAAATCCTACTGCTAATTGAGGATTAGAATTGATGATTTGTTCTTTAAATGTCATAAGCGAACTTTGCAAGGCAAATAAAAATAATAATAGTAACTCGTAAAGTAAAAATTAGTAATTTATAATATTAAGCCAAGTTTGCTATATCTTAGCAAAACTACTCAAAGACAATGACTTGACACTTGCCTATTGAAAATGAGTGCATGATTGATAATGAGTGCATCCTGTGAAGAGATATAATAATCTTTCAAAATCAGTTAGATGGCTAATAACCAGCTTATTATCTCGTGCTTTAAACTTGTATATTTAACTATTTACAATAGTGCGCTGTTTGCAAATGCTCCTGGTATCTTTTACTATTTCTTTTCCTTGCAACAGATATGAACGATTAAGATTTTTATTCAAACTGTTCAAAAAGTAAATTTTTTGTTTTTGAAATTCCATTAACAGAGGTTTAATTGGATTTTCGCTAAAAAATTTTCTAGTAGGTCCTTATAAAAATTTTGTTTTAGGAGTTTAAATTTACATATTTTCCAGAATTGATGAAAAAGATTTCATTCTCTAATAAATATATATATACATATATTTCTATATATATATATATTTCTAATCTCATTCGACAGCGCTTCTTTTCAAAACAGTCCAATATAAAGAAACGAAGTCCAAAACCCTTTTTCATTGAATGTAGACAAAGGAGCGCAGATCTCGTCTGGAAAGGAAACGGTCTCTGTTGCGCCGAGATAGAATCTTCTTGGGGGACTCGGAGGGATGGACAAAACACATTTGGCGACGCGTCTTTTGCTTGTTGCTGTCCTTCTTTCAAAAGGGATTCTCGGTTTCTTTTCTGCAGGTCTATCAGAAAGCAGATGGAAGAAATATTTTTATTTTCCTTCTTGTAAAAATTGATTATTTCCATACGGGGATTTAGATATACCCTGTTTCTCAATATCTTTCATTTTTGAAAAGTAAGTTTTAAAATAAACAAACATATCCACTATACGTATTGTCGGTTTGATCTTTTAAAACCAATTGAGTCAGTCAGTTGTTTTCAAAATATAACGGATATAGCTTATTTTACTTGTATAACGATATTTTTTGGAATGGATAGCGTGTCTTCAGTTTGTCCCATCAATTAAGAATCATAGTTTCGGATGGGTTTACAAAAATAATGACTCGAATGATTTTCTAGAGC
The DNA here is from genome assembly GCA_021605075.1 of Caerostris darwini. Taxonomy (NCBI): domain Eukaryota; kingdom Metazoa; phylum Arthropoda; class Arachnida; order Araneae; family Araneidae; genus Caerostris; species Caerostris darwini. The sequence continues at coordinate 1,399,612 of BPLQ01007175.1, read as the reverse complement.
TCTTACATAAGTTGATGTTCCACATTGAAGAAAATATAGGATAACATCCACTCAGCCAGTCCAAGAATTGCAAACTATGTTGCTCAAATGTATCTCCCATTAAATAAGCTGACAGATATAGAATCCATGACCTGTTTATATAAGGAAGCAAGTCTGACTGTGACATAAATTATAGAAATAATTAAAAGGTATGACTAGTGCAAAAAACTGGCAAGCATTTAAATTTTCATCAACGCAAATCTACCACAAATATAAGGAATTCTTTAATAGGCGTCTCTTATATTATTCACCGAAAAAGATTAAGATAAAAAATAAGATATAATTTTTTTTTCAAGTGATACAAAAAATTAATAACGAAATCTCCAGAACAACATGTAGACAACCATTTTTTACACTAAAGCAAGCAAAATAGTTTAGAATTTAAAATATGCATTACATTGGTTATCTGGACACCAACCAAAATGTCCGATGTATCAACAACACAATGTAACAAAACAGGCCAGAAAGAAGTTTTATCTAGCAAAGAAGGCGAAAAACACATTTTGGGTTGCAAATCAGTACTTTTTTTATGCATTTAATAAAGTTGCTTCTTTAAAAATAATTGAATAAAAAAAAAAACCGAAACAATTTTCTCCCCTTTGAAGGATCCATCTCGGTTGACAAATGTTCACCATTTCAGACTCGATACACGCGGATGCCAAAAGCATAACACTTTTTACGACCCTTTCCTAACAGGATACATGCGACAATGATTTAGATTCGATTTTGATCTACAATGATTTAGACTCGATTTTGAACTCGTTTTGAATTTTTTTTTCATTTTCCTAAAGAGAACAAAAAAAAAAAAAAAAAAAAAAATCCGGTGATGTTTCAATTTCCTTTCTTTTTTTTTTTTTTTTTTTGCTGGCGTCTCTCCAAAAGCATCCCAGAAACATTTAGAGGCCAGCGTTATGAGCCATTTTTTTTTGGACGAGGCAGGAACCACTGTATTTGTCGGATGTCTCTGGCTAAAGGACTTTTTCGCAGCAGTTCCTTCATTGTTGTGCGTCCAGGATCGATGGTTTTGGATCTTTCACCTCAAATCGTTTTTGGTGGAATCTTTTTTTTTAAACAAAAATAAAGTCGTTTTTTGGAGGGATGACGGTCAATTTGATTCCAATGCCCTCAGTGATTTGTGTATTGATTTTTTAAAAACTTTTTTTGCTTTATTGGAATATCGTTCTACGGTAGCTTATGCACATTTGGGCTAATTAGACCGGGACCTACAGTTTAAAGTGAATTCCGATCCACTAACAAAATTCCATGCGACAGTCAGAATTCGAACCTAAACCGGTGGTACCAAAGACCACAGCGCTAGTCAATTGGCTCCCAGGTCTCACTTGATATAGAGGAACAGAATTTAGAACCTTGCATGATATTTCCTTTCTTTTTTCCTTTCTTGCTTGATATTTCCTTTCTTTTCCTTTCTTTCTTTTTCGCGTACTTATGAAACTCTCAATAAAATTCAAAAATATGCAGTTAAAATGAGTTATATCACTTGTGCGTATAGAGAACGATTTTGAACCAGATGAGAAGGAGGACATACTATTCATTGATGAAATCCGGTTCAACTTAACTACTGATAATTGAATACATTCATCTGGAGAATTCGTGTATGCGTATACATCGGCTGTCTGTTCTTCCAACATACGAGAAAAAAATAACACTGCGGGAGTGGAGGCTTGATGGTGTGATCTGGCATCATGTTAGATGGATTCACAGTTAAAATTTTGTGATTGCACTTAAGTATAGACACGAGATCATGGACCACTATGCCATTTTACTTGGAGTTAGGATTATGGGATAAAATAATAATAATAATTAAAAAGTATGACTAGTCCTAAAAACTGGCAAGCATTTAAACTTCTCAAATATAAGGAATCACTAATATAAGAATAACTAAAATAAGGAATCGCTAATATAAAGAATTCTTTAATAGGTAGGTCTCTTAAAGGGTGAGAACCACGATAGTTTTAACTATTCAACAATAAAGATTTAAACTTCTACAAACTCTTTTTTTCACGTGATACACAAATTTAATAATGACAATTTCAGAACAACATGTGGATAACTATTTCTTACATTAACGCAAGCAAAAAGCTATTGAATTTAAAATTAGTATTAGATTGGCTATATCACCACCAACCAAAATGTGCGATGTATCAACAACACAACGTAACAAAACAGGCCTAGAAGGCAGTTTTATCTAGTAAAAAGGGGCGAAAAACACATTTTGGGTTGCAAATCTGTATTGTGTTATGCATTTAATAAAGTTGCTTCAATAAAAAATAATCGCATAAAAAAAAAAGGAAACAATTTTCTCACCTTTGAAAGATCCCTCTCGGTTGACAAATGTCCACCATTTCAGACTCGATATACGCGGATGCCAGAAGCATAACACGTTTTATGATTCATTCCTAAAAGGACACATTCGACAATAATTTAGACTCGATTTTGAATTTTTTTGATTTTCCTAAAGAGAGAAAAAAAAATCCGGTGATGTTTCAATTTCCTTCTTTTTTTTTTTTTGCTGGCGTCTCTCCAAAGCATCCAAGAAACATTTACAGGACAGCCGTTATGAGCCATTTTTTTCCGGACGACGCAGGAACTACTGTCAGGAACTTTGTCAGATGTCTCTGGCTGAAGGACTTTTTCGCAGCAGACCCTTCATTGTTGTGCGTCCGGAATCGATGGTTTTGGATCTTTCACCTCAAACCGTTTTAGGTGGGAATTTGTTTTTATTTTTAAAAAATAAAATCGTTTTTGGAGGGATAACGGGCAATTTGATTCCCATGGCCTCAGTGATTTGTGTACTGATTTCTTTAAAAAAAACTTTTTTTGCTTGTTTAGAATATTCATGAAATATAAAATCTTTACTATTATTATTAATATTTTTGAAAAGAGAAAAAAGACCATGAAAACCATATTTTCGGATGCGAAACTGCATTATCTAAGTGTTTCATCTTATTATACCAAAACTGAAACATTAATATCGTTTCCTATTGAAAAGAAAAGAAACAGTGTTCTGTCCTTTGAAAGATCCATTTCACTTGACAAAAAGTAGAATGAGGTAACAGAAGAAGAGAAAATACACCCCACCCTCTCTAGTGGTGTTTGTTTTCGACCTGATTAAAGATTTTCTATAATGGGTAAATTTTATTGACAGTGGCAAAATATTTTTCTATGATATGTTGTATTTTCTATGAAAAATTGTATATATTTTGTTTTGGTAAATGGATTACACTTGCATTTTAACTCCTTTTCACCATATATACCATATATTTATCACCATAACACCTTATATATATATATATATATATATATATATATATATATATATAAGGGAAATTTACCAATTATATATATTTTCTTTTTTGTCTCTTTTCCTTACAAGACAAAGGGAACGAAATTTTTCGTATTTGCCTGGGGTAGGTACGATAAATCAGCAAGCCTTAAAATCCGTCTATTGGGTTTGATGGTAAAAATACAGCTTTCCAGATAGTAGTATCAATTTAAAATTGTTATGGAATAATGGTGACTCATATCATCAGAAACCCTTTCTTGATTACCCTGGTAACGTTGAATCTGCCACATCTCATGCATTTTAGTGCCAAATAATTCATATTAAGTTCTTGTCGTTTGAAGAAAACAGCAACAATAAAAATTGTTTTTCTAATGCAGCTGGCAAGTACTTAGACAGTTATCTTTATGCCATAACAAGGGCTACACTGATGTTACTCATTTAGCACTACCCAGGAGTACCACAGCCCCGCAACACTCTACGATCATATTAGACTCGATGTATGGCTTAAAGGAGATTCCCAACCACTACAAACATACATGGCACCGCGGAGACTCGAACCCGAACCTGTGGTATAGAGCACCAGCAACTCGGTCATCAAGCTCCTTGTGACAATAAAATGAAAAATACGTGTACTCGCATTAGTTCAGATAGCATTGCTCTTTATAGAAATAAACTAAGCGTAGTTTTAAGTCTATCGAATTTTACAAATAACCTCATTCAATTGCAAGGGCTGATATTCCTTGGGTTATTAAAATAATAAAAAAAAACTACAAAAATTAATATTTTTAGTTCCATTTTAAAAGAACAAAAATTTTAAAAATCAAATATTTAAAAAAAATATTTGTGGACAAAAACTAACAAGTATCAACAAAAAAAAAAAAAATAATAATAATAAATAAATAATAAGAAGCACAAAAGAAATTAATTCCCTTCGAGTTTTGAGAAGATTTTCCAGTTGGCTTGCTTCTAATGAAACATGAAGCGCATAGCAAAAGGGAAGATTTTTTTTTTTGAAAGAAAATTAAAAAAAAAAAAAATTAATATATACATGGCTTTCTGGTTTTCAGCGACACTCATAAATTAATACCTAGCTTAATTTTGTTTTATTAGAAAAAGAAAAAAAAATGTTGGACATCATTGTGAAGTATTTGAAGAATTTTTCATTATAAATTGTTTGGCATTCCAGGGATTATGTTTTGCCACGGATACATACGCTCTTAATTTTATTACACTTAAAAAGTGAACTAATTTTTTTTTCTTTGTTTGTTTGAACTGGAATTTGTTAAAAACCAAGACTGAATCACAAATTTTAAAACTTAATGCATCGTATAATGTTTTTCTACTCTTATTATGTTTATCTTATTAAAGTTTTAAGCTTCTAAAATGTCAATAAAATGTAATCATTCGCATGCATTTTTTTTATTTGAAATTTTATTTTTATTTCTTTAAAAAATATTGAGTGAAAAAATTATTTAATAATGAAACATCTATATTTTTATGTTACGAAAATCTAAAAATGTAAAAAAAAAATATATTATATTAATCAAAAATATTATAATGAAACATGAAGCTTATAGCAAAAGGGAAGAGTTTTTTTTTAATATATTATAAATACCCACATACTTTAAAAATTTGCAAAAAAAAAAGTTTACAAAAGAATGTTATTGTTTTTAATGATTGAAGCTAAATATACGAGGAAATTAATTGATTAATAATTTAAATTGGAAGTATTGGAAGTTTAAATTTCAAATTTTCATATATGAATAGTCTGTATAAGTAAGTTTCGATAAATTTAAAGTTTTGGAAATTACTTACTTACTATTTGATCCACTGCAGAGTGTTTGAAACTCCAAAATTTCTTTTGGAATGAGACACTTATGTACAACAACCAAATTAAAAATAACTTAAATGTTAATAAAGGTTTGCCTGGACTTGGTGGATATCTCGTTATGCTTCCAAACTCAAAGATCTCGAAACAAAACAAACGAAACTAAATTTTTTCGTATTTACCTAGGGTGGGTACAATAAAGGTGTAGCCTTAAAATCAATCCTTTGAGTTTAATGGTAAAAGTACACACCTTTCCCGACAATACTGATGGGAGTATCAATTTAAAATGGCTATGGAATAATAGGGAAAGAATTCTTGGTCACCTTGTTGACCCTGAATCTGCCACATCTGATGCATTTTAGTGGCAAATAATTTTCTATTAAGAGCTTGGCTTTTGAAGAAAACAACAACAATAAAATTTTTTTTAATGAGGCTGGCAAATACTTAGAGTGTTATCTTTATACCGTAAGCATGGCCTGCACCGACGTTACTCATTTAGTACTACCAAGGAGGTACGTGTAGCTTGAAGATCTGCTACGGACACGAGCATCACAAGTTCTGCGATCATATAAGACTGGGACCTATTGCTTAAAGTGGATTTCGAACCACAACAAACATCCATAGCACCGGCGAACCCGAAACCTGTGATACTGAGAGCCAGCCACTTTGCCGTCAGGCCCCTAGCTATAATAAAATAATAAATATGCATCATCGCATCAGCTCAAACTGAATCACTCTTAATAAAATGTTTTACGCCTATTGAATTCTACAAATAACCTCATTCAATTGCAAGATTGATATTCCTTGGGTTAATAAAATAAAAAAAAATTAAAAATTAATATTTTTAATTATATTTAAAAGAATAAAAATTTTAAAAATCAAATATTTAAGAAAAATATTTGGGGACAAAAACTAACAAGTACCAACAAAAAAATTTATTAAATAAATAAGAAGAAGCACACAAAAAATTATTTCGCTTCGAATTTTGAGACGATTTTCCAGTGGGCTTGCTTCTAATGAAACATGAAGCTCATAGCAAAAGGGAAGAGTTTTTTTTAAATATATTATAAATACCCACATACTTTAAAGATTTGTAAAATAAATATATAATAAAAAGTTGAATGTATATATATATATAATATATATTCATGGTTTTCTGGTTTTAAACGACACTCATAAATTAATACGTAACTTAATTTTTTTTTATCAGAAAAAGAAAAAAATGTTGGACATCATTCTGAAGTATTTGAAGAATTTTTTATTATGAATTGTTTAGCATTCCAGGGATTATATTCTGCTATGGATACATACGCTGTTAATTTTATTACGCTTAAAAAGTGAACCAAGTTTTTTCTTTGTTTGTTTGAATTGGAATTTATTAAAAACCAAGACTAAATCACAAATTGTAAAATTTAATGCACCGTATAATTTTTTTTCTACCCTATTATGTTTATCTTATTAAAGTTAAGTTTTTAAAATACCAGTAAAATGCAATCCTTCGCATGCATTTTCTTTTTGTTTGAAATTATTTTTATTTCTTTAAAAAATATTGAGTGGAAAAAATATTTCATATTTGAAAAATCTATTTTTTTTTGTTAGGAAAATATAAAAAAAAATTAAAAAAGAATATTAAATTAATCAAAATATTATTAATTATACCAACATACTTTTAAGATTCGTAAAAGAAAAAAATAAAAGTTAAAAAAAGAATATTATTGTTTTTAGGGTTGGAACTAAATATACGAGGTAATTAATAGATTAATAGTTGAAATAAAGTCTGAATTTTCAAATTTCTATATATGAGTAGTCTGTATAAGTAAGTTTCGATAAATCTGAACTTTTTGGAATTAATTTACTTAATATTTGTTCCACTATAGGCATCCCTATTGAAATCCCTAAATTTCTTTTGGAATGGATGCTGTATGTACAACAATCAAATTAAAAATAACCTAAAGATTACAGAGACTTGGTGGATATCGTGTTACACTTCCAAATTCAAATATCTTGACTCGAAACAAGACTAACAGAACAAAAATTTTCGTATTTTCCTGTAGTGGGCACTATAAATCTGTAGGCTTTAAAATCCCTTGAGTTTGATGGGAAAAGTACACACCTTTATAAACAATATTGCTGCTAGTATTAGTTTAAAATTGTTATGGAAGAATGGGGATGTAGTATCAGAAACTCTTTCTTGATCACCCTGGTAACTCTGAATCTGCAACATATCATACATTTTAGTGGCAAATAACTTCATATTAAGTGATTGACTTTTGAAGAAAATAACAATAGTAATTTTTTTTAATGCAGCTTAGAATGTTATTTTTATGCCATAAGCAAGGGATGCATGCATCGACGTTACTCATTTAGAACCACCCAAGGGGCACGAGTAGCTTGAAGATATGCTAAGGACACGAGTAACACTACATCTGCAACTCTCTACGATCCTATTAGACCGGGACCTACGGCTTAAAGAGGATTTCGAACATCCAAACAAACATCAGCCGGGAATCGAACCAGGAACCTGTGGTACCGAGCATCAAACATTCGGTCATTAGGCCCCTAGGGACAATAAAATGGTAAATATGCATATTCGAATCAGTTCAAACTGAATGACTCTTAATCAAAATTGCCTAAAAACAGTTTTATGTCTATGTAATTCTACAAATAATCTATTTAATTCTACAAATAATCTATTTAATCTACATATTAATAATTTAGGCCTGGTATTTCTCGGGTTATTAAAATTTAAAAAAAACTACAAAAATTAATATTTTTTAGTTCCATTTAAAAGAATAAAAATTTAAAGATTAAATATTTAAAAAAATATTTAGGGACAAAAAACTAACAAATACCATCAAAAAAATTAATAAATAATAAGAAGCACAAAAAAAATGTTTTTTTCCGAGTTTTGAGGCGATTCGATTTTCGAATTTAGTTTTCAGTTGGCTTGCTTCTAATGAAACATGAAGCTCATATCAAAAGGGAAGATTTTTTTTGACAGAATATAAAAAAATATATATATAGATATATATATGATATATACATGGCTTTCTGGTTTCATAAATTAATACCTAGCTTAATTTTTTTGTTAGAAAAAAAGAAAAGAAAATGTTGGACATCATTCTGAAGTATTTGAAGAACTTTTTATTATGAATTGTTTGGCATTCCAGGGATTATATTTTGCCATGGATACACACGCTCTTCATTTTATTACGCTTAAAAAGTGAACTAAGTTTTTTGTTTGTTTGTTTGGTCTGGAATTTATTAAAAACCAAGACTGAATCACAAATTGTAAAACCTTATGCGCCATATAATTTTTTTTTGTACCCTATTATGTTTATCTTATTAAAGTCAAGGTTTTAAAATGTCAATAAAATGCAATCCTGTGCATGCCTTTTTTTTTATTTGAACATTTTGTTTTATTTCTTTATAAAATATTGAGTGCAAAAAATATTTCATACTGAAAAATCTATTTTTTTTTTGTTACGAAAATTTTAAAAAGAATATTAAATTAATTAAAAATATTATTAATTATACCAACATACTTTTAAGATTTCTGAAAGAAAAAATGTGATATATATGACATTTTTATAAAAGTAGTAAAATATGCATTTAAAATTGACTATTCAAACATCATATTGTTTTAGCATTTTTTTTTTAATTTTGTCGTTTTAATTTACTGTTAGTTTTAATGAAAGATGCAAAAATAACTTTAATATAATACGTTTTATATCATAACGAAATTATAAAAACAAAAAATTTTATTTGATATATTATATGAGTAATTATTTTCTCATTAACTCTCGTCTCAATTTTAAAAAAATAAATTGAAGCTATTATAAAGTAAATAATATAAAGATGTGTATAAAGATTAATATATAAAGATATACACAGCCCAGTCATAATAATGTGACCACCTGTCAAAAGCCAGAATAACCACCTTTGGCAGTGCGGACCGCTGCGAGACGTGCAGGAAGAGAGTCAATTAGGTTTCGGAAGGTGTTCACTGGGATGTTGAGCCATTCCGACTCCAGTGCCGTGGCCAGCTGCGGTAGATTACGCGGTTGAGGATCCATGGCGCGAACAACCCGATAGAGGTGGTCCCACAGATTCTCGATTGGGTTTAAATCCGGTGAGTTTGCTGGCCAGGGGAGTACGGTAAACTCATCCTGGTGCTCTTCGAACCATGCACATACACCGCGAGCTGTATGACACCTTGCATTGTCCTGCTGGTAGATGCCAAAGTTCGCTGAACCGTTGTTGAGGATACACTTTTGGTAGCCTCTTTGTTCATTTGGGCGGTCAATTGCTCAACAGTTGCACGTCTATTCGTCCGAACGCATCTCCGTAACTTTCATTCACCTCTATCATCTATAGTCCGTTGCACCCCATATGCCACGGTGCTGATTTTGGATAGTGCCATTTTGCCATGCACGGTATACTTTTACCACGGCGGCACGCGAACAGTTCACAAAAGTAGCCGGTTCCGAAATGCTTCCACCCTTGGCCCGAAAGCCAATAATCATGCCCTTTTGGACGTCGGATAAATCGCTACGTTTCTGCATTACACCAACGATTGAAATGTTTTCCGATGCCGTAGGACATCCTTTATATACACTCCACTGCAATGTGCTGCCGCCTGCCTTTTGTGATTGATTATTTCCCGTTGACGTCGAAAGTAGGTGGTGGTCACATTAATGTGACTAGACTGTGTATATTTAATCCTTTTTATTTGCTTGTAAAGACTATTCGTAAAAAACTATTCTATTTTTCTAAAATGTTTGTAGAACATAAAATTTCATAAGTGAAATGTTATATTTGATTTATAATTTATACTTCTAAACAGGCTCGCAAATAGAAGGAAGACTCTGTAGGGCTTGAGTTTCCCCTCAAAGCCCATAAGAGAAATGTGATTCTGTGTTTAAAGTTATTGCCAGTTACCATTTAGGCACAAATGTTTTTCGTTCAATATTCAGTTTTTTCTTATTAATGTCAATTTTATTAGCGTGCCTGAATTTGTCTATTGAATTGTTGAAGTTCTGAACTATTCAACTGAATTTGCCAGTAGAACATTTTGCAAAAGGGAAACTATTGTCTACAGCCATAGAACTATTTGTCTACAGACATTTTTCCCGGTTTAATTTTATGAAATATTCATCGAAATTGTGAAGTTGACATAAACGATGCCATTGAATACCAAAAGAAAATTTAAAAAGAAACAAGTAATATATATAAAAAAAAAAAATTAAAAAAATTAAAGTCAATTCCTACTTTTTTTTCACTATATTGCAGAAAGTCTTTTGTAAATAATTTTCATTCATTTTTTTAAGTTTATCTGGCGCCATCTATTGGTAGATATACGAAATTTAAATCTAAAAAAAAAAACTAAAACTAATTAATTAAATTTAATGAATTAATTAATATTCGAAAAAACTGTATGAACATCCAGTGTCCTCAATCACAAGTTAAAATAATGTATTTGAACTTGAGTGGATAAATAAAAAGTATTTTAAAAAACGATTGAAAATTTGAACAAGATATATATAGGGAGAGTGTGAGCTAATAGAAGGAATTGAAAAAAGAAAAGAATAGAATTGTTATATATAACATGAATAGAAATGAAATGAAAATCGAAATGAATTTGAAAGAGAATTTTAATCTCTAATTTGTGTATGTTTTTTTAAATTACATTTTTTTATTTTTTGGCAATGTTTCGTGGCTTTAATGTTCTCTTTTTTATGTATTTAAACCCAAATGAGGGAAATTAAAAAATTATTAATAAAATATTAATTAATATATGAAATTACGACACTTGAGGTATTTTTTTTATGTTACAATGATTTATAATATTGATTAAAGTCTCTGTATTGCCAGCTGCATTAGAATAACAAAATGATTTATAATATTTCATAAATAGTTATATTTTATTTTGTTGACCACCCCTAAGAAAAATTCTGGGTGGACGCCTGTCTCTATATGATACTATCCCTAAACCAGCTATTAAATATGGATAGGATTATTTAATTGTAATGCATTTAATATATATTAATATTCAGATTTATTCAATGGATTTCATTTATCCTGGAAAATGGTTTTGACTTAATGAGCAATTAACAATAACAAGCTAAGTTACAGGACAAAATTACGAAAGAAGAATTTGGTAATCATAGTAGAAGGCAGCTTAAGTAAGTTTATTCCTTTGAAATATTTGCCAATATTAATCAACTAATCCTCGAAAACACAGAAAATCCACAAACAAATCCGCATAAATTAAATAAACGTATTTCTTATATACAAATTTCTTTAATTGGAGAAATAAATGCTTTTTTAAAGGATATAATAAAAAGAGTATAACATAGGATTAGTTCCTTGTTTTAACTGTGGAAAATTTTATTTCTTTTTATTTAGACTATTTTTAATTAAAAAAAAATAATGATTCAATATATATTATTTATTCCAGAAGAGGATGTACTTTCATGACTAAAGTCCATTATCACCATGCTTAAAAAATGAAACACATTTATTTTCGTTAATTGTTTTTCACATTTATTTTGTGGATTTATTATTATTTTTTATTACTTATCCAATTTATTATGGAGCCACTTATTCCAGATTTATTACATTTGCTTTCATTTGAAAATATAAAATTATAAAAATATTTTCTCATGTTTCACGTCGAGGGATTTCTAAGGTTTTAATTAAAACAATTCTCCTTAGCCATGATACCTGGAGGGTCAAATTATAACCGTACTGCTTTTCAACTTTCACATATTCCAGAACTTACCTGCAGTTTTTTTTTTGTTGTTGTTTAGTAGCAGGCTATCGTGGATTCGTTTTTAATTTTTCGAATAATGATTCGCTTTCTTCCGTGAGTTACTATGATGATGATTTTCCTCTGTTTTTCTGCTGTACATTTTATATAGTTATGTAGTTTTATTACATACATTCATAAAGTTTTATGCTAGTTTTAAGATAAAGTTTTATCATTTTACGCTTTATAAATTTTCGCCATAAATATTCTAATGAATAAACAAACTGTTAGATTATTTGTTTTAAATAATAGAACTTTTTAATAAGTGCAATTAATAATTACTTTATTATTTATGAACGAAAATTTTACTATTCTTTATTATTATGAACGAGAGAACTTTATTATTTATTTTAACGAACGATTGCATGATCGAGTTATAGAGATATTCATGATCATTGACGCGACATCCCCATGGTGAGAGCCAAGGCTGTCTGCCAGCTGGCCAATATAGAGATATTATTAAATAAATAAACACCAGACGAAAACAATTCAATAATCCTATCAAATTATTTTATATCATATAGCAAGCTGTGTTTGAAAAATATTCCTTAATTCCTTATGGTAATAAATGATCTTCTACCATATTTAGGGCTGACAAAATTGGAATTTATATGGAATTAATGGATATACACTGAAGTGACAAAAGTCATGGGATAGCAATATGCAAATTTTCAGATGGCAGTATCATCGCGTAGAACAGGTATAAATGCGCAGTGCTTTCATTTCTGTTCAAGTTATTCATGTGAAGAGGTTTTGACGTGATGATGACCGCACGACGGGAATTAACAGACTTTGAACGCGGAATGTTAGTTGGAGCTAGACGCATGGGTCATGCCATTTCAGAAATCGTTAGGGAATTCAACATTCCCAGATCCACTGTGTCAAGCGTGTGCCGAGAGTATGAAACGACCGAGACCGGCGACGTCTGCAAAGTGTCGTAAATTCTAACAGACAAGCAACACTGCGTCAAATGACCGCAGAAATCAATGTGGGACGTACAAGGGACTTGTCTGTTAGAACTGTGCGGAGAAATTTGGCTTTCTTGGACTATTCCAGCAGAAGACCGACTCGAGTGCCTTTACTGACAGAACGACATCGCTTGCAGCGACTCTCGTGGGCACGTGAGCATATCGGTTGGTCCCTAGATGAATGGAAAACCGTGGCCTGGTCCGATGAGTCACGATTTCAGTTGGTAAGAGCTGATGGTAGGGTTCGAGTGTGGCGCAGACCCCACGAAGCCATGGACCCAAACTGTCAGCAAGGCACTGTTCAAGCTGGTGGTGGCTCCGTAATGGTGTGGGCTGTTTTTTTCATGGCATGAACTTGGTCCTCTGGTGCGACTGGACCGAACATTGACTGGAAATGCTTATGTTCAGCTACTTGGAGATCACTTGCAGCCATTCATGGACTTCATGTACCCAAACAACGATGGAATTTTTATGGATGATAATGCACCATGTCAGCGGGCCACAACTGTTCGCGATTGGTTTGAAGAACATTCTGGACAATTCCAACGAATGATCTGGCCACCTAGATCGCCCGACATGAATCCCATCGAGCATTTATGGGACATCATCGAGAGGTCTGTTCGTGCCCAAAATCCTGCACCATCAACGCTTTCACAATTATGGACGTCTATCGAGACAGCATGGCTCAATATTCCTGCAGTAGACTTCCAACGACTTGTTGAGTCCATGCCACGTCGAGTTGCTGCACTTCGCCGGGCGAAAGGAGGGCCGACACGATATTAAAAGGTATCCCACGACTTTTGTCACTTCTGTGTAAATATTATTGATATGATTTAAGAAACAAACCAAAAAGTTTTTATTTTTCAGTAGGCAACAAGGTGGGGTTGTTTGGGATTTGATGCCAAATGTTTTTGACTTTTTGCAGTTAAAAAATAACTCTAAGGATTATCCGTGAGAAAGAGAATCCTTTAACTCCAATACTGGGTTTTGCTGGGTTAACCTGGTGTTGTTTTTCAACAAACACTGATTCCAACGCTTAAAAAATATATTTTTGAATTTCCTAATAAATTAACTCTAAACGACATTTCTTATAGTATAATAATCACATATTATATTAATTTTTTCCAAGTTATTGTTTTTATTAAATATCATTTTACACACCAATGTTTTGAGTGCATTAAGTTTAATTCAATTTTTATAGAACTTTTGCTCTTTTAACAAAAACATTATTTTTTTTTCAACATAATGGTGAAATATTTTCCAATAAAAGTAGTTGTATTGGACAAAAAAAATCTTTTTTGCACGAGAGAACGGCATTAACCATGATATCCAGAAAAAATATTGCAACGAGTTGCAATCACATTTGGAATATAGTAAAAAAGTTATGGAATGGCCTACACTATGGAGAAAATGGCCTTTTAATACTGTGGAAAAAAGTGGTGGTAGCTATAAAAATGGGTGCCACAGATTGGTATGAACTGTTTCCAGAATTTAAGGAAAACGTAATTATTTCGATGGAAAATCGAGTGATAAAAAATAATGGACATTATTAGCCTTTGTAGCTATGTTATTAAACTTATAAAAAAATTTCTCTGTATATCATTTTTATGTCTAAAATCATGTGACGTATTAGAATAAATCATGCACTATTTTTGAATTTCACAAGAAATTAACCCTTAAAAGACATTTCTTATAGCGTTTATAACCCCATATTATATTAATTTTTCCTAGTTTTTTTAATTAAATATCATCTGACACCTGTGCCAATATTTTGGGTGCGTACAATTTTTATAGCACTTTTGTTCTTTTAATGAAAACATTCCTTTTTTTTTTTACTGTCACGAATCAGTTCATCATATGTCATTTTAGCGAAGCAGAGCACAATATTAAAGTGAAAAAAAATAAAAAAGCTCGAAGTTCAACTGCTTTTCAAAATGGCAGCCTTGTTTCGCACTTCCAAGCCAAACACCGCAGACTCATAGAAAGAAAATCATCTCCCTCTCTTATTGGTCATGGAATGGCTTTCAAAAACACCGAGGCTTTTATGTTTATATTTTTTTTAAACGCCACCTGCTCCCAGTTCTCAAATTCTTTCGATAATATTGGAGCCGGGAGTTTTGCCCAACGACATGATGTGGAGAGAAAATTGAACTCATGATTTGTTCTTTCGGATTTTTTTTCTCTTTTTTTGTGGGATAGACTTCTTTTTCGTAGAGATGGAGTTGGTACGAGTTTTTTTTTTTGCTTTTTTCATGTCTCTATTTATTCGGCTGTCAATTCAGTTACGCGTTGAAGAAACGCGTTTTATGAAATACACGAAACACAGGCATACTAAAAACATAATATTATTTTTTAAAAAACAATAATGGATCAAAAGCTTTTCCATTGCGAGGGCACAACAGGAAGGTTGTTTAACTACTACTACAAAATGAATCAACCCTTTGATAGGTATTGTGCTCTTAAAAATTTAAACGAATCAGACATCTATGGCACTATCTGTATCAGAATATATCTTAGTATGGCGGTATCTTTAAACAGCCATGGACAGTATCTTAGAACCTTCAAAAGCACTAGTGGAATCTTCTGATCAACTGAGTATGCTCATTTTCATTTAGATTACGTTCTAATCTTCAAATCGAGCTTATGATTAGAATCTTTTCGTTCAAATCATTAAAACCACTTTTGACTTTTAATTAAAAGTATCAAAGATTAGCATTAGTTCTTCTTCAATGGCACAACACCCTTTAGTGAGCTGGGCCGTCTGTCTACTGGCAGATTCCGAAATATGAGATATTTTCTTTTTACTGGGTAGGTTTGTCAGACCTACGCCATACAGTCATATTAGACCGGCACCCACGGTTTAAAGTGGATTCCCTACGGGACTCCAACCCGAAACTTGTGAAGCTGAAAGACACGGCCATCAGGCCTCAGCATTGGCTATTCCTCAATAATTTAAATAGATTATATCGATAAAATCGAAAATCGATTATGTCATATATAAATTATATCATATCATATATCGATTATCGATAAATATCTTTTCTTACTGTACCTAGAAAAGCCGAGTCAATTTAAATATCTTTTAAAAATTCCGTTTTAAATTTTAAAATACGTTTTAAATATACGTTTCTTTTGTCAAAATCTTTCAGTAATAGTACACACTCGATAAAATATCAGATCATGTAAGTTTATAACACATATAGTTAAAGTGTAAAATGGCGAAAAAAATAAATCTTTGATTAAATTTAAAATTCTGATCGATTTTAATACTTTGTTCGTAGATCAAACACATTATAATGGTTATTTAAATGAAATATATGGCGATATAATGTGAAATATATTATATTCATTTCTGCAATGGGGATTTTTAAAATAATCAGATTTTGCTGCATGGGAATTTCATTAAATATTGCATTGTGTTTCAGCGAAATCATCTTAGAGAAATGAGCATTATGTTGCGTTGGCGTTGAACCTAATTAGTTGCAGAGGTCTTGCAGTAATTAGTCAAATGTAAACATAATTAATTTCAGGTTAAAGGCCCCTGCAAGGAATTTGAATATCGATTTTTATCAACTTGGAAATTTTACAATAGAAAATTATGATAAAAATTTTTTTAACAAAAAGAAAGTTTACGTCGTTTTCAATTTATTAAAGAGTTTTTATTCCAGTAGCCGATAATATTTTTCTTTTCAAATTATTTAAATTCTGCTTCAATTTTAACAGAAATTAAGTTTTTATTTAGCTTAAAATAAAGCAAAATATATAAAACTTTCTAAAGAGATATTCATTATTACATAAATAATGTTAAGTGCAGAATTATAAATTAAAAAGCAATATAAAAATAACAGTTAGAATAATACAGGATTATAAATTAAAAAGCAATATAAAAGTAACAGTTAGTTTTATTTCAAGCTTAATACCTTTAAAGATTGGCTCGTACTTCAATGGTCACGTGTGCAACTATCATCCTAATATTAATGAAATATTAATGTTTCTTTAACTATTATTAACATAAAAAAGAAACAAAAAATTTTATATATCATTTATCATTAAAAGAAGCGTTAATTTTTTTTATCCAAAATATATAAAAGATATTATCCAAAATTTTTCTTAAATATTACTAAAATCACTTATTCAAATATTATTTTTTGTTTTTCATTAAATTTATTTATGTTTTATGTACATATAAAAATGTAGTACTTTAATTAATGAAATATGTATTTTTGTCGAAGTTATGTTTTCAATTTTGTTTTCATTTCCCAAAATTAATTAAAATATTTTCTAATAATAATGATCATTAGTGGATTTTTAAAAAAAATTATAGTTTTAATCTGGTAAAGTTACCAGAGAATATTTATTAATTAAAAAAAAACACAACAGAAATCTATGTAAAAATTAATTAAACTTATTCATTTTAAAATTTTTCTATGAGGTGCTTTGAAATACAGTTAATTACAGAAAACAAAACAAAACAAAATAAATCCTGAGATATTGTTTGGTAAACTTTAGTTTATATTATTTCCCAGTCTTTTAATTTTCTTGTTATAAAAAAATCAAGTTTATTTAAAAAAAAAAATTTCTACATTCTTATTTTCTGTGAAAATCCTTTGATTAAGAAATGCCGTGATTGTTTTTTTTAAAGAAAATGTTTTATTTCTAAATAAAATAGTACAAAGAAATAAAAATGTAAAAGGAGAAACAAAAAAAAAAAAAAAAAAAAAAGGATTTTTATAAAAACATCCTGATAAAAAAATGTAAATTTTTTTTTTCAAAAATTACAAATACATGCTTGGTTGTATTATTATTTTTTTTAATCAGAAATGTACTTTAAAAAAAACCTTTATACCATAACTTCTTTTACCAAATTTCTTGGCATTTTTTCTTTAAATTAATGCTTGAATGATCGAAAAAAACAAAGATATTTTTTTCTGTTCATATTATTAAATCTGCATATTAGTTCGGTTTGCAAGTTTTTTTAAGCAAATATTATGAAAAAATATATTTAAAATAGAAAACAATATTCTGTGTGACTTTGTGCAAACTTGTGCAGCTAGCGTGTAGATTGGGCTTGTTTTGTTTCTCTTGTGCACAATTTAGGCTAAACAGACTGGGACCTACAGCTTAACGTGGATTCCGTACCACTCACAAACATCCATGCCACCGCCAGGATTCTAACCTGAAGGCCAGAGCGCCAGCTCAATATGCTCAATATGCAACTCAATCTTATGCTCAAATATGCAACTGGATAGCACTCTGGCCATTTGTACCGAAGGCTTCAGGTTCGAATCCTGGCGGTGGCATGGATGTTTGTTGGTAGTTCGGAAATCACGTTAAACCGTAGGTCTTGGTCTGTTCAGCCTAAATTGTGCACAAGATGTCCGTAGAGCGATAAACCCAAATCAATCAACTACGCTGGCGGCGTCTGTTGAAGACACTGCTTTCAGAATCAAGGCGACTTGAGGGAAATTGAGACAAGGTATATATTGATCATCAAGCTTCCTGAGGAAATTTTTGTGGTTTTTTTTCCGATTTGAAAAAATTAAGAGAATTACGCCTTTAAGGCCTCTAGGAAGGTAAAGTCCTTATTTCATCCTTATTTCATCATTTGTTGGTGGGTTTTTGTGGCATACATAAGTTGAATACGAGGACAACAGATGTTTAATATATAAAAAATAATGTACACGCGATTTAAGAAAATACAATATGCATACTAAAATAAAGCAATAATTTTTCAAATTATGTCAAGGCAAAAATAGAGCACATATGATACATAAAAATATATGTACATATTCTTTAATAATTGGCCTAGGTAGTCGAATAATAAGTGGCTCATGGTAGGTTTTTAAGTTAAGAAAATTTGGTTCGAAGCTTGCTATGTGACAAGTGATCCTAGTCTTAAGACCCCAGAAAGAACTCCATAAAAGTGTATGCTAAATATTTCTTCCAATTGGTTCCAGGTTAAAAGAGAAAGATATAAATCTGCCAAATTCACTACAGTTTGCATTAGCATCAACTGCCAATGACGGTCCAACGAATAATCTTTTTGTAAAAAGTTTAGCAAGCCTCTTTGGCTTCACGAGCTGAACGCAAGAAAGTTGAAAGTAAAAAAAAAAATTAAGCCAAAAATATAATTATCAAATAATGATGTCTTTCACAAATTTGGTCTAAATGTGCAAGGAGTGGAAAAACCGTTATACTTTGACATGAAATGCACTATTTGATCCGATTTCCCGACGTGTAATGTGCTTCAGGAAGTTTCTCTTGCTTGTGTAGGAGACAGTAAAACTCTGAAGTCGATTAAATCAATCCGCATACTTTTTTCAGTACAAAATGGAAGAAGCGATTGATGTTATGAATTGCCTACAACAGTAAGGGCAAGAAAACATATAGTTTTAATTTGAAATTTTTAAGTCTTTTATTGTTGCTTGTTAAAGTCATATTCCATGTACATTCTATGGGACTAATAGAATGATCATCATCAATAATAATAAACTTACAATAGATTTTTTTTCTTTTATTTGTATTTCTCATGAATCGATACATCGGTTTGGAGTAGCTGGTGAATAAAGCCTTAGTTTTCTGATTTTACATTGCTAAGTTCAAAATCCATTAAACATCATCGAATTTAATTATTCTCACATTTATATCGGATAATAAGAATAATTCTAGTCTGAAAGTTGTTTCCTTCTCACGAAGGGTAATAATCTTCCAGATACTTCCCGTATAGGGCTCATTCAAGCCACCAAGAAGGACTTTTGTTGAGACAATAACATTATTTTTTCATGATGAGCTTGAGTTCAGTGAACCGACATCAACTTTATATATTAGAAAGAAAATTTAATGTTCAAATATGGCACCATGAAGGCCAAACTCCATCGAAGAATGACAACTATTTTTTTTTCATAATGAATCTGTTTGTGGAGCAAGTAGACCCCAGATCAATATCATACACATAAAGCTATATTGAAATACTAACATATACCAAGAAGACCAAACTCCCTTGAGGCATTTGGTAACCTTTTTTATTCATGATTAGTGTGACCCTGGAGGGAAGTGGACCCGAGATCAGCATCATACATTGTTAACAAAGAAAGATAATAAAAAGTTATATTCAAATATACTACTTAGAAGGCCAACCTCTATTGCGACAATTGAAAACTTTTTAAGTATGAGTCTGACTTTGAAGCCAATGGATCCGACATCAGCATCATATATTGTAACATAGAAAAAGATTATAAAGTTTTATTCAAATATGGTACCAATATGTCCAAATTCCATTTTGATAAATTTACCCCTTTTTTATTCATGATGACCTGATCCTGGAGCAAGCTGATTCGACGACAGCATCATACATTGAAGGTAATATAAAGTTATATTCAAATATGGTACCGAGTCTTTGTCTGGGTCAATATTAATGCAAGTCAAACGAAATCTGCATGTGCGGAATCTGCGTCGCACGAAATATTCTATAAACTTACAAAGACAGTTTGTATAAAATAATGGTTAAGTAATGAATGAAATATTTTGTCTGACTAAAAAAGTGTTTTAAAATTTGGTTCATTTTTTGTAGAAGCGATGCTTTTTTTTTCAGAATTAAAAAAAACACTATACTATAAACAAATTGTTATTTTTTATATCTTGCTATTTGTAATTTGCAGTTCGAGTTTAAAACAATTTTAGTATTACATGTAAGTTTTAACTTTGCATATGTAACAATATACAATGGGGCGCTACTACAGTTTCTGGAAATTTTTAATATTTCTTCTGCTTGCGGTAGTAATCAGCGAGTTAGATTTTTAATAAAATCGTTTTAAAAATAAATTTTTTGTTTTTAAAATTCTATTCACAAAGATTAATTGGATTTTCGTTGCAATATATTCTAGTAGGTCTTTATAGAAATTTTATTTTAGGAGTTTAAATTCACGTATTTTCCAGCATTCGACGAAAAAGATTTCATTTTCTAATAAATATATAAACATTTTTCTAGAGATATATATTTCTAATCTCATTTGACAGCGCTTCTTTTCAAAACAGTCTAACAAAAAGAAACGAAGTCCGAAACCCTTTCCATTGAATGTAGACAAAGGAGCGCAGATCTCGTCTGGAAAGGGAACGGTCTCTGTTGCGCCCAGATAGCAGAATCTTCTTGGGGGATTCGGAGGGATGGACAAAACACACTTGGCGACGCATCTTTTGCTTGTTGCTGTCCTTCTCTCAAAAGGGATTCTCGTTTTCTTTCCTGCAGGTTTATCAGAAAGCAGATGGAAGAAATATTTTTTCTTCTTTCTAAAAATGGATTATTTCCATACGGGGATTTAGATATACGATATTTCCCAATATCTTTCACTTTTAGAAAGTAAGATTAAAAAATAAACAAACATGCCCACTATTCGTATTGTAGGTTTGATCCTTTAAATCCAATTGAGTCAGTCCGTTGTTTTTAAAATATTGACGGATACAATTTAATTTAAATGTATAACGAAATTTTTCGAAGTGAATATTGTGTTTTAAGTTTTTCTCATCAATTAAGAACCATAGTTGGATTGGTTTTACAAAGAAAGTGAAAAGAATGACTTTCCTGACGTCTTACATACGTTAAAGTTAGGCATTGAAGGAAATATAGGATAACACACATGCATGCGCAAAGCATGTTGCCAAAATCTATCTTCCATTAACTAAGCTGACAGAGAGAGAATCCGTGACTTGTTTATCTAAAGAACCAAGCCTGATTCATTGTTTTCAAATCGTTGCCAACCAAGTTTTATCCAATATCATCGTGTGCATTAGATAAAATGTATGTATGTGGCTTCTAGTTCGAATCCCCAGTACGGCGAGGTCCATTTGGGTCACGGCTTTTTGAAACAAGAATTCAGAAAATGTGACGAAAGAAGGCGATTTAGAAGTTCGCTATTTGTAAATGTTCCTAGTATCTTTTACTTTTCCTTCTACTTACGGCAAGAATGAACGATTTTGATTTATAATAAAACTATTTTAAAAGCAAGGTTTTTGTTTTTAAAATTCCATTTATAAAGATTAATAGGATTTTCGTTGCAATATTTTCTAGTAGGTCCTTTTAGAAATTTTGTTTTACGAATTTAAGTTAACAAATTTTCCAGCATTCTTGAAAAAGTTTTCATTCTCTAATAAATATAAATATATATTTTCTAATCTCATTTCACAGCGCTTCTTTTCAAAACAGTCTGATATAAAAAAAACGAAGTCCGAAACCCTTTTCCATTCAACGTAGACAAAGAGCCACAGATCTCGTCTGGAAAGGAAACGGTCTCTGTTGCGCCGAGATAGCAGAATCTTCTTGGGGGACTCGGAGGGATGGACAAAACACACTTGGCGAAGCATCTTTTGCTTGTTGCTGTCCTTCTTTCAAAAGTTATTCTCGTTTTCTTTTCTGTAGATTTATCAGACAGCAGATGGAAAGAAATACTTTTTTTTTTACTTCTTTCTAAAAGTGGATTATTTCCATACGGGGATTTAGATATACCCTATTTCTCAATATCTTTCATTTTTGAAGAGTAAGATTAAAAAAAGAAACAACAACATGTCCCCTATTAGTATTGTCGATTTGATCCTTTAAAACCAAGTGAGTCAATCAGTTGTTTCTAAAATACTGACGAATACAACTTATTTTAAATGTATAACGAAATCATGTCTTATCGTGAATATTGTGTCTTAAGTTTTTCCCATCAAATAAGAACTATAGTTTCGGATGGTTTTACAACGAAAGTGAAAAGAATATTTTTCTAGAAATCTTACATACATTAACGTTATACATTGAAGGAAATATAGGATAACACCCACTCAACTAGCCCAAGGACTGTAAAGTATGTTGCCAAAATCTATTTCACATTAACTAATCTGACAGAAATAGAATCCGTGAGCTGTTTATCTAAAGAATCAAGCCTGACATATTGTTTTCAAATCGTGGCTAACCAGGTTTTATCTACCAATTTTTTAAAAATGCTGACGGATACAATTTAACTTAAATGTATAACGAAAGTTTTCAGGGTGGATACAGTGATTTAATTTTTTTCATCAATTAAGAATGGTTTTTACGAAGAAAATGAAAAAAAAAATGATTTTCTAGAAGTCTTACATATATTAATGTTACTCATTGAAGGAAATATAGGATAACACCCATTCAGCCAGCCCAAGGACTGCAAAGTATGTTGCCAAAATCTATCTTCCATTAACTAAGCAGATAGATATAGAATCCGTGACTTGTTTATCATAAAAAAAATCGGAAGCTAGATTATCCGAAGTTCTGATTGCAAGACTAAAATGTGATAATCAGCTTTTTGTCTAATTTATGAAAACAATTATTAGATAATGAATCTTTAGAGAAAACGCCTATGTAAGGCCATCCAAAAAAAAGCCAGCTAATTAATGCAGATCAAAATTTGTTCATTACTGCAATGCTTAGCATGAGTTCAATAGCTTCTTAGTTCTCTTCATGTTCTTTACGTGGCCATAGGGACCAGGTATCAAGGTCTAATATTTCCAGATTTGGTTTGGTTTGACACTCTATGGTCCTTTTGTGCACTCTGTAGGCTGATTAGACAGGGACCTACAGTTTAACGTGGATTCCGAAAAAACAACAAAAATCCATGCCACCGCCAGGATTCGAACCTGAAACCTGTGGTACCAAAGGCAGAGCGCTACCCGATTGACCATCAGGCCACCAATTTATAACGAGAGATAAGAATAAACGAGAAAGATTTGTTTTTAAAAAAGCCCCTACTGTTTGAGTCCCGATCACTTGTGCGTGCAGAAAAGCATTCTATAGAGATGAATTTTCAACCATATAATAAAGTGGATAAATTTATGGAACTTATATTATTATGAAACTTATTCACTTATGGAATTCAATTCAACTTAACCACTGATAATGGACATGTGGAGAGAAGCATTCACACTCTACCTGCTCTCCAACATACGTGAAAAAAGATCACTACCGGAGAGGAGAATTGATGGTTTTAACTGGTATCATGTTAGATGGACTCACAATTTCTTTGTCGGAAGTTCTGTGACTTCACAGAAGTGACAAGACATGATATCTTGGACGACTATGTCATTTTACTCAGAGTTACGAGTATGGGATAAAATTATAGTGATAATTAAAAGGTATGACTAGTTCATAAAACTGGCAAGCATTTTAACTTCCATCATCACAGGATCACTAATATAAGGAATAACTAATATAAGGATTACTAACATAAGGATTACTAATATAAGGAATAACTAATATAAGGATTACTAACATAAGGATTACTAATATACTGAATCACTAATATAAAGATCATTAATGTACGGAATTCTTTAATAGATATGTCTCGTATAG
The DNA here is from genome assembly GCA_021605075.1 of Caerostris darwini. NCBI lineage: Eukaryota > Metazoa > Arthropoda > Arachnida > Araneae > Araneidae > Caerostris > Caerostris darwini. Next base: position 1,375,306 of record BPLQ01007175.1, on the reverse strand, counting down.
AGTGTGAAACACGATAGTTTTAACTATTTATCAATTAAATTTCTACAAATTCTGCAGAACAACATGTCGATAACTATTTCTTACATTAAATCAAGCAACAAGCTGTAGAATTTAAAATTTAGTACACGACACACACGGTATTAAATTGGTTATCTGACCACCAACTAAAATTGACTATGTATCAATAACACAATGTAACAAAACAGGTCAGAAAGCAGTTTTATCTAGTAAAGAGGGCGAAAAACACATTTTGGGTTACAAATATGCATTTTTTGTGCATTTAATAAAGTTGCTTCTTTTGAAAATAATCGATTAAAAAAAAAACGAAACAATTTTCTTCCCTCTAAAAGATCCGTCTCGGTTGACAAATGTTCAGCCATTTCAGACTCGATACACGCGGATGCCAGAAGCATAACACTTTTTACGACCCTTTCCTAAAAGGACATACGCGACAATAATTTAGACTCGTTTTTGAACTCTTTTTTTTCCCAATTTTCCTAAAGAGAGAAAAAAAATACGGTGTTGTCTCAATTTCCTTCTTCTTTTTGCTGGCGTCCCTACAAAGCATCCAAGAAACATTTAGAGGCCAGCTTTATGATCCATTTTTTTTGGACGACGACAGGAATGACTGCCGGATGACTTTTTCGCAGCAGACCCTTCATTGTTGTGCGCCCGGGATCGATGGTTTTGGATCTTTCACCTCAAATCGTTTTTGGTGGGAATTTTTCTTTTTATTTAAAAAGAAATATAAATTCGTTTTCGGAGGGATGACGGGCAATTTGATTCCCCTTCCCTCAGTGATTTGTTTATTGATTTTTTTAAACGTTTTTTTTTGCTTTATTGGAATATTTATATCGTGAAATATAAAGACTTCCCATAATTATTATCATTTTTGAAAAGAGAAAAAAGTGCATGAAAAAGCAAGAAAAACAAGTAATATATATATAAAAAAAAAAAATCAATTCCTACTTTTTCTTCACTATATTGCAGAATGTCCTTTATAAATAATTTTCATTCATTTTTTTTAAATTTATCTTTCGCCATATATTGGTAGATATCTGCAAATTAAATCTAAAAAAAAAACTAAATTTAATTAATTAAATTTAATTACTAAATTAATATTTGAAAAACTGTATTAACATCAAGTGCCATCCACTACAAGTTGAAAAAAAATGTATTTGAACTGGAGTGGATGAATAAAAAGTATTTTATGAACGATTGAAAATTTGTACAAGATATTACAGGGAGACACATACATATACATATATATACAGGATATTACATATATATACAGGGAGAGTGTGAACTAATAGTAGGAATTGAAAAAAATAAAGTCATTTTTTGGAGGGATGACTGGCAATTTGATTCCCCTGCCCTCAGTGATTTGTATACTGATTTTTTAAAACGTTTTTTTTTTTTTTTTTTTGCTTTATTGGAATATTTATTCGTGAAATATAAAGAATTTACCATTATTATTATCATTTTTGAAAAGTGAAAAAAGATCATGAAAAATATGTTTTGGTTAGCGAATCTGTATTGTCTAAGCTTTTCATTTTATTATACTAAAACCGGAAACATGAATATCATTACCCCTTGAAAAGAAAAGAAGCAATGTTCTGTCCTTCGAAAGATCCATTTCATTTTACACACAGTAGAATAAAGTGACAAAAGAAGGAAAAATGCATCCCACCCTCTCTAGTAGTGTTTGGTTCCAAACTTATTAAAGATTTTCTATAAGGGATAAATTTTATTGACAGTGGAAAAAATGTTTTTCTATTAATTCGTCATACAGTTATGACAAAAAATAGGTTCGTCGTAACTGTATATGTTTTGTTTTTGTATTTAGACTGACTATACTTGCATTTTAACACCATTTTTTGAAATGAGGAATTTTGCATAATAGTTAACTTTACTTTTTTGTCTATGCTCTTGTTGCGAAATGGCGGGCATAGTCCACTGGTAATGCACGTCTATTTCTTTGGAGAGAAGCATACACCCACTACCTCGTCTCCAGCATACGAGAAAAGAGATCACTGCGGGAGTGGAGGCTTGATGGTTTTAGCTGGTATCATGTTAGATGGACTCACAGTTTCTTTGTGATCTTGGACGACTCAATCTTACTCGTAGCTGCGAATATGGCATTAAATTATAGTAATATTTAAAAGTTATGACTAGTCCATCAAATTGGCAAGCATTTAAATTTCCATCAGTGTAATCGATCACGGATATAAGGAATACTTTAATAGGCATGACGCTTATAATGTGCGAACCATGGAAGTTTTAACTGTTCATCAACAAAGGTTAAGACTTCTACAAACTGTTTTTTTTTTCGGGTGATACACAAAATTAATAATGAAATCTTCAGAACACCATGTGGATAACTTCTTACATTAACGCAAGAAGAAAGCTATAGAATTTAAAATATATAATAGATTGGTTATCGGAACACCAACCAAAATATACGATATATAAACAACACAATGTAATAAAACAGGCCAGAAAGCAGTTTTATCTAGTAAAGATGGAGAAAAAACAATGCTAAACGATTGCAAATCTGTATTTTTTTTTGTGCATTTAATAAAGTTGTTTCTTTTGAAAATATTCGAATAAGAAAAAAACCGAAACAATTTTCTCCCCCCTTTGAAAGATCCATCTCGGTTGACAAATGTTCACCCTTTCAGACTCGATACTCGCGGATGCCAGAAGCATGACACTTTTTACGACCCTTTCCTAAAAGGACACACGCGACAATAATTTAGACTCGATTTTGAACTCTTTTTTTTTTTCATATTCCTAAAAGAGAATAAAAAAAATCCGGTGTTGTTTCAATTTCTTCCTTTTTTTTTTTTTGCTGGCGTCTCTCCAAAGCTCCCAAGAAACATTTAGAGGCCGGCGTTATGAGCCATTTTTTTTGGACGACGGCAGGAACTACTGCATTTGCCGGATGTCTCTGGCTAAAGGACTTTTTCGCAGCAGACCCTTCATTGTTGTGCGTCCGGGATCTATGGTTTTGGATCTGTCACCTCAAATCGTTTTTGGTTGGAAATTTGTTTATTAAAAAAAAATAAATAAAGTCGTTTTTGGTAGGGATGACGGGCAATTTGATTCCCCTGCCCTCTGTGATTTGTGTACCGATTTTTTTTAAAAACGTTTTTTGCTTTATTGGAATATTTATGTCATGAAATGTGAAGACTTTCTATTATTATTATTATTCTGAAAAAGGACATGAGAAACATGTTTTTGGTTGCGAATCTGCATTATCTGTTTCATCTTATTCTAACAAAACTGAAACATGAACATCGTGACCGCTTGAAAAGAAAAGAAGCAATGTTCTGTCCTTTAAAAGATGTATTTCACTTGATAAGTAGTAGAATGAGGTAACAAAAGAGGGAAAAATACACCCCACCGTCTCTAGTAGTGTTTGTTTCCAACCTCATTAAAATTTTTCTATAATGGACAGATTTTATTGACAGTCGCACGAATTGTATTCTATGAACTCGCTATACAGACATACGAAACATCTGCAGTTATGACAAAAAATAATTTTGTCATAAGTGTAGATGTTTTGTTTTTGTATTATTGTATATTTTTTTGTATTTATTGTATATTTGATTATACTTGCATTTTAACACCTTTTTTGAAATGAGGAATGTTGCAGAATAGTTAACTTCCCTTTTCGGCCCATGCACTTGTTGGGAATTGGTGGGCATAGTCCACTGATAATGAACGTCCAATGTTTTGGACAGAAGCATACACCCGCTACCTGTTCTCCAACATACGAGCAAAAAGATCACTGCGGGTGTGGAGGATTGATGGTTTTAACTGGTATCATGTTAGATGGGCTCACAGTTTCTTTAGGATCTTGGACGACTCCATTTTACTCGGAGTTACGAGTATGGCATAAAATTATACTGATAATTAAAAGGTGTGATTAATTCCTAAAATTGGAAAGCATATAAACTTCCATCAGCGTAATCTATCACAAATATAAGGAATTATTTAATAGCCATGTCTCTTATAATGTGCAAACCACGGAAGTTTAAACTATTTATCAATAGAGATTAAAACTTCTACAAACTCTTTTTTTTCCAAGTGATACACAAAACTAATAATGAAATTTTCAGAACAACATGTGGATTAATATTACAAGGATGGATTATTACAAGCAAAAAGCTGTAGAATTTAAGTATGCATTAAACTAGATTCCAGACAACCAACCAAAATGTGCGATGTATCAACAACACAATGTAACAAAACAGGCCGGAAAGCAGTTTTATCAAGTAAAGAAAGTGACAAAGACATTTTGGGTCGCAAATCTGTATTTTTTATGCATTTAATAAAGTTGCTTCTTTAAAAATAAAAAAAAACGAAACAATTTTCTCCCCTTTGAAGGATCCATCTCGGTTGACGAATGTCCACCATTTCAGACTCAATGCACGCGGATGCCAGAAGCATAACACTTTTTACGACCCTTTCTTAAAAGGACACATGCGACAATAATTTAGACTCGATTTTGAACTCTTTTTTTTTTCATTTTCCTAAAGAAGAAAAAAAATCCGGTGATGTTTCAGTTTCCGTTTTTTTTGTTTCTGGCGTGTCTCCAAAGCCTCCAAGAAACATTTAGAGGCCAGCCGTTATGAGCCATTTTTTTTTTGGACGACGGCAGGAACCACTGCATTTGTCGGATGTCTCTGACTAAAGGACTTTTTCGCAGCAGACCCTTCATTGTTATGCGTCCGGTATAGATGGTTTTGGATCTTTCACCTCAAATCGTTTTTGGTGGGAATTTTTTTTTATTAAAAAAATAATAAAGTCATTTTTAGGAGGGGTGACGGGCAATTTGATTCCCCTGCCATCAATGATTTGTGTACTGATTTTTTTAAAAACATTTTTTATTTTTTTGCTATATTGGATTATTTATATCATGAAATGTGAAGACTTTATTATTATTATTATTATTTTGAAAAACAGCATGAAAAGCATGTTTTTGTTTGAGAATCTGTATTGTCTAAGCGTTTCATCTTATTGTACCAAATCTGAAACTTGAATATCATTACCTCTTGAAAAGAAAAGAAACAAAGTTCTGTCCTTTGAAAGAACCGTTTCACTTGACAAGTAGTAGAATAAGATAACAGAAGAAGGAAACATACACCCCACCCTCTCTAGTAGTGTATGTTTCCAACTTCATTAAAGATTTTCTATAATAAGTAAATTTTATTGACAGTAGCAAAAATTTTTCAACTTTAATCAACTTAACTACTGAAAATGGACGCACATTCTTTTGGAGAGACGCATACAGCCACTATCTATTCTCCAACATACGAGAAAAAAGATCACTTCCAGAGTGAAGGCTTGATGTACACTGGTGTCCGAAAGTTAAGCATAATTGATAATTATGTGAATAAAGAAGGAACTGTAAATCAGATTGTCGGGAAACGTGATATGAGAGTGTAAAATGGTTATAAAATAAGAAAGCAAATCAAAAGAACGATAATAATTAATTTTATTATCTAAAGTAGCAATTTGAAAGAAAACTGAGAATAGCAAGGGTTCACACTTTATAGAAGAAATTTAAGAAAACATTAAATAAAATACTGATGCTGCAGTTTAATAAGACGTGTGGTCACCTCTGACAGCCAGGCACGCTGCACGGCGATTTACCATACTTGCTATAAGATGATGAATGAGTTGTGGGCTCAAACGGTTCCAAGGTTCATGGAGAGCTCTCTTCAGTTCTGTAACGGAGCTTGGTGGGTGCGAAAGGGCTGCAATTTGTCTCCCGAGCATATCCCAAACATGCTCGATAGGATTTAAATCAGGGGAGTTCGCAGGCCCCGACATGCGCTAGATGTTTTCCGTTTCAAGGAAGTCATCAACCAGCACCGATCGGTGACATGGCGCATTATCCTCCATGAATATGAAGTCAGGACCGACAGCACCTCGAAACAAGCAAACACAAGTCTTAAGAACTTCGTCTCTGTATCTTTGACCAGTCACAGACCCCGTGTCAAAGAAATGGAGGTCTGAGCGGCCGTCCATCATGATGCCTGCCCATACCATTACTCCCCTTGATGGAAAATGATGTCTTTCCGTTATGTTTCTTGGTTCAAAACGTGTTCCACGTGCTCTCCATATCGTTATCCGACGAGAATCACTACTCAGACTAAACCGGGACTCGTCACTGAACATCACATTGGCCCACTCTCCCACACTCCAATGTTGATGTTTCAAACTCCAATTCAAACGAGCGCGTTTATGTGCAGACGTGAGGGGAATGCAAACTGCTGGTCTTCTGGCATACAGATCAGCATGATTGAGTCTCCTGTAAACAGTTTGTCTCGAAATTCGTATTCCTGTGGCGACTGTGAGCGCCGAATCCAGTGCTCTGGCAGTACTGACCCTCTGACGTCGCGCACTTATTACCAGATATCGGTCTTGGCTAGGGGTTGTGACTCTTGGTCGACCTGATACTGGTTGTCGGGTAACATCTGCCGTTCTTTGACACCTCTGCCACAGTCTTTGGTCCACATTCAAAATTCGAGACACTTCGGTGTGTGATCGTTCGGATTCCAGCATTCCAACGATTCTTCCTTTCGCAAACATGTCCAATTGGCGTCTTTGTGCCATCATTCACCTTGTTTGATGGTTAACAATGCTCCTTAGCACAGCAGTTGCACGAAACTTGTATGAACTGCCTATGCTGCGTGAATCGGTTTCTCTGCGTTCCGACATGCGCAGGTGTTTTGCATCTCCCCTTTGAAAGATCCATCTGGGTTGACAAATGTTCAACATTTCAGACTCGATACATGTGGATGCCAGAAGCATAACACTTTTTACTACACTTTCCTAAAAGGACACATGCGACAATAATTTAGACTCGATTTTGAACTCTTTTTTTAATTTTTCCCCCTTTTCCTAAAGAAATAAAAAAAAAAATCCGGTGATGTTTCAATTTCCCTTTTTTCTTTTGCTGGCGTCTCTCTAAAGCATCCAAGAAACATTTAGAGGCTAGCGTTATGAGCCATTTTTTTTTTTGGACGACGGCAGGAACCACTGCATTTGTCGGATGTCTCTGGCTAAAGGACTTTTTCGCAGCAGACCCTTCATTGTTGTGCGACCCTAGGATCGATGGTTTGGATCTTTCACCTCAAATCGTTTTTGGTGGGAATTTTATTTTTGTTTAAAAAAAAAATAAAGTCGTTTTCGGAGGGATGACGGGCAATTTGATTCCCCCTGTCCTCAGTGATTTGTGTACTGATTTTTTTGCTTTATTGGAACATTTATATCATTAAATGTGAAGACTTTATTAGTATAGTTATTGTTGTTACAAAAAAGAGCATGAAAAACATGTTTTTGGTTGGGAATCTGTATTATCTAAGCGTTTCATCTTATTACACAAAAACTGATGAAACATGAATATCGTTACCCGTTGAAAAAAAAAAGAAACAATGTTCTGTCCTTTGAAAGATCCATTCCACCTGACAAGTAGTAAAATGAGGTAACAGAAGAAGAAAAAATACACCCCCCCCTCTCTAGTAGAGTTTGTTTCCAACCTCATTAAAGATTTTCTATAATGGGTAGATTTCATTGACAGTGGCAAGAATTTTATTCTATAAATTTGTTATACAATTATGAAAACATTTCATTATATGTATATGGATTTTGTAAATGGAGTACACTTGCATTTTAACACCTTTTCTTTTTCAAATGAGGAACATTAACCAAATAGTTATGACTATGGTATTGTTATTGTATTGTTTGTGAAGCATATCAAACTCACCTGATTCAGAAGCTCAATGTAGATGGCATTTTAACACCATAGTATATAACGCTCAACGTATATAACGCTTAATAACGCTCACGCTCACACTCTACTGGGTTGCAAAGAAAATATGTTCAGTTTTCGCTATGCATTTAAATTGTAAAAACTGAGATTACTTTCTTGACAACCCAATAGATTCTATATATATATATATTGTTTGTTTTATCTAAAAATTTCACATCAAATCATCATTTTTCATTAATAAAGTTTTAACAAATTTTATGATTTATATAGATTTTTTCTTTATAGTGGTACCTCGATGAACGTCCTTAATTATTTCCAGATCCTTTGATTTATACCAAACCAATTTTTCCCCATCAAAAATAAAGGTAAAATAATTATGCCCTTCTCATAAAAAATGATATAATTATTGGCCTGTTATATAATGATGGAGCTGTGTCAAATAATTTAAACACTGCTTAGTATTAAAATGAATATATACAAAAGCAGTTAGATGAAATGCATGCATGAAGGAAAGCTTACTAATTTAATTATTTTTTTCATTTCTGTCTCTTTTCCCTACTTGGATCTGGTTAAGGATCACCCTATTTGAAGTTTACTTAAACTGTATCCCAACGAAGCTTCTTGCATTCCAAGAGGCTAATATGGTTTGTTTGGGCTTTGTTGAGATCGTACTTACTTTTGACATTACATCCATTTGTCAAAAAGTTTAGCACGCTAGAAGTCGTATTTCACACACAATTTCTGTCCTTCCAACGCAGGCGGATACCAAGGCATCCCTCTATTTAAAACTTTTTACAGCAACATAAAAACATTATTCAGCTGTATAAATGTAAACGTCCGCGATCAGTTGTAGTCCAGAGATTCTGACATATTTGTTGACAAATAGCAGAAAATTAAAATATATATAAAGTTTTTGATAAATTTTGTTTAAAAATTTTTTTTTTTGTAGTTTTAACTAAATATACAGGAGGTTAATAGAAATAAAGTACTCAAAGTCTGAAATTTAAAATTTTCATATCTGAACAATCTGTATAAGTAAGTTTCGATAAATTTAAACTTTTGGAACTTGGTGGATATCGCGTTACACTTTCAAATTCAAAGATCTTGACTCGAAACAAAACAAACATAATAAATAAGGGATACTTATTATCACCCTTTCTTGATCACTCTGGTAATGCTGAATCTACAACATCTTAGTCATTTATTAACAAATAAATTCATATTAAGTGCATGGCATTTGAAAACAACAATAACAACAAAACGATAAATATGCATACTCGCATCAGTTCACATTGGATTAAATCAGATTGGATAATAAAAATTGATTAAAAATAGTTTTAAATATATATTTAAATCATAATAATATTAATATTAATCATAATTATAATAATATAATTAATAGAATTCAAGATTGAATTCTACAAATAACCTCATTCATTTGCAAGGATTGATATTCCTTGGATTATTAAAATAAAAAGAATTAATTATTTAATTTCGTTTAAAGGAATAAAAAATTTAACAATCAAATATTTAAAAAAATTTTTGAGGACAAAAACTAACAAATACCAAGTTACAACAACTGCTGGGAGTATTAATTTAAAATTGTTATGGAACAATGGAGACTTAGTATCAGAAACCCTTTCTTAATCAACCTGGAAACGCTGAATCTGTCACATCTCATACAGTTCAGTGGCAAATAACTTCATATAGCATTAAATGCTTGGCATTTGAAGAAAACAGCAACAACAAAATGATAAATATGCATACTTGCATCAGTTCAGATTGCATTGCTCTTTACAAAAATTGACTAAGCATAGTTTTAAGTCTATCGAATTTTATAAATAACCTCATTCAATTGCAAGGACTGGTATACCGTAGGTTATTAAAATAGAAGAAATACTACAAAAATTAATATTTTTTAGTTCCATTTTAATATAATAAAAATTTTAAAAATCAAATATATAAAAAAAATTATTTAGGGACTAACAAATATCAACAAAAAAAATTAATAAATAGAAGCACAAAAGAAATTATTTCGCGTCGAGCTTTGAGAAGATTTTCCAGTTGGCTTGCTTCTAATGAAGCATGAAACGCATAGCAAAAGGGAAGATTTTTTTTTTTTTGAAAGAAACTTTAAAAAAATATATAATATATGCATGGCTTTCTGGTTTTAAAACGGCACTCACAAATTAATACCTAACTTATATTTTTTTATTGGAAAAAGAAAAAAATGTTGGACATCATTCTGAAGTATTAGAAGAATTTTTTATTGTAAATTGTTTGGCATTGCAGGGATTCTATTTTGCCATGGATGCAAACGCTCTTCATTTTACTGTGCTTAAAAAGTGAACTAAGTTTTTTTTTGTTTCTTTGAACTGGAATTTATTAAAAACTGAGACTGAATCACGAATTGTAAAACTTAATGCGTCATATAATTTTTTTCTACGCTATTATGTTTATCTTATTAAAATTATAATTAATAATTAAAAATAATTAAAAAGGAATATTAAATTAATCAAAAATATTATTAATACCCACATACTTTTAAGATTTATAAAAGTAAAAAAATTAAAGTTTTAAAAAAAGAATGTTATTGTTTTTATACGTGGAAATTAATGGATTAATAGTTGAAATAAATTAATCGAAGTTTGAATTTTCAACTTTTCATGTGTGAATAATCTGTATAAGTTAAGTTTCGATAAATTTAAACTTTTTGAATTTATTTACTTAATATTTGATCCACTATAGGCCCGTTTGAAATTCCTAAATTTATTTTGTAATCAATGTTGTATGTACAACAATCAAAATAAAAATAACCTAAAGATTAATAAAAGATTACAGGGACTTGATGGATATCGCGTTACACTTTCAAATTCAAAGATCTCGACTCAAAACAAGACTAACGAAACTAAATTTTTTGTATTTACCTGAGGTGGGTACGATAACTCTGTAGGCCTTAAAATCCATCCTTTGAGTTTGACGGGCAAAGTACACATCAATCTAGACAATACTGGTGGAAGTATTAATTAAAAATGGTTATGGAATAACCTTAATAATCAGAAACCCTTTCTTGATCACCCTGGTAACGCTGAATCTGCCACACTTCATGCATTTTAGGGGCAAGTAACTTCATATTAAGATCTTGGCCTTTGAGGAAAACAACAACAATAATTTTTTTTATAAAGCAGCTAGCAAATACTTAGACAGCTATCTTGATGCTGTAAGCAATGGCTGCACCGACGTTACTCATTCAGAACTACCCAGGGGGCACGTGTAGCTTGAAGATATGCTACGATCACGAGTAACACTAAAATGCATGAGAATACCTCCGCGACGCTCTACGATCCTATTAGACTGGGACCTACGGCTAAAGTGGATTCCGAACACCAACAAACATCCATGACACTACTGGGACTCGAACCCGAAACCTGTGGTACAGAGCGGCAGCCACTCGGCCATCAGGCCAGTAGCAATAATAAAATAATAAATATGCATACTTGTTTCAGTTCAAACTGGATTACTCTACACAAGAATTGAGTAAAAAACAGTTTTATGTCTATTGAATTCTACAAATAATCTCATTCAATTGCAATAACTGGTATTCCTTAGTTTATTAAAATAGAAAAAGACTACAAAAAATTAATATTTTTTAGTTCTATTTAAAAGAATAAAAATTTTAAAAATCAAATATTTAAAAAAAATATTTGGGGACAAAAAGTAACAAATACCAACGAAAAAAAATGAATAAATAAACGAAATAAATAAATAAGAAGAAGTACAAAAGAAATTATTTCTTTGCCAGTTTTGAGACGATTTTCCAGTGGGCTTGCTTCTAATGAAACATGAAGCTCACAGCAAAAGGGAAGATTTTTTTTTTGAAACAAAATTTTAAAACGAATATCTATAATATATACATGGTTTTCTGGTTTTAAACGACACTCATAAATTAATACCTAGATTAATTTTTTTTTATTAGAAAAAGAAAAAATGTTAGACGTCATTCTGAAGTATTTGAAGAATTTTTTATTATCAATTGTTTAGCATTCCAGGGACTATATTTTGCCATGGATAAAGACGCTCTTAATTTTATTACGCTTAAAATGTGAACTAAGTTTTTTCTTTGTTTGTTTGAACTGGAATTTATTAAAAACCAAGACTGAATCACAAATTTTAAAACTTAATGCACCGTATCATTTTTTTTCTACCCTATTATGTTTATCTTATTAAAGTAAAGTTTTTAAAATGCCAATAAAATGCAATCATGCGCATGCATTTTTTTAATTAGAAAATGTTTTTAAGACTTTTACATTACATTTTTTTTTAAGACTGTTTTTAAGACTTTTTACATAAAAAATATTTCATACTGAAATATCTATTTTTTTTTTTGTTATGAAAATTTAAAAAAAAATTAAAATAGAATATTAAATTAATCAAAAATAGTATTAATTATACCAACATATTTTTAAGATTTGTGAAAGAAAAAAAACAAAATATATGGCGTTTTTATAAAAGTAGTAAAATATACATTTAAAATTGATTATATATACTTCAAACACCATATCGTTTGGTGATTTTTTTTTTTAATTTGGTCGTTTTAATGTATTGTTAGGTCTAATGGAACATGCAAAAAATGTTAGTAATATAAAGTTTTTTATATCATAAAGCAATTATAAAATTTTTTTTATTTGATATATGATATGAGTAATTATTTTCTCATTAATACTGGTCAAAATTTAAAAAAATTAAAATGGAGCTATTATAAAGAAGATAGCTAAAGATATGTATTTAAACTTTTTAATTTGCTTGTAGACTATTCTTAATAAGCTATTCCATTTTTCTAAAAGGTTTGTAGAACATAAAATGTCATAAGTAAAACTTTTTAATTGATTTATAATTTATACCCCTAAACAGGAAAGGGATTCCCTAGGGCTTGAGCTCCCAACCACCAAAGCCCATTAATGAAATGCAAGTACCTGTTTAACCTTACGGCCAGCACTCATTTCGGCACAAATATTTTTCGTTCAATATTTATCTCTTCAACAGATCAGTGTTTTTCTCATTAGTGTAAATTTTTTTAACGGCATGAATTTCTCGATTGAGCAGGCTTTTTTTCCTATTTAGTTTTATTAAATATTCATCGAAATAGTGGAATTGACATAAACGATGTAATTGAAGAACTGCCAAAAATGAATTTATAAAGGAAAAAAATAGATTTTTAATTTATAATTTGAATAGAAATGAAATGAATTTCAAAGAGAATTTTAATCTCTAATTTGTGTATGTTTTTTTTAAATTAATTATTTTTATTTTTTGGCAATGCTTCGTGGTTTAATGTTCTCTTTTTTATGTATTTAAACCCAAATGAGTGAAATATAAAAATTATTAATAAAATATTAATTAATATATGAAATTACGACACTTGAGGTATTTTTTTATATTACAATGGTTTATAATATTGATTAAAGTCTCTGTATTGCCAGCTGTATTAGAACAACAACATGGTTTATAATATTTCATAAATAGTTATATTTCATTTTGTTGACCTCCCCTAAGAAAAATTCTGGGTGGACGCCTGTCTCCATATGATACTATCCTTAAACCAACTATTAAATATGGATAGGATTATTTAATTTCGACGCATTTAATATATATTAATATTCTGATTTATTCAATGGATTTTATTTGTCATGGAAAATGGGTTTGACTTAAAGCAACGAGTAATTAACAATAACAAGCTGAGTTATAGGATTAAATTAAACGTTTTAAGGAGAATTTGGTAATCATTGCAGAAGGCAGCTTAAAGTAAGTATATTTTTTTGAAACATTTCTCAATATTAATTAACTAATCCTCGAATAAAGAAAATCCAAAAAAATCCGGAAGAATTAAGTAAACCTATTAAATTCTTTACATACCAATGTCTTAAATTGGAAAAATAAATGCTTTTTTTAAAGGATATAATAAAAATAGTATAATATAGGATTAGTTCCTTGCTTTAGTTGTTGAAAATTTTATAGCCACGCAAACGATTTTAATTTCTTTTTATTGAGATTAATTTTAATTTTTAAAAAATAACAATTCAATATATATTATTTATATATTTATATCCAGAAGATGATTATCTTCCATGACTTAGTCCATTATCGCCATGCTTAAAGAATGAAACACTTTTTTTTTTAATTGTTTTTATTTCTATTTATCCAATCCAATATGGAGCCACTTATTCTAAATTTATTACATTTGTTTTCGTTTGAAAAAAAAAATTATAAAAATATTTTTTTTCATGTTTCACTTTGAGGAATTTCGAAGTTTTTGATTAAAAAATTTCTCCTTGTCCATGATACCTGGAGGGTCAAATTATAACTGAACTGCTTTTGAACTTTCACATATTCCAAAACCTATCTGCAGTTTTTTTGTTTTGTTTTTGCTGAGTAGCAAATTATAGTGAATTTGTTTTTAGTTTTTCGAATAATTATTTGCTTTATTCCGGGAAATAGCTATGTTGATTTTCCTCTGTTTTTCTGCTATACATTTTATAAAGTTTTATGATAGTTATATAGTTTCATTACATATATATTCATTTATGCTAGTTTTAAGATAAAGTTTTATCATTTTACGTTTTATAAATTCTCGCCATAAATATTCGAATGGATAAACAAACTGTTAGATTATTTGTTTTAAATAAAAGAACCTATTAATAAGTGCAATTAATAATTACTTTATTATTTATGAACGAAAATTTTACTATTCTTTATTATTATGGACGAGCGAGCTTTTTTATTTATTTTAAAGAACGATTGCCTGATCGAGTTATAGAGATATTCATCATTATTGACGCAACATCTCCATGGTGAGAGCCAAATCTGTCTGCCTGCTGGCCAGTATAGAGATATTATTAAACAAATAAACACCAGACGAAAATAATCCAATAATCCTAGCAAATGATTTTATATCATATAGCAAGCTGCGTTTGAAAAATATTTCTTAATTCCATATAGAGATAAATGACCTTCTACCCTATTTAGGGATGAGAAAATCGCAATTTATGTGGACAAATTGGAATTTATATGGATCTAAATATTATTGATGTGATTTAAGAAACGAATTGGCTGGCATCGGTTGGCAACTAGGTGGAAAATCCATAATGATTTTTGCTTTTTTTTAGATTTAATGGCAAATGTTTTTGACCTTTTGTAGTAAAAAAATAAGTCTGAAGATTATCCATCAGAAAGAAAATAGTTTAACTTCAATGCCAGGTTTGGTGGGATGACTTGATTATGTTTTTCAACAAGCACCTATTCCAACGCCTAAAAAATATGTTTTGAATTTCTTAGTACATTAACCCTAAACGACATTTCTTATAATGTTTAAAACCACTTATTATATTAATTTTTTATTTTACATTTTTTTTATTAAATGCAATATCATTTTACACATGTGCCAATGTTTTGGGTCCATACAATTTTATACAATTTTTATGGATCTTTTAACGAAGACATATTTTTAGACTTTTTATTTTTAAGGTTTCAACATAATGGTGAAATATTTTCCAATAAAAGGAGTTCTGGTCGTCTTTTCAAAATGGCAGCCGTTTTTTCGCACTTCCAAGCCAAACACCGCAGACTTATAGAAAGAAAATCATCTCCCCCCTCTCGTATTGGTCTTGGAATGGCTTTCAAAAACACCGATGCTTTTATGTTTATTTCAATTCCTTCTATTTGCTCACAATCTTCTTACATATATATATATATATATCTTGTTCAAATTATCAATTGTTCATAAAATACTTTTTAATCATAGACTCAAGTTCGAATACATTTTTTTAACTTGCATTGGAGGGCAATTGAGGTCAATACAGTTTTTTCAAATATTAATTCAGTAATTGAATTTAATTAATTAATTTTAGTTTTTTTTAGATTTAAGTTGCATATATCTACCAATAGATGGCGCCAGATAAACTTAAAAAAATGAATGAAAATTATTTATAAAGGACTTTCTGCAATATAGTGAAAAAAAAGTAGTGATTGATGTTAATTTTTTTTTTTTATATTACTTGTTTTATTAAATATCCTCTTACACATGTGAGAATATTTTGGGTGGATACAATTTTTATAGCACTTTAGTTATTTTAATGAAAACCATTCTTTTTTTTTTTACTGTCAAGAATCAGTTCATCATATGTCATTTTAGCGAAGCAGAAGATAATAATAAAATGAAAAAAAAAAATTAATAAATAAAAAACCCAGAAGTTCAACTGCTTTTCAAATTGGCAGCCTTTTTACCGCACTTCCAAGCCAAACACCGCAGACTTATAGAAAGAAAATCATCGCCCCTTCCCTTATTGGTCGTAGAATGGCTTTCAAAAACACCGAGGCTTTTATGTTTATTTTTTTTTAAAAACGCCACCTGCTCCCCAGTTCTCAAATTCTTTCGATAATATTGGCGCCGGGAGTTTTGCCCAACGACATGATGTGGAGAGAAAATTGAACTCATGATTTGTTCTTTCGACTTTTTTTTGTGGGATAGATTTCTTTTTCGTAGCGATGGAGTTGGCCCCCTTTTTTTTCTTCTTCTTCTTCTTCTTTTTTTCATGTCTCTATTTATTCGGCTGTCAATTCAGTTACGCGTTGAAGAATCAAGTGAACAGACTTACTAGAAGAAAGTAGGTACATGCAACTCTTTTCGATTCTTAAAAATCTCTTGTCTTATGAATGACACGAAACAAACGTATACTAAAAAATAATATTAATTTTTAAGAAACAATAATGGATCAAAAGCTTTTCCATTGAGAGGACTCAAAATCCTTGAACACACGAAGGTTGCTGACTACTATACCAAACGAATCAACCCCTTTGAATAGGGATTGTGCCTTTAAAAATTCATCAAACATCTATGGCACTATCTGTACCGAATCAGATATCTATGACACTATCTGTATCAGAATATATCTTAGTATGGCAGTATCTCGGAACATCCATGGCCAGTATATTAGAACCTTCGGAAGCACTAATGGGATCTTCTGATCAACTAAATGTGCTCATTTTAAGTTAGATTACGTTCGAATCTTGAAACCAAACTTCTGATCAGAATCTCTTCGTTTTTGATCAGATTAGACTTCTTTTTCGTAGCGATGGAGTTGGTATAGGTTTTTTTTCTTTTTTTCATGTCTCAATTTATTCGGCTGTCAATACAGTTACGCGTTGAAGAATCAAGTGAACAGACTTATTTGAAGAACGTAGGTACATGCAATTTTTTTCGATTCGTAAAAATCTCTTGTTTTGTGAACTACACGAAACAAAGGTATACTCTAAAAATAATATTAATTTTTAAAAACAATAATGGATAAAAAGCTTTTCCACTGAGAGGACTCAAAATCCTTTAATACACGAAGGCTTTTTGACTACTACAAAACGTATCAACCATTTTGATAAGCATTGTGTTGTTAAAAATTTGAACGAATAGGACATCTATGGCACTCTTTGTTTGGTGCTCTACAGTCACCTTGTGCCAAAGAGGGCTAAACAGACGGAGACACACAGTTTAAAGTGGATTCTGAACCACTAACAAATATGCATGCCATTCGAACTTGAAGCCTGATATCAAAGGTCAGAGCGTTGGCACCTTGACCACCAGGTCGCGTGACGCTATCTGTAACAGAATATATCTTAGCACGGCAATGTCTTTCAATATCCATGGGCAGTATCTTAGAACCTTCGAAAGCATTAGTGGTAACTTCTGATCAACTAAATGTGTTCGTTTTCAATTAAAATACGATTAGAATGATGATTTTGATTTTTAATCAAAAGTGTCAAAGATTAGCATTGGTTCTTCTTCAATGGTGCAATAGGCTTATAGTGGGCCATGGCCGTCTGCCTACTGGCAGATTCCGAAACAAGGGCAAATGTGACGAATTATTTTCTTTTTACTGGGTATGGTTGTCAACCCTACGCAATGCAGTCATATTAGACCGAGACTACGGTTTAAAGTTGATTTCATTGATTCGAACTCAAAACATGCGTCACCGAGTGCTAGACATTCGGCCACCGGTCCTTAGCATTGGCTATTCATCATTATTTAAAATCGATTTAAAAGACGATCTAAAGTTTGTTATTTTTAATTCTCATGAAATATATATTATCTCAAAGCACTTAGTCAAGTCAAGTCAATTGAAATTTCTTTGAAGATTGCATTTTAAATTTAATTGCAGAGAAGAAATTTTTTTTTTGTCAAAATCTTTCAGTAATAGTATACACTCGATTAAATATCAGTTCGTGTACGTTTATAATATGTATGGTTAAAGAGTAAAATCGTGAAAAAAAATCCTTAATTAAAATTAAAATTATAATTAAATTTAAAACTCTGTTCGTAAATCAAACAAGTTATAATGATTATTTCAATTAAAAATATGGCGATATAATGTGAAATATATTATGTTCATTTCTGCAATGGGGATTTTTAAAATAATCAGATTTTGTTGCATGGTATTTTCCTTAAATATTGAACTATGTTTCAGGAAATCATCTCACAGAAATGGGTATTATGCATGGGAAGGGCGTTGTTTGTCGTTGAAATTAATTAGTTGCGGAGGTCTTGCAGTAATTAGTCAAACGTAAACGTAATTAATTTCAGGTTAAAGTGCACTGTAAGGAATTTGAATATCGATTTTTATCATAGAAATTTTTCAATTAATAATTATGATTAGAAATCCTTAACAAAAATAAAGTTTACGTTGTTTTCAATTTATTAAATAGTTTTTATTCCAGTATTCAAGAACATTTTAGTCTTTGGATTATTTCAGTTCAGTTTTAACAGAAATTAAGTTTTTATTCAGATTAAAATTAGGCAAAATATATAAAATTATTTAAAGAGTTATTCATTATTATATAGATAACGTTAAGTGCAGAATTATAAATTATAAAAAGCAAAATAAAAAATAATAGTTAGAATAATGCACTTCTATCTTAATATCTTTAAAGCCTGGCTCGTACTTCAATGGGCACGTGTACAATCCTCTTCCTAGCATTAAAGAAACATTAATAATTCTAATTATTATCTTAAAAAGAAACAAAAATTTTTTATATATCATTTATCATTAAACGAAGCATTAATTTTTTTTATCCAAAATATATAAAAGATATTATAAAAATTTTGCTTAAATATTAAAATCACTTATTTAAATATAATTTTTTTATTTCATTAAAAAATTTTTTATATTTTATGTACGTATAAAAATGTAGTTCTTTAATTAAAGAAATATGTATTTTTGTCGAAATTATGTTTTCAATTTCGTTCTCCTTTCCAAAAATGAATTAAAATATTTTCTAATAGTAATGATCATTAGTGGATTTTTTAAAAAAAATAATTATTTTAATCTGGTAAAGTTACCAGAGAATATTTATTAATTAAAAAAAAAAAAAAAAAAAAACAGAAATCTACATAAAAAATTAATGAAACTTATTCATTTTAAAATATTTTTAAACTAAATTTTTCTTTGAGGTGTTTTGAAATACAGTTAATTACAGAAAACAAAACAAAAGAAAAAAGTTTAGAGATATTGTTTGGTAGGATTTAGTTTATATTACTTCTCAGTCTTTAATTTTCTTGTTATAAAAAAATCTATTTATTTTGAAAAATAAATAGATTTTTTTATAACAAGAAAATTAAAGAAAAAATATATTTTACATTCTTATTTTCTGTGAAAATCCTTTGATTAAGAAGTACAGAGATTGCTTTTTTTAAAGAAAATGTTTTATTTCTTAATAAAATAGTTCAAAGAAAGAAAAATGTAAAAGGAGAAACAAACAAAGAAAAAATGATTTTTATAAAAACATTCTGAACAAAAAATGTACATTTTTTTTCAAAATTTACAAATACATGCGTGGTTGTATTATTATTTTTTTTTCAGAAATGTACTTTTAAAAAAAACTTTTGTACTATAACTTCTTTTACCAAATTTTTATATAACTTCTTTTAACAATTTTTTTTTTTTTAAATTAATGCTTAAATGATCGAAAGAAAAGATATTTTTTTGTTCATGTTATTAAATCTGCATATTAGTTCCGATTGCAAATTTTTTTTAAGCAGTTTATGAAAAATATGAAATTAGATTAAGAATATTCTGTGTGAACTTATTCAACTAGTATGTAGGAGTTCTCATGCTCGAATAATCTGATGGTGGCTGTTGCAGTCACTGCTTTCGGAAACAAGGCGAATTGAGGTAGATTAAAGCCGATTAAAGCAATTCGTATATTTTTTTCAGCTCTAAATGGTAGAATAGATAGATATTAGGAAGTGCCTACAACATTAAAGTCAAGAAAACACATAGTTTTAATATATCTGATTTAATTTGTGGAAATATATCATGTGCGAACTTTGCAAGGCAAATAATAATAATAATAGTAGTAATACATGAAGTAAAAATTACTAATTCAAAAAATCAAGCTTGCTATATTTTAGCAAGATTTTGCCAATATTGACTGACTGATTTTTCTTCAAGAAGCGGAAAAAGACTACTCAAAGAAAATGATTTGACACGTGCCTTTTAAAGAATTATTACTTGATAATTAGTGAGTCCTATGAAGAGATATAATAAGCTTTCACAATCAGTTATATGGTTAATTATTATAGTGCTTTGACCTTTGTATAATTAACGATTTAGAATAGACCGTTATTTCCAAATGTTCCAGAAATCTTTTACTATTTCTTTTGCTTGAAACAGATATGAACGATTTAGATTTTTAAAAGTAAATATTTTTATTTTAAAATTCTATTCACAAAGGATTAATTGGATTTCCGATGCAAAGTTTTCTAGTAGGTCCTTGTAGAAATTTTGTTTTAGGAGTTTAAATTCAAATATTTTCCAGCATTCATGAAAAAAGATTTTATTCGCTGATATATATATATATATATATATATATATAATCCTATTTGACAAACGCTTCTTCTATTTGACGCTTCTTTTCAAAACAGTGTAATATAAAGAAACGAAGTCCGAAACCCTTTTCCATTGAATGTAGACAAAGCAGCGCAGATCTCGTCTGGAAAGGGAACGGTCTCTGTTGCGCCGAGATAGCAGAATCTTCTTGGGGGACTCGGAGGGATGGACAGAACACATTTGGCGACGGATCCATTGCTTGTTGCTGTCGTTGTTTTCAAAAGGGATTCCCGTTTTTTTTTTATGTAGGTTTATCAGAAAACATAGGGAAGAAATATTTTTTTTCTTCTTCCAAAAATAGATTATTTTCATATGAGGATTTAGATATACCCTATTTCTCAATATCTTTCATTTTTGAAAAGTAAGTTTAAAAATAAACAAACATGCCCACTATTCGTATTGTCGGTTTGATCCTCTAAAACCAATTGAGTCAGTCAGTTGTTTTTAAAATATTGATGGATACAATTTAATTTAAATCTATAACGAACATTTTCAGAATGAATATCGTATCTTCAGTTTGTCCCATCAATTAAGAACCACAATTTCGGATGGTTATACAAAGAAAGTGAAAAGAATGATTTTGTGGAGGTCTTACAAAAATTAGTGTTACACATTAAAGGAAATATAGGATAACATCCACTCAGAGCAAACCAAGAATCGCAAAGTATGTTGGCAAATGTAAAATCTATCGTACGTTAACTAAACTGACAATGTCAGACTCGTGGTTCAGCAGCAAAGTTCGCCGCTGGTGAGCGTTAGTGTGTTCTGTGTTGAGACATAAGAAACTTTCACAATCTGTTAGATGGCTAATTATTATCGTGCTTTAAACTTTGCATATTAAACGATTTTCAATAATACGTTATATGCAAATGTTCCTGGTATCTTTTACTATTTATTTTGCTTGAAACAGATATGAACGATTTAGATTTATAACAAAATTATTTTAAAAGCAAGTTTTTGTTTTTAAAATTCCATTCACAAATAATTAATTGGATTTTTGCTACAAAATTGTCTAGTAAGTCCTTATAGAAATTGTGTTTTACGAGTTTAAATTCACGTATTTTCCAACATGCATGGAAAAGATTTTATTCTTTAATAAATATATATATAGATTTCTAGATATATATTTTTCTAATCTCATTCGACAGCGCTTCTTTTCAAAACAGTCTAATATAAAGAGACGAAGTCCGAAACCCTTTTTCATTGAATGTAGACAAAGGAGCGCAGATCTCTTCTGGAAAGGAAACGGTCTCTGTTGCGCCGAGATAGCAGAATCTTCTTGGAGGACTCGGAGGGATGGACAAAACACACTTGGCGCCGCATCTTTTGCTTGTTGCTGTCCTTCTTTCAAAAGGGATTCTCGTTTTCTTTTCTGCAGGTTTATCAGAAAGCAGATGGAAGAAGTATTTTTTTTTACTTCTTCTAAAAAGGGATTATATCCATACGGGGATTTAGATATACCCTATTTCTCAATATCTTTCATTTTGGAAAGTAAGGTTAAAAAAGAAACAAACATGCCCACCATTCGTATTGTCGGTTTGATTCTTTAAAACTAATTTTGTCACTCAATGTTTTTTGAAATAGTGACAGTTACAACTTCTTTTAAATGTATAACGAAATTTTTCGTATATTATTGAGTGGACATAGTGTCTTAAGTTTTTCCAATCAATTAAAAACCATAGTTTCGGATGGTTTTACAAAGAAAGTGAAAAGAATGATTTTCTAGAGATCTTACATACATTAATGTTACAAATTGAACGAAATATAGGATAACACTCAGACTAAACCAAGGACTGCAAAGCATGTTTCCATAGACTAAATCTATCGCCCATTAACTAAGAAAACGAAACCTGAATCATTGCTTTCAAATCGTTGCAACCAGGTTTTATCTAGAATGTATGTGGTTTCTAGTTCGAATCCCCAGTACGGCGGGGCCCATTTGGGTCACTGTTTTTAGAAACGAGAATTCAGAAAATGTGACGAAAGAAAGCGATTTAGAAGTGCACTATTTGTAAACGTTCTTGGGAATTTTTACTATTTATTGTGCTTGCGGCAAGAGTGAAGGATTTAGATTTATAATAAAACTACTTTAAAAGTAAATTTTTTTTTGTTTTTAAAATTCTATTCAAAACGGATTAATTTGATTTTAGTTGAAATGTTTTCTAGTAGGTCCTTATAGAAATTTTGTTTTAGGAGTTTAAATTCAAATATTTTCCAGCATTCATGAAAAAAGATTTTATTCGCTGATATACACTGAAGTGACAAAAGTCATGGGATACCTCTTAATATCGTGTCGGCCCTCCTTTCGCCCGGCGAAGTGCAGCAACTCGACGTGGCATGGACTCAACAAGTCGTTGGAAGTCTTCTGCAGGAATATTGAGCCATGCTGTCTCGAGAGACGTCCATAATTGTGAAAGCGTTGATGGTGCAGGATTTTGGGCACGAACAGACCTCTCGATGATCTCCCATAAATGCTCGATGGGATTCATGTCGGGCGATCTAGGTGGCCAGATCATTCATTGGAATTGTCCAGAATGTTCTTCAAACCAATCGCGAACAGTTGTGGCCCGGTGACATGGCGCATTGTCATCCATAAAAATCCCATCGTTGTTTGGGTACATGAAGTCCATGAATGGCTGCAAGTGATCTCCAAGTAGCTGAACATAAGCATTTCCAGTCAATGTTCGGTCCAGTCGCACCAGAGGACCAAGTCCATGCCATGGAAAAACAGCCCACATCATTACGGAGCCACCACCAGCTTGAACAGTGCCTTGCTGACAGTTTGGGTCCATGGCTTCGTGGGGTCTGCGCCACACTCG
Organism: Caerostris darwini; assembly: GCA_021605075.1. NCBI lineage: Eukaryota > Metazoa > Arthropoda > Arachnida > Araneae > Araneidae > Caerostris > Caerostris darwini. Next base: position 1,351,769 of record BPLQ01007175.1, on the reverse strand, counting down.
AACCCTACCATCAGCTCTTACCAACTGAAATCGTGACTCATCGGACCAGTCCACGGTTTTCCATTCATCTAGGGACCAACCGATATGCTCACGTGCCCACGAGAGTCGCTGCAAGCGATGTCGTTCTGTCAGTAAAGGCACTCGAGTCGGTCTTCTGCTGGAATAGCCCAAGAAAGCCAAATTTCTCCGCACAGTTCTAACAGACAAGTCCCTTGTACGTCCCACATTGATTTCTGCGGTTATTTGACGCAGTGTTGCTTGTCTGTTAGAATTTACGACTCTTTGCAGACGTCGCCGGTCTCGGTCGTTAAGTGCAGGCGGTCGACCACTGCGCTGTCCATGGAGGGATGTTATGCCTGAAATTTCATACTCTCGGCACACTCTTGACACAGTGGATCTGGGAATGTTGAATTCCCTAACGATTTCCGAAATGGCATGACCCATGCGTCTAGCTCCAACTAACATTCCGCGTTCAAAGTCTGTTAATTCCTGTCGTGCGGTCATCATCACGTCAAAACCTCTTCACATGAATAACTTGAACAGAAATGAAAACTCTGCGAAAGCACTGCGCATTTATACCTGTTCTACGCGATGCTACTGCCATCTGAAAATTTGCATATTGCTATCCCATGACTTTTTTCACTTCAGTGTATATATATATATATATATATATATATATATAATCCTATTTGACAGCGCTTCTTTTCGAAACAGTGTAATATAAAGAAACGAAGTCCGAAACCCTTTTCCATTGAATGTAGACAAAGGAGAGCAGATCTCGTCTGGAAAGGGAACGGTCTCTGTTGCGCCCAGATAGCAGAATCTTCTTGGGGGATTCGGAGGGATGGACAAAACACACTTGGCGACGCATCTTTTGCTTGTTGTTGTCCTTCTTTCAAAAAGGATTTCTCATTTTCTTTACTGTAGGCTTATCAGAAAGCAGTTGGAAGACATTTTTTTTTCTTCTTCTAAAAAGGGATTATTTCCATACGTGGATTTAGATATACCCTATTTCTCAATATCCTTCATTTTTGAAAAGTAAGATTAAATAACAAACAAACATGCCCTCTATTCGTATTGTCGGTTAGCTTTTAGAAACAAGAACTCAGAAAGTATGGCGAAAGAAGGCGATTTAGAAAGAATGTAAAATCTGGGAATGTAAATGTATATTGACTGTCAGTATCTGATTTAAGTTAGATTATCATGCCTTTTTACCTAGAACACGCAAATGTGGTGTAGTTACCCCTAAAAATTATCCTGGAAGCAGTATCCTTCCTAAATTATTCATGAAGCGGATAATACTTGTTAATTTACCTAATAAATAGCCTAATTACCTAATATCCTAACTTATGGTTTAGTGCTTGTGCAAATGCCCAGAATGTGAGTCGATACGACTTCTCAACCATTGGTGGTGGTGCGTTGCAGCCACTGCTTTGAATAAGGAGACTCAGAGTGAGTGTAACAAAGTGGCTGGCATCGATATTGCCTGGAAGTTAATTGGGATTTTTTCTGAACAATACAGAAATGTGAATCAAATTTTGAAATTATCGTGAACGATATTACCAGTTCATAAGGTTAATTGGTAAATATAGAATGTTTTTAGATCAATGGATTAGATGAAAAAAATGTTGAAAAAGCAAAAACCATACTAAGTTGGAAAAAAAACCCAGATGGAAGTATGCTTATTAAAAGGTACGCAAGCATTGCTAATACATTAATCGCACGTCACGTGGGACTTGCAATCCATATTTTCACTTAAAAACATATTTTATCAGTTTTTCCACTCGAAAGATTAGAGGAGAAAATGAGTATCGTAACGATGAAAAAAAACGTTGTAACTGATGTTTACTTTTGCCAATCAGTTTAAAAAATTCTCGTGGGGCCCAGGACTCCCTAAAGAACTTCTGGGCTGCTGAGTTACAAGTTTGTTTATTTATTTATTTTTCTCTTTAGAAGTTTTCTCACTATCATTTGAAATTGAGGAGGGTGCAATCAATAATTCAATTTCAAATATTTTTTTGCAATTGTACAGATTATATTAAAATTGCTTTACTCGAGGGAATATATTTGTTACAGAAAAAAATTCGTTCTGCTTACTTTGTTTGACATTTTGGATAATAATACATTGAATTGAAATACCTTTTTAAAGATGCAATAAAATATAATGCATCTAAATGAATAATAAATCCTTCCTTACAACGTCTTCACCTCACTTGACTTTACTTCACTTAAGATATATGCTCGAATAAGCTACTTTATTTCAATTTATATAATTATTCTTAAGAAGAAATAAGAAAAATTGAATATATAAAATAATAAGAATAATTAAGATCCTAAGATAGTCAGCAAAGTTTGACTTTCCAAAGATAGTAGTAATTAAATAATTTTGCAGCATCTGCTTCTACTGACCAATTATTTATTAGCTGCTACTCCTCTTCTAATTAGCGGCCTGATGAACAATTGGATAGCTCTCTGTCCTTCGGTACCATAGGCTTCAGGCTCGTATCCTGGCGGTAGCATGGATGTTTGTAAGTGGTTTGGCATTCACGTCAAACTGTACATCCAGGTCTAATTGGCTAAAGTGGGCACAAAAGGACCCTAGAGCGACAAACCAAGCCAACGTTAGTAAATGAAAAAAAGCACCGAAAAATGTGGAGGTGCTCAAAATTTCTGTCATTTGAAAAGAAGACAAAAATAAATGACGCAAGAACGCTATCAAATAACCACGAACAAGATAGGGCTTTGTAACCAAATAACTTTTTCAATTTTTCTCTTTGTATTTCATATTTAATGCATTGAAGTAAAATATGTCCCTCAGTTTCCGGTTTATTGCGGCGTATAGGAGAAGAAGAGGAACTAAATATATGGAGTCAAACTTTAGAAAGGCAAGCTTTGGTTCGAAATTCTGAAAGAAGTACTTCTGTTGCTGATTCTTATTCCACTTGGTCGACTCCAACATCTAGACCAAGTCCATGAATAAGTAAGTTCTCATGGAAAGAAGGGTTGTGATGAACACCTGTAAGTAGAAGTCTGACTTGGCTCCGCGTCGCTGAAGAAGGAAAACAATGTCTTTTGGAAGGACCTCTAAGGACAACTACTCCACATTTGCGCGTCGTATGGAAGAAAGCCATAAATACTACCACCAGGTAGTTCGACTCACGAGGCAAGATACTGAACATCACGAACGCCATCGAGGCTCCTCCTTTTTGAAACATTGTCTACAAGAAAGTCGCCAACGGACGGAACCTCAGCCCTAATGTTCATTAGCGGTGCACGTTGCCACTGAGCCACAAGTTGGGCAGTCGTACTTTTTCTTTCCGATTAATAAGGAAGAATAGAAAAATGTATAATATCATATGTATAAATTATCTATATTATTAAAATGAATCGGAACTGAAGCATATTTTCTTCTTGACCATTGTTCATCTGTGTTTTTAAATGTTGTCTTTTTTTGATGGTGGATGATGACCTCGGGAGAAACCCAATTTAAGATCATTGTGTCTGACGCGGATTTCATCAAAGAAGCTGCTTTTTCATTTTTTATGTCTACGTGGCCTGAAGTCCAGACGAATTCCAAAGGTGAAATTGAGTTTAAGTTTGTCTTGGGTGATCTCCTAAAAGTTTTATAACTGGCGGGGATGGAAAATTGTAGTTTTTTTTAGCACGAAGGGCTGAGAGACTATTAGATAGAATATGGTCGTTATGTGCATCGAATACAAATGTAGAGAGTGATAAAATCATGGCGGAGGTTTCTTCCGTAGAAATGCTGTTGTAATTTGTGATCGTCCCAGATGAAGGTTCTTGTGGGAAAAAATTAACACTGGATACTGAATGTTTAATAAGGGTTATTCAAGAATCAACTTTACTTTTGATAACTTTATTTATATTGTTCGGGTGCGCAGAAGATCTACCTCTCCGTGGTGCACCTGGTAACACTGTTTAGTGGCTAAAAGATCTGCAACTTGGCATTATTGTTAGATTAATGAACTCTGTTTCAGCATGTTTTGTTGTGTTATTTTGTTGTTGTTGTATGTTGTATGGTTTTTTTTTCGTTGTTCTTTTTTGCTGTAACTGTTCATAATCTGCCAATGGAAATTAAAAAAAAATTATATTGTTCAAAAAAGTTCTTGATTAAATGATATGCTATTTTTTTTATTTTAAATGAGTAAATAATCTAAGTGGAAGGGAATTAATAATTGGAATAATTTGGAATTTTTTAATAATTGGATAGGAGAATGTAGAATTTTAGGCCGATAGATAGCTTATCTATAATTTTTAAGTTGGTGACTAAGTTGGAAGGAAAGCTGAATTAGTAAATGATCATCATCAAACGGGTCCAAGCGTATGCGAAAAAAGGCTTGGATAAATACCTGCACTGGTGAGGGATGAATCTAGAGAGGAGGAGAAATTTGGTGTAATATTAGTAGGAGTGTTCGCATTAAGAATGGTCAAATGGTTGTCTAGGATTCAGTTTATTAGAATCTCGGAATTGTCAGAAGAGGAAGAATCGATAACAGGGAGGTTAATATTGAAATCTCCAAGAATAGGAATTCTACAAGAGGAAATAATTCGTTTTTGAACTGCTTCAAAATATCCAATTTTGGATTCATCTTTTGGAGGGTAAATATTGATGTTGGAAAAGATGATGAATTGCGGTTATTTTGATTTCGTTTTCAGCATGAGGCAGATTTGGGAATTTTATTATACCGCAAGAACTAGAAGAATCGATGGCGATCAACAAACCTACAAACCTACACTTGAGGGTAAAAAAATTCCTTATAATTTTTTCCATGATAAATTTAAAAAAAAATTCAATTTCTCACATTTTCCTTGAGAAATAAAAGTGGTAAAAGGGAAAAAATAATTATAGAAAAGACAGACCTAACAATTTGTGTTGTTAGGTCTGTCTTTTCTATAATTATTTTTTCCCTTTTACCACTTTTATTTCTCAAGGAAAATGTGAGAAATTGAATTTTTTTTTTTAAAATTTATCATGAAAAAAATTATAAGGAATTTTTTTACCCTCAAATATAATTTATGAAATTAAATGACCGTCATGAAAATTAAATTAGCCTATCTAAATTAAATTATTCTGTCGCATCTTTCATGACACGTTGAATACGTTTGATGAATACTGACTGTTTAATATTTGTAAATACCAGCTCTAACCGTATAATTTAACTAGAATTTAAAAAAGACCTGACATACTCTCTGCTAATTTGAATTTTTCATAAAAATGTAGTTAAAGGAAGAATGGTACAATTCAATGATAAAACAATTTTAATTTATGATTGTTCGTCCATATAAATCCCATGAAAGGAAACTCTTTTTTTAATGCCTTCCTATGATTGTTATTTTCCATAACTTGGATTTCGAAGAAAAGAAGCAACGCTTTTCTAGTTCGAGTGTTTCTTAGAAGCATGATCTCTCCTCCAAAGAACCAACCGAGAATATCTATGAACCAAAACAGCAATTATCACCGTCACAGTTGTTTTCTCTTATTTAGACATTACCACGAGACTAGTTTAATACTGAAAAGTGACAACTTGCTACAACGAATATTTGACATGCAAGCCTTTACTGTTATTTTGTCGTTTCCACATTGAATTTTTGAAAGTTTTAATCAAATCTGATTTGCTTTTTGGAATGTTAAGTCCATCTTGTTTGGAGGAGTTCCAGAACAAACTATGTTTCATTTAGAACTAAAGGGTGGTGGGTGACCACCTGGGAACACCGCGTGCCGTTGGCAAATTTGGGACCTGAATGACCGAGTGTCTAGCGCTCTGGCGCTCGGTGCCACAGGTTTCGGGTTCGAATCCCGGCAGTGCCATGGATGTTTGCAGTGGTTCGGAATCCACTTTAAGCTGTAGGCCCCAGTCTCCTATGACTGTAAAAGCGTCACGGAGCAAAAGTCAGGCTTCTACCTACGGGTGCTCCATCACAACAGAAGCTGCTTCCTTCCCCTTCAATCATGAGCACGTATGGGCTCGTGGGCTTGGCCAGCCAAGTGGGATAAGAAACAACAACAACAGAACTAAAGAAATTAATAATGAGACAAATAAAGGGAAATTAATCATTCTGGTTGAAAATTAATTGAGCATCTATCGTGTATCTAGTAAATATTAAATATGTTTCAACTAGATATGGCTTAAAATGTTAAAGTTGAACAATGAAATTACAAGGATAACTACACCTACCCTTTATCACCATTATGGCCATAACTTTAGTCAGAGGATTAGATTAAAAATTTGCATTACATTTATCGATATAATCATTCTAAAAGTCCGCGGAAATGACCTCACGTTACCAAGTACTTTAATAATGATTCTAATACCATTTGCCATGTGGAATTTTCCTTTTTATAGTTTTGAATTAAAACATGAGGAAAATTCTCGAATATATAGGAGAAGGTCGTTTAGTATTATACAGGGAAGGGGACGATCAATTGTATTTACTTCCTAAATATATATTTTCTGTTAGTATAAATGTAATAACAAGAGAAATTAATAAATCCATTTTTACTTATAATTGATTTCCCTGCTAGAGAATTTAAGGAAGAAAACTTCAGAAAAAAGAGCAATAGAGTCGTTTATTTATTAAAGATTATTAAGTTTAGGATGCTTTTAGAGGCGAGGTACTTGTAAAATATGTAAATAAAATAAATCATATATTTTAGTTTTTACACAACAAAAGATACTTCAAATAATCTTATTGTAAAAAAAAAGAAATTGTAGGAGTTAGTAAGTTATCTGAGAGCTTGAATAATAAAGTTTAAAACAAAATGTTGATTTTAAGAATGTACACATATCAATCATATATCTCAGCTCAATTTTTTTGATACTTGGAAGAAGTATAATTTTTTGACAAGAGAGAGAGTTACAAGATGCAAAATATCTTATGAAATTAACTAAGATGTCGGAAAACTAATATCGTAAATTCAAGCAATACTGCAATAGTATGTTTAAAATGCTGAAAAAAATTTGACCTCTGATGGAAAAAAATTGAGAGACTGAAGTATGAGATAAAATCTTTGATGAGAAATTTAAGAACAAAGTTTTCATTATGATTCGAATATGTATTCTTCAATATTTTTAAGCTTTTGACATATTTAAAATAGCAGAACACATAATAATAAATCTATACATGAAGATGAATGTTATTAGAATCAACCATTGTTACAATCATACAAATTTTCATTCACAGAAGTTAATTGGCTTAGTTGTAATACAAACTTTTTTTACGGGCTTATCTTTAAACTTTTTGCAGAGATTTTTATTTTTACAATATATAATAAAGCCAATTGTCGAAATATACTAATTATTTGTTTGACCCTATTGATGAATTTTGCTGGCTTTCGATAATTTTCCTTTTATACCAACCCATTTACTTTCGAAGCATACAATATTAGCAACAAGAATTAAAGTAAAACTAAATAACAAACATAATTAACAGATTTACAACGTTATTCTTCTCTAAAAGGCAAATACAGTGATTTAGAGTTTTTTATATTTAAAATATTTTCAAAGTTATGTCAATTATCTCCACATATAGAACCATGTTTATTTGTATTTTAAATATTTTCGCAATCATATTGAACAGTTTGAAATGCTACGGTAAAGTAAAATAATAATCCTAAATAATGTTCGAATCTGAGAGCAGAACAACTTCAATTTATTTTCAAAATCGGCACAATTGCTTTGTTACAAAATTACAAAAGTTGAAAATGACATAAAGATGAAAGGATGTGAAGTATTTGAAACACAATGCGTCACTTTCAAGCAATTTAGTTTTCATGAAATTAGCAATTAAATATACAGTTTTATGTGTAAAAACTGGATTTAAAGTAATTTAAGCTATGTGATGTATTTTAGAGTACTGCATGCATCATATTTTGGTCTATGAAGTGCGACGTCTTGATGACTTTTCTGATGGATAGGAAAGGGATGAGAGTAGGGTTTTAAGATTTTCAAAAAAATTGTTCTCCTTTACCGAATGCACCGCAAAAAGACATTTGCGTGTTGTGGTCATCACAAAATGCTTGTGCATTCAATTACAATTGTCATCGCTTCAGAAGATAGTCATCATCGCATTCCAACATGCGTTTTTTTTTTAAGTTAGCTGCGTGCTTTACGAGTGGACCATAAATTCGACGTCTCATACACATTGAAGGAAAACCAGATATTTTACAACATTCTTAATTTTCTAAGTAAATCTAAATTTGACTGGTTTCAGTGGTAAACTTCGGAGCCATTTCGAATTTATTAGGTCCTAATTATAACTGAAGGCAGTCATTAAAATTAGAGTCATTTTCATTTTATTTAATTATTTCTGAATTATTTTCATATTAATCTCCAAATCATGAACCTGCATCAAATGTGTCTATAAGAGAAATTGCCTATTTTCTTAACAAAGAAATTCCTAGTCCCTGTAGCGAGAGCGGCAGAGGACGGGTTCCGTAGGGTCGATTGCTGCTGTTATATTTTTGGGATGTAGACGGGTTAAGTACGTGATCAAAGGATTATTTGAAATATATCAGTAATATCTAACCAAATATAGCAATTAAAGACACACAGTTCAAAAGTAAGAGAAATTTTTGATGAAATTTTATAATGTCCACTTATATACAACCAAGATGGAAGCAGAAATCGAGGAAAAGAAATTGCAGAATTCAAAAGAATTCCAAAAAGACCAAAAGGTATATGTAGATAAATAACATGAGACGCAATTGCCAAGTAGTAACGACGTTGTTGAGACATTTTATATAAGTGATGTAAAGCATACTATAACGGTAGAAGAACCTGTAAACGTTAATTTCAAGATGTCCAGTGTATATGATGAAAATTCTGTTTCAGTAAACATTTAAAAAATTCTTTTCATTCTTTATTTCAATCATCGCCCCTCAAGTTTTCCTTCTCCCTTCCTAATCTGCACTTCTAATCTGTAGAACTGATTTCACACATTTAGACAACGGCATAGAATATAGAACTGCGTTATCTTCACTTATTATTCCTTTTACGAAAATTAGTAGATTTTTTTTTTATTTGTTCCTTATATTGTTTTAATTCATTCGATTTATTATGTGAAATACTGGTTTTTTTGTTTATAAACGCCATACGAACCAATAACAATAACAAATATGATACTAATATAAAAAGAAATGATAATTAAAAATAATAAATAAAATAAAATAATAATAATTAATGAAAAAAAACCAAGTGTTTAATTTCGGCGACAAGCTTGGCAAGGGTTTGGCCAATATTGGCTGATTGATTTTTCTTGAAGATGCAACAGAAGACGAGTCGAAGAGAATGATTTGCACTTACCTAAAGAAAAACTGTCCCGAATCCTTAAAATCAATTAGTGAATTCTATGAAGACAGATCACAGGTCTTCAAATGTCTATTGATTTAGTCACTGTCCTGAATTGAACCTGGAAGAATTTATCATTGTGTTTTGTTTGCAAATGATTCTTGATTATTTTACGATCTGTTTTATTTGCACCTAGTATATACAATTAAGAGTTTTAATATATATATGTGATTATGTTTTTAAAGTAAACCACGTAATATTAATAATATAATAAAAACCACGATATTTTTCTTTGTTTAAAAATCCGTATTTAAAGAAATTAAACGAATTAGTGTATTTCCGCTGCAATATTTCCCAGTAGGTTCCTTATAGAAGTTTTGTTTTGGGACTTTTAACACTCGTATTTGCAAGTATTCGTAAAACACACATTTTATTCTCTAATATATTATATTAGATATATTATTCTCTATTTTCAGTTTGAAAAGCTTTTTTTCAGAAACAGTCTAAGATCAAGAAATACGATCTAAAGTCTGTCTCATGGGGAGCAGAAATCCTTTCCATTCAATGTAGTCCAAAGGACACACATCTCATTTTAAAAAGAAAAGGTTCTGTTGAGACGAAATAGAATAATATTCTATGAGGTCTCAGAGGGATGGACAAAACATACTTTGACGGATCTTTTGCTTGTTGCTTTTAAACAGATTTTAAAGTTCTTTCCCGAAAGTATATCAAAAAGCATATGGACGAAAGAGCTTTGTCTCCTATAGATGGATTTTTATCTCTTTGAAAACCAATTGAATCGTGAATTTTGTAAAAAAACTGACTAATTCAATTCCTTTTAATGTATTATTAAGTTATTCAAAGTGGATAATATGTATTGACTTTTCTCTCATATGAGAACTATAGTTTCAGATGGTTTTACAAAGACTGTAGGAAAAAATGAGCTTTTGAAAATGTGTCATATACTAAGGATGGAAATATATGGTAACACCCACTCAGCCACCCCCTCCATCACAAGGACAGCAAGTGTTATAATGAAAGACACGCGGAACCAATCAATTTTCAATAAAAAAATTTTAACTTTTGTGGATATATTTCATCTATTTTTCCTTCTGAAATTAATTAATTAGGCTTGAAATCATTTTTATTTTAAATAAAATTCCACCTATTACACCGCTGTGTTTGAATCCGTCTGAATTGCAGATTGCTAATTTGTTCGTCAAGCAGTAGCTTTAATTCATGATTACATTTCTCAATGCCACGGATACGGAAATGTGTGAAGAATACAAGCCGCATATACTTATTACTATATGTCCACATGCCGAGCGAAATATTATAAAGATACTTATATTTACAAAACCTTCTACCCAGAAAGGATAGATTCAGAAAAGTATATTATTTAAGTAACTTCTTTTAAAATAAAAACGAACAGAAAAAAATTTATATGAAATGCATTTTATGGAAAAAGTGGTGAATCTAAAGTGTATTTTAGGTTTGTCATGCGGTTTCAGTAAACTACTAAGCCCAAAAAGTAAAACCAATTTTCAATTTAAATTTCCCTGGGATATGGAATTTCAATTTTTTTCTTTTTTGGGTTGTTGGCACTGTTCTTGACATCTGTGTGAAATTTGACGTCAAAATATTCATTAGTGTGTGAGTTACGCTCGGCTTTGTAAGACGCTGAAATTGTTTCCGGCGATTTTTGAAATGTCTGAATTCATTGAGCAATGAACTTACATTTAATTTTGTTTGCGGAAACATTTAGATTGTTGTAGAAGGCAACTACTACTTATTTACAAATACATTCGGTCAGACATCAAACGATTCTCCTCAGAACCCAAATTACTATTTATTTGAATACGAAAAAATGTCTCCTTACATATCATAACGACACAACATGAGAATCAAATAAATGTAAATTATCATATTGCTATAGATTTACCACTCTTTTTATTAATTGCCTTTTTATAAATTTTAATTTTTTTATCACTTGTGGCTTTGCTTTTAAAATAGTTTTGAATAGTGCTATTTTATGCATGCATCTTGCGTGGGGCAAGTATGCTGGAAAAATTAAAATTCTTATAACCTTTAATGTAATAGAAAAAAAATGTATAAGTTATTCTTACCCTTTCAATCGGAGATTTTAGTCTTAAAATAAAAAATAAAAATACTTCTTAACTATGAAATTTCATGTTCGTTTTAGGTAATGTTATTTACATCAAAACATTGAAGTTCTCATAACTTTTTCCTGTGGGCCTGAATGGTCGAGTGTCTGGCGCTCGGTGTCACAGGTTTCAGGTTCGAGTCCCGACGTGCCATTGATGTTTGTAGTGGTTTATAATCCATTTTAAACCATAGGTCCCGGTCTAATATAATCGTAGAGAGTTGTCTTGAAATTTAGTCAGTCTTCAGCCCTCATGGTTCCACGCTACCATCGCCTGCGACGGTGTCCTGTGGACCTGGTGTAGGCTTTCCTGCACTAGGGGGATTAGTAATAACAACAGTTTTTTCTGTAAACCCTCGTTCATTTCTGTAATTCTGTTATTCTCAAAAGTAGCAGTAAATGTAATAATTATTTAAACCCGATATACAGTGAAATAGTAAACATCCGATTCAAAAGCGGAAATTGACGAATCAATTGCATGTTAGGGGTGTTAATCATTCACATGCGAAACAAACAAATTTTCAATAAAAAAATTTAACAGTTATTGCGGATATATTTCAACTATTTTTTCTTCTGAAATTAATTAATTTAAAATTTTAATTATTCAGAATTGAAATCATTTTTATTTTAAATAAAACTCCACTTATTACACCGTTGTGTTTTAATCCGTATGAATTGCAGATTGCTAACTTCTAGTGTGGGGACTTGATAGACGAGTGAGTAGTGCTCTAGCGCTCAGTACCACAGGCTTCGGGTTCGACTCGGTGGCGCCATGGATGTTTGTAGTGGTTGGGAATTCACTTTAAACCGTAATGACCGAATGACTAGCGCTCTCATGTCACAAGTTTCGGGTTCGACCCCCGGCGTGGCATGGATGTTTGTAGTGGTTTGGAATCCACTATAAAAACGTCTCGAAATCTATCAGCAGACGACCTTGATTAACACTGAGATAAATAAAGGGAAATTATTCCATTTAGATTAAAATTAATTGTGCATCTCATATATCAAATAATTTTTGAATATGTGAATGTTTAAGAAGATGTTGCTTAAAATAATAAATTTGATAGATGAAATTAAAATGAGATTTGTAACTGTATTATCAATAGGAACCTATGTCATCTTATATATCTATCAATATCATCTATATCATCATGACTATATTACCATTAGTGTAACCGAGTTTTAATCAGAGAATTAAATTACAAATTTTTATTACATTTATTGACACAAGCATTCTCAAAATCTTTGGAACTTACTGATGAAGCTCTTTAATTATGATACTAAAAATTTGTCTTGTGCGATTTGGATTTTTTTAAAGTTTTGAATTAAAATACGAAGAAAATTGCTAAATAGTATATGCAAAGGAAGATTGCTAATTGTTATATTTTTAAAGTAATTTTTTACAACTCTATTTGCCTTTGAAAAATTTTTAGTCAGTTAAAAATAATATGATTATAAATGAATGCACATATTTTTATCTGCCAGTGAATGTAATGAAGAGAAACTCCAAAAAAAAAGAATTATTTTTTAAGAAGTTAAACATTGGCTATGAAAATGAAACGAAAATTATTTATTTATTGAAGTTGTGAAACTTTATACGCTTTTAGTAACGACGAATTTGTGAAGGAATATATTTTAGATGTCATACATTTCCTTTATTCTTAGAAGTGAACCAATTAAACAATCATACATAACATATTTTGTAACGATCAAATCAAAACATATTTTGTAACGATATGTAAGCTGGTTGATAATTTGAATATTTAATTGAAAAATAAAATTTTGTTTCATAGAATGCACATATGCCAATGTTATATTACAACCTAATGTTTTTTTACAAGGTTTGATTTGGTTTGTCGCTCTACTGTCATTTTTTTGCACACTTAAGGCTAATTAGACTGGGACTTACAGTTTAGCGGGGATTCCGAACCACTAACAAACACCCATGCCATTGCCATTTAATACAAGGAGTATAATTTTGTGGTAATTAAAGAATTACTAGAATACAAGACACAAAAGAATCGATGAAATTTACTACATTGAAAAATTAGGAGTGTAAATGGGCCTGAATGGCCGAATGTCTAGCGCTCTGGCGCTCGGTGCCACAGGTTTTGGGTTCGAGTCTCGGCGGTGCCGTGATTGTTTGTAGGAGTTCGGAATCCACTTTAAGCCATAGGTCCCGGTCTAATACAGCTGTAAGAGCGTCACGGAAAAGAAGTAAGACTTCTACCTACGGGTGCTCCATCAGAACAGAAGCTGCACCCCTCTTCCCTCCTTCCATGAGGGAATACGACAACAACAGCGTAAATTCGAGCAATATACAATAGTACCATTGATGAAAAAAAATATGTGAGGTGACAGAAATCTGAGAAAAATCTTTGATGAGATATTAAAGAAAAAAATTTAAACTGTGATTGGAATTTGTATTTTTCAAAAATATTTCTAAGCATAAAATAAACCACGTGGTAAACCGACGAATGGAGATAAATATCTATAGAAGCAGCGAAGATTAACTTCCACTAATTAAAAAGGCTTTGAGGACAAATTTACGTACAGTATCTATTTCGCAGAAATTAATTGGTTTGGTTGCGAGGCAGAGTTTTTGTTACCGGCTTATCTTTACACTTTTTATACTGACTTGTTTTATTTTTTACAACGTATAAAATACCCAATTACCGAAGTTTGCTAATTATTTCCTTGACCTTATTGGTGAATTTTATAGGCGTTCGATAGTTTTCCTTATATACCAAACTACTTATTTTCGAGGCAGAAAATACTAGCAACAAAAATCAAAGTATAACTAAATAACAAATGTTAAGAGATTTGCGGCGTTATATTTCTTTAAAAGGTAAATTTAATGATTTAAAGGTTTCTTTAATTTAAAATATTTACAAAGTTATCTCCACATAAATAATAATGCTTTTTCTATTTTAAGTATTGTTATAATTGTTACCTATGGCTTTATTCAATTCCTTCTATTAGCTCACACTCACCCTATATATATCTTGTTCAAATTTTCAATCGTTCATAAAATACTTTTTATTCATCCACTCGAGTCCAAGTACATTTTTTTGAACTTGTAGTGGATGACACTTGATGTTAATACAGTTTTTTCAAATATTAATTCAGTAATTAAATTAAATTAATTAATTTAAGTTTTTGTTAGATTTAAGTTGCATATATCTATCAATAGATGGCGCCAGATAAACTTAAAAAAATGAATGCAAATTATTTGTAAAGGACTTTCTGCAATATAGTGAAAAAAAAGTAGTGATTGATGTTAATTTTTTTTTATATATATTACTTGTTAGAACTCAATCTACACATTTTTTTTTCACTTACAAAACAAACAAAACAAAACAAAAAACACATAAAAACAAAATTACAAAGGAAAAAAAAAAAACAGACATTCGTAACAAAAACGAACAAAAGAACTTAAAAAGTTAAAAACAAGTTAAATGTTCTAAGGATAAAAATTTAAAAAGTTAGTAGCACCGTAATAAAAGTCTGTGTGATCAGGACATGTTTTCTCTGGTCCACTAGTAAAGAGTACATAAATCACCACTCTACTATAAGTTAGAGCCCAGTTCCGAGCAAATTATTGGATGGGCCTTATTAATTTTCTCCGTCTCTCTCCTACTTAAAACACATATATCAGAGATCATAATCCCTATTTTGGCCTGATGTTCGCCCAAGTAGTCGTGTCCTGTTCTTAACCTAAAATTTGCAACAGCCACTTTGCGAGTTTTTCCACTTAATTTTTTCAGTCATCCCAAACTTTTCCTTTGGTATTAGATAATAATTTACTAATATTTGATGACTTAATTAGTAAATAGACAGACCCTTAAAACAAATTTGCAAACTCCTTTCAGCTGATAAAAAGTTTAATATACTTGTTCCGTATAGTTTTTCTAACAAAGTCAAGAGGGACATTACACTATTTTAAATATTTTCGGAATCAAGTATTGAGCAGTTTTAAATTCTACAACACTAGATACTAATAAACCTAACTATGGTCGAAATCA
Organism: Caerostris darwini; assembly: GCA_021605075.1. Lineage (NCBI taxonomy): Eukaryota > Metazoa > Arthropoda > Arachnida > Araneae > Araneidae > Caerostris > Caerostris darwini. Next base: position 1,336,272 of record BPLQ01007175.1, on the reverse strand, counting down.
AGAGTACAACTTCAATTATTTTTCAAAATAGGTACATAACCTTTGAACCCAAAAATTGAAAATGAAGATGAAAGGATGTTAAATACTCATGGGCACCATCTTAAAACACTATGTTTCACTTTCTAATCCTTCTAATATATAAATAAATAGTATTTAAGTATATAATTTTATATGCAAAATTACATTTATTTGAATATTAGCTAGAGATATTTTGATTTAGTACGAGAGCCATATTCTGACTTATGATATGCGTGGTCCCATCACTTTAATGATGCATGATATTATTTTAGGATTTTTAGAAGAACAGTTCTTTAGTCACGTGTGGCATAAATTTTCCTCCAAGCGTCTTTAAAAGTATCACAAAATGCTTATACACTCTGTGGCAATTGACATCACATCTTCTCGCTACAGAAAATAGCCATCATGGCATTCAAACTTGCATTTTCTTGGATGGCAACTGCGAACTTTACCACTGGATCACGAGTAGGACGAATTGACTACAAATTGAATGAAAGTTTAATCTTTTACAAGAATGAGTGTTGGCATCTATATTCTTCATTTTCTGAGTAAGACAAAATTTAATTGAATTCAGTCATACACTTCAGAACCATTCTGAATTTACTAGAATTAAGTCGCGGGTTTTAGGGTTGCAATAAATTAAGCGAATGTAGTCTAAAGTCATTATGTCATTAATGTGACCACCACCTACTTTAGACGTCAACATGAAATAACCAATCACAAAAGGCAGGTGGCAGCACATAGCAGTGGAGTGTGTATAAAGAATTCCACTTAATACCACACTCCACTTAAAGTTCGAATATACAAGAGTGTATATTCTGGCTTTTGACAGGTGGTCACATTAATGGGACTAGACTGTGTATTTCTAGTATCATCTAGACCAGGGGTCTCCAAACTACGGCCTGCGGGCCAAATCCGGGAACGCGACAGCGAATATTGAAAGTTCCATCGATCAATCACGAAATATTGAAAGTTCCATTGATCTTTGAATGTTCTTCATTCACTATCTATTTTTCGCTTCTTTTCCATACTAGTAAATCACACACAAAAAAAGTACAAGTTAAATCAAAATACAGTTACGTATGGGCGTTAATCTGTTAGCGATAAAGGATATTACCTACCTATTTCAACTTTTGACCACTAGATGTCGTCAAGTCTCACGGTCGTATTGATACACACAATTGAACCAGCGAATTTAGCAAGCGTGTGTTCGCTCAGATCGCGTACCCGGCGACTAGTCTAGAAATTATAGATAATGACAGAAAAATTAAAACGGTGTTGGCCCTTGGCACTTACTGGAGTAAACAGTATGGCCCTAAGGCTGAAAAGTTTAGAGACCCCTGATCTAGACCAAGTCCAAGCAGTTCCTTCCGGGCACTTGGCACTAATTTAATGAATATCTCATTTCACAACTAACACCTCACAATATTTTATTATAAATAAATTACAAGATTATAATCAAATAATCAAATAAAAGTTTTTATAATCTAATACTAACCAAATAACACTTTCCCCCCCCCAAAAAAAGTATTCACACTTTCTGCAGCGAAATCCATGTCAGGCTGACAAAGCAAAAATAATGTTCCTTGTTTATCTAAACCTCAGAACACTTTCCTGTGGGAGTACAGGGAAACATCCCCTCCCCGCAGTTTAGCAAACCACAACCCCAATTTCAAAATGGCGGGAAAGAAAGTGCACCTCCCCGCAATGGGCCCTTCTCCCCCAAGGGGCTTCGTAGCGCAGGTGGTTGGTTAAAGATAAGACGAACTTTGTTGTGTTTTTGCGCTGCTGCTCATGCTTATCGATGAGAAACTTTGTGTGCCCATAAAAAACAGCTCATGTGTGTGCGATTTTACTAAAGAAAGGAAATAACCCATTGGATGAAAACTTCTTCGAAATGTTCTTAATACATTTCACTATTCTGTATACCTTCATGCTGTTTTTATAACTTTCACTAATTATTAACTAATGTATGACTTTTTGCTTTGATTAATGTGCATTGGTTAAAAAAAGTTTAAAAATGTCTGTGGGTTGGCAATTGGATTTTTAAGGAGCTCAAACATTTCTATCGGCTTAGAACAGTTAAAAGCAATACAAAAGGTGATGAAAAGTAGAAATTTCTAGGAATGAGCTTATTTAAATCAATCAGAGAATTATTGTGTTAGGTTGGATTAAGTGGAGAATACATGGAGAATACTTAAATGTTACTTTGTATTTTTTCAGAATTAAGAATTAATACATTTAGTAATTGCTTCCTTGTTGAAGAGGCTAAGATAAATCTGTCCAATGCAATTGCTTCTGGCTGGGGGATTGTTTTTCAGTGGATTCCCAGCCATTACGGGGTGCTTAGAAATGAAGAGGTCGACATTTGGCCAAAAATGGTTGTAAATTACCACAGCCCCAATTTCTATTATCCTTTCATCAATTTAGTTTTGAGGTAAAGAAGAAAATAGACAGACCCTTAAAACAAATTTGCAAACTCTTTTCAGCTGATAAAAAGTGGAATATACTTGTCTCATTACCCATGCCAATGGACTTGCCCCGTTCAGTTTTTACAGCAAATTTCCGACTTTCGAAAGGACATGATTTTCTAAATAAACACTTGCACCACATTGATGTAGCTACTAATCATATCTGTCCTCTGTGAGCGTCAGGTGAAGCCATGGACTTTTTTAAGTTTGATAACATGCACTGCACTTGATTTTGTGACTTTTAATTCTGATAACTTTAGCAAGGCTAAATTTTATTTGGCTGCTAGAGTTCTTATGGCGGATATCGCTACAATTTGGTGTAGGAAAAAAAAATTAAGAATTATCTAATACGAATGGAGTCCTTTGCATTGCACCTTAGTTAATCCTGTTTCTCGTATATACGATACAAGTGTAAGTCATGGTACCTTGGACATGAAAAGTACCAAGAAGCGACCATTATCTCTAATATTCTAATTTCAACGAAAACAGCAAAACGAAGGAATTTCAAAAATTTTTTTACTTAAGAATACTTTTGTCCAAATGGTCCCATTCCTCCTTGTAACATTTGTGTTTAATAAAGATTTTACCTAAATAGGAAAAAAAAAAAAAAAAAAGGAAAGGTGGTGATAATGATAAAAATCAACCCAACAACATTTATCATGATACTCTGAAAAATATTTTATATTTATATTTCATATTTATCAAAATTTATTTTAAAAAGATACTAAAAAACGAGACCGATAATCTGTGGAATACATTATTCATAGAATCATCTAAAGGCTCTATCACGAGAAGTACTTTCCTCTTTTCCCCAAAGCTCTCATTTTTTTACTCATTTCAGAATCACTCAATTTATGATTAGACATGGCAATTTTGACTTCCATTTAAATTATGTTCAACTGATCTGTGCATCGTCACAGTGGGTGGATCACATTGTTTTTAGCTGCTCCAGGTTTGAACATCCTAAATTTTTTTAAAGAAAGAGCCAACACTCCAAAACATTAAATGGCCACCAAACTTTTGCCAATTTATTAAGAAGCCTGTTTTTACAGTATTTTGTAAATGTGTTCATTTTTACTTTGATATTTCTTACATCTTTCCTCTACATCATATTGATTTTATTGCTTTTTAATATCATTTTTTTTTAAATTTACCATCTATCTGACATTTATATTAATTTAAATTAATTTGTTAGATACTCACTTTTATAAGCTTCGTGAGATACTTTGTAGTGCACGAGGATATCTTGTTAACATTCAACGAGAAAAAATATATGTATAGAGATAAAATCCGTTCTAAAATCAAATATCTTTTTTAAACAACACTTTGTTAAAAAAATTATATAACTACTAATTTTTTTTTCATTTGAAGAAAAATTATTATCATGCAAATTTTTTTAAAAATTTAGAATCTTTTCTTTTAATTTCTCTTTAAATGAATCTTATTTTCATCGAATGTTGTTCCACCATTAACATTATCAGTTACAGAAAAAATTATAATGATAGCTTTCTTTTGCCAGAACTTTACATAGGGATATGGTTTTCATTCTATTCGTAATAAATAATCTCCTAGAAAATAACATGAAAACTGATTTACTGTAATGAAATCTTGACAATATTGCCTTTCTCTAAACTTGACGATATTTTAGTCTTCTCTTTTTCTTAATGTATAATTGCATAATTAGAGAATTGTTAAAACCAAATGTGGTTATACAATAAAATTTAATTAAAACTTCCTTGAGATATGTAAGAATAAAATAAATAGAGCGATTTGTATGGCAAACTATCACAATAGTAATGCAGAACTAAGAAGCGCTGTTGTAATCTTCCTCACTTTATTTGAACTTTACTTCTGATTTTTTTATGCAATTTGCTGCATTGATACTGAAGTGGAATTGAATTTTTGAAGAAGTCTCTTTTTATGTTAAAAGAAAAACAATTGCTAGACATCTTACTTAATTGAAATTTTAATTATTACTTTATTTTATGATGGAATTGTTGTTTTTGTCTACAAATGCTCTCCTATAAATTCTTTTTGTTTTGCTTTTTAACATTTATCTGAAAGATCCATTTATTATCAATAATCAATAATCATTTGAATGATTTTTAACACAAGGCTAGGACTCCCATTGAAAACCACTCCTACGTGCAAAAAGTATATTAAAATCAAAACCATTTTCTCAGAAATGCTCTTTTATAATTTCATATTTTATTCTTATTATTATTATTTTTGACACTTAATCAAAAACACTTCCACCTGAATGTTCTTTGCCAATACAGAACATTTTATTTTTATTTTACTTTTGAATATTTTTATTTTACTTTTTAATGATTCATTGATTATCCATTATCACTAATCATTTTAATGATTTTTAAGGACGGGAAGATAAATCTACCGAAGACCAACACTACATACGAAAAGATTATCAAAATCAAAAGCACTTATGTTATTAAGATTAATTATTATTATTATTATAAATTGTTATTATTAAGCACTCATTATGTTAAGATTATTGAAACAAAAAGCACTCATGCAGAACATTTTATATTTATTTCATTTTTCAATATTTTTATGGCAGATTGATTGATTAACTTTTCATTCCATTGAATATTAATTCATTTATTATTCATCAATAGTCATTTTAGTGATTTTTAAGGACAGGAAATTAAATCTTCTACAGAATACCAACTGTACACGTGAAAAGATAATTAAAACCAAAAGCATTTATTATGTTATTAATATTAATGTATTAATATTAATATTAATTATTATTACTATGATAAATTATTATTATTATTATTATCAGCACTTATTACGTTAAGATTATTAAAACAAAAGGCACTTATTATGTTAATGCAAAACATTTATTTTTATTTTACTTTTCAAAATTTTAATGGCAGATTCGTTTGTTCTCAGTCAGCAATATTCATTTTAATGACAAAAGGTTAAGACTCCTATGAAACACTAAACCATTCCTCCATTATTAAAATGAACAACATGAGCTAAAATTAATTAACCAGCTACACATTTAAATATTTTCAAAATGGATTATAGTGAGATAATTTTTTATTGTAATAACGAAATCATCATGCGTTGATTATGTCGCATTATATATATATATATATATATATAACAGTTGGGCTGACATGTTCGTAGACTGACACATAGATGGAGCTACTAGTATTAAATCCATATGATTTTTAGTTAGCCCTAACCTTCAAAAATTTGATATATGTGTATAAATTTGATAGCTGTTGCACTATTAGTATGGGAGTTGTAGCCTTTTTAGTGAAGTAACTTTTGTTAGTTTGAAAAAATGGATAAAAAGGAATTTCGTGTGTTAATAAAGCATTGCTTTTTGGCGAAAAAAAAATACTATTGAAGCCAAGGCTTGGCTTGATGAACATTATTCGGACTTTGCACCAGGGAAATCAACCGTAGAGAAGTGGTTTGCTAAATTTAAACGAGGCGAAATGAGCACCGAGGACAATGTACGCAGTGGAAGCCCCAAAGAGGCTATTACATACGAAAACATAAAAAAAGTCCACACAATAATTTCTGATAACCGTAAAGTGAAGTTGATTGAGACCCTAAAGATATCTAAGGAAAGTGTTGGACATATTGTTCTGTGGTTAACGAGTATGGCATAAAATTATAATAATATTGAAAAGATATGACTTCATAAAACTGGCAAGCATTTAAACTTACATCATCACATGATCCCTAATAAAAGGATTCACTAATATAAGGATCACTAATATAATGAATCACTAATGTAAGGTATTCTTTAATAGGTATATTTTGTATAGAGTGATAACCACGATAGTTTAAACTATTCATCAATAAAGTTTTAAATTTCTACAAACTCTTTCTTTTTCAAGTAATACACAAAATTAATAATGAAATCTTCAGAACTACATATCGATAACAATTTCGTACATTAACGCAAGCAAAAACCTACAGAATTTAAAATTTTTATTATATTGGTTATTATAATGGTTATTTGACCATTAAAATGTGCGATGTATCAACAACACAATGTAAAGTGGATTCCGAACCACTACAAACATGGGAAAACAAATGGGACCACCGGGACTTGTACCCGAAATCTGTGGTACCGAGCTTCAGCTACTCGGCCATCTAGCCCCTAGTGACAATAAAATGATAAATATGCGTAATCGTATCTGTGCAAACTGAATTACTCTAAATAAAAATTGACCAAGAAACAGTTTTATGTCTATTGGATTCTACAAATTACATCATTCAATTGCAAGGACTGATATTCCTTAGGTTATTAAAATAGAAAAAGATTACAAAAATTAATATTTTTTTAGCTCCTTTTAAAGGAATAAAAATTTTAAAAATCAAATATTTAAAAAAAATATTTGGGGACAAAAACCAACAAATACCAGCAAAAAAATTAATAAATAAATAAGAAGCACAAAAGAAATTACTTTGCTTCGAATTTTGAGACGATTTTCCAGTTGGCTTTCTTCTAATGAAACATGAAGCTCATAGCAAAAGGGAAGATTTTTTTTGAAAGAAAATTAAAAAAATATGTATATATATAATATATATATGGCTTTTTGGTTTTAAACGGCACTCAAAAATTAATACCTTGCTTAATTTTTTTTTATTAGAAAAAGAAAAAAAAATGCTGGACATCATTCTGAAGTATTTGAAGAATTTTTTATTATAAATTGTTTGGATTTGCCATGGATACATGCGCTCTTAATTTTATTACGCTTAAAAAGTGAACTAAGTTTTTTTTTGTTTGTTTGAACTGGAATTTATTAAAAACCAAGACTGAATCACAAATTGTAAAACTTAATTCACCGTATAATTTTTTTCTACTCTTATTATATTTATCTTATTAAAGTTAAGTTTTTAAAATGCCAATAAAATGCAATCATGCATATGTATTTTTTTTATTTAAAATTTTTTTAAATTTCTTTTTAAAAATTGAGGGAAAAAATTATTTCATACTGAAAAATCTATTTTTTTTTGTTATGAAAATTTTAAAAAGAACATTAAATTAATCGAAAATATTATTAATTACACCAACATATTTTTAAGATTTGAGAAAGAAAAAAAAAAGGAATATATTTGTCATTTTTAAAAATGTGGAAAATATATACTTGATTTGAAACTGATTGTTTATATTTCAAATATAATATCGTTTTTGAATTTTTTTGAATTTGTCATTTTAATTTACTGTTAGTTTCAATGAAAGATGCGAAAATGACAGTAATATAGGGCGGTTTTTTTTTATATACTATATGCGTAATTATTTTCTCATTAATACTGGTCACTATTTTAAAAGAAAATTAAATTGAAGGCTAGTATAAAGTAGATAACTAAAGATACTAGTATATATTTAAAATTTTATTTGCTTGTAAAAGACTATTATTCCATTTTTCTAAAATTTTTGTAGAACATAAAATGTTTATAAGTGAAATTTTTTATTTAAAATTTATAATTCTAAACAGGTGCGCACCCAGAAGGGGGGTTTTGTAGGGATTGAGTTCCCTCTCCCCAAAGCCCGTAAGAGAAATGTAAGTACGTGTTTAAAGTTATTGCCAGTTTCCATTTAAGCACAAATATTCTTCGTTAAATATTTAGCATTTCAATAAATCAGAATTTCTTTTATCAGTGCCAATTTTATTAACGCCTCTGAAATTGTCTATTGAACTGTTGATGTTCAGAACTATTGAACTGAATTTGTCTATTTGTCTACAGGCGTTTTTCTCGGTTTAATTTATTAAATATTTATCGAAATTGAGAAGTCTACATAAATGATGTAATTGACTACCAAAAGAGAATTTATAAAGAAACAAGTAATATAAAAAAAAAATAAAAAATAAAAAAATTAACTCAATTCCTACTTTTTTTTCACTATATTGCAGAAAGTCCTTTAAAAATAATTTTCATTCATTTTTTTTAAGTTTATTTGGTGCCATCTATGGGTAGATACATGCAACTTAAATCTAAAAAAAACTAACATTAATTAAATAAATTTAATTACTGAATTAATGTTTGAAAAAAACTGTATTAACATCCAGTGTCATCCACTACAAGTTAAAAAAAATGTATTTGAACTTGAGTGGATGAATAAAAAGTATTTTATTAACGATTGCAAATTTGAACAAAATATATATAGGGAGAGTGTGAGCTAATAGAAGGAATTAAAAAAAGAAAAGAATAGAACTGTTATATATAATTTGAATAGAAATGAAATGAAAATTGAAATGAATTTGAAACAGAATTTTAATCTCTAATTTGTGCATGTTTTTTCAAATAATTTTTTTTTATTTTTTGGCAATGTTTCGTGGTTTTAATGTTCTCTTTTTTATGGATATAAACCCAAATGAGTGAAATTAAAAGATTATTAATAAAATATTAATTAATATTTGAAATTACGGCACTTTAGATTTTTTTTTATATTACAATGATTTATAACATTGATTAAAGTCTCTGTATTGCCAGCTGCATTAGAACAACAACATGATTTATAATATTTCATAAATAGTTATATTTTATTTTGTTGACCTCCCATAAGAAAAATTCTGGGTGGACTCCTGTCTCTATATGATATGTTAGCTATTAAATATGATTAGGATTATTTAATTTCAACGCATTAAATATATATTCTGATTTATTCAATGGATTTTGTTTGCCATGGAAAATGGGTCTGACGTAAAGCAATGAGCAATTAACAATAACAAGCTGAGTTATAAGATTAAATTAAACGTTTTTAAGAAGAATTTGGTAATCATTGCAGAAGGCAGCTTAAAGTAAGCATATTTTTTTGAAATATTTCTCAATATTAATCAACTAATCCTCGAATAGAGAAAATCTAAGTACCGGAATTAAGGAAAGGTATTAAACTCTTTACATAGAAATTTCTAAAATTGGAGAAACGAATGCTTTTTTTAAGGGCATAATTAAAATAGTGCAATATAGGATTTTTTCTTTGTTTCGATTGTTGAAAATTTTATAGCCCCACCAACGATTTTAATTTCTTTTAAATTAGATTAATTTTAATTTTTAGAAAATATTTATTGAATATATATTATATTATTTATTGCAGAAGAAGATGCACTTTTATGACTTAAATCCATCATTACCATTTTTAAAGAATGCAACGCATTTATTTTTTTAATGTTTTTTTGTTCTATTTATCCTATACATTAATAAGCCATTATTACCAATTTATAACATTTGCTTTCGTTTGAAAATTAAAAAATTGTAACAATATTTTTTCATGTTTTACATTGAGGAATTTCGAAATTTTTGATTAAGAAATTTCTCCTTATCCATGATACCTGGTCCAAATTATAACTGAACTGCTTTTGAACTTCACATATTCGAAATCTTACCTGCAGTGTTTTTTTTTTCTTTAGTAGCAGGTTATCTTAGATTTGTTTTTAATTTTTCGAATAATTATTCGCTTCATTCCGTCAGATAGTTATGATGATTTTCCTCATCTTGCTTTAGTTGCTTTTCTGCTATACATTTTAAAAAACTCTATGATAGTTATGTAGTTTTATTATATATATTCTTAAAGTATTATGCTAGTTTTAAGATAGTTAAAGTTTTATCATTTTACATTTTATAACATTTCTTGATATTTATTAGAATGAATAAACAAACTTAGATTAATTTTTTAAACAATAGAACCTTTTCCTAATTAATAATTACTTTATTATTTATTATACAATTAATAATTACTTTATTATTTAAGAACGAAAACTTTACTATTATTTATTATTATGAACGATCGAACTTTATTATTTATTTTAGCGAACGATGCATGCTTGCCTGATCGAGTTATAGAGTTATTCATCACCAGCAGCATTGGCGCAACAACCGCATGGTGGGAGCCAAGGTTGTCTGCCTGCTGTCAAAATAGAGATATTATTAAATAAATAAACACCAGACGAAAACAATTCAATAATCCTATCAATGATTTTATATCATATAGCAAGCTGCGTTTGAAAAATATTTCTTAATTCCATGTGGTGATAAATGATCTTCTACCCTATTAAGGGATGAGAAAATTGGAATTTATTTATATGGACTTAATTATTATTGATGTGATTTAAGAAACGAATCGGCATGCATCGGTTGGCAAGATAATGATTTGGAGTTGTTTTAGATTTACTGCCAAATGTTCTTGACCTTTTGTAGTAAAAAAATAAGTCTGGGGATTATCCGTAAGAAAGAGAATCCTTTAACGTCAATGCTGGAATAACCAGATGCTTTGTTTCAACAAGCTCTGATTCCAATGTCTATATGGTTTCAACATAAAGGTGAAATATTTTCTAATAAAAGTAGTTCTGGTAGATAAAAAAAAATCTTTAAAAAAAATCATTGAAAAAAAAACATGATATCCAGAAATAATATTGCAACGAGTTGCATTCACATTTGAAGTATAGTATCAAACTCATGGAATGGCCTAAGTACATTTCTGTATTTTAATAATATGGAGAAAAAGCAGCGAAAGCTATGATGTGTATAAAAATGGTCTAATGCTAAGTGTATAAAAATGGTCGTCAGCGATCAACAAACAGTGATTGATAAGAACTGTATCCAAAATTTAAGGAAAACCTAGTTGTTTTGGTGGATAATCGAGTGATAGAAATTAATCGACATTATTGGCATTTGTAGGTTTGTTGTTAAACTTTAAAAATTTAAATCATTTTCATGTGATTTATTAGAATAAATCATACACTGTTTTTGAATTTCCAAATAAATTAACCCTAAACGACATTTTTAATAGTGTTTATAACCACATATTATATTAATTTTTTCCCATTTTTTTTTTCTTAATTAAATATCATTTTACACATGTGCCAATAATTTTGGCTGCATACAACTTTTATAGCACTTTTGTTCTTTTAATGAAAACATTCTTTTTTATTTTTTATTGTCACGAATCAGTTCATCATACGTCATTTTAGCGAATTCGAGCACAATGATAAAATGATAAAAATAAAAAAGTCTAGAAGTTGAACTGCTTTTCAAAATGGCAGCCTTTTTTCGCACTTCCAAGCCAAACACCGCAGACACATAAAAAAAAAAAATCATCACCCCCTCTCATCTTGGTCGTGGAATGGCTTTCAAAAACACCGATGCTTTTATGTTTATTATTTTTTTAAAACGCCACCTGCTCCCCAGTTCTCAAATTCTTTATATAATATTGGCGCCGGGAGTTTTGCCCAACGACATGATGTGGAGAGAAAATTGAACTCGTGATTTTTTCTTTCAAATTTTTTTTCTTTTTTTGTGGGATAGACTTCTTTTTCGTAGCGATGAAGTTGGCACTAGTTTTCTTTATTTTTTTCATGTCTCTATTTATTCGGTTGTCAATTCAGTTGCGCATTGAAGAATCAAGTGAACGGACTTATTTGAAGAAAGTTGGTACTTGGCACTCTTTTTGGTTCTTAAAAATCTCTTGTTTTATGAATTACACGAAACAAAGGTATACTAAAAAATATATATATATTAATTTTTTAAAAACAATAATGGATCCAAAGCTTTTCCACTGAGAGGAAGCAAAATCATTGTATACACGAAGGTTCTTTGACTACTACAAAACGAATCGACCATTTTGATAAGCATTGTGATGTTAAAAACTTGAACGAATCGAACATTTATGACACTCTGTTTGGTTTGGTGCTCTACAGTCACCTTGTGCACACGAGGGCTAAACAGACGGAGACATACAGTTAAAAGTGGATTCTGAACCACTAACAACATCCATGTCATCTGCAAGATTCGAACTTGAAGCCTGTGATACCAAAGTCAAGAACGCTGGCCACCAGGCCACGTGGTCTAATCTGTATCAGAATATATCTTAGTATGGCATCTTTGAACATCCATGGGCAAAATCTTAGAATCTTCGAAAGCATTAGTGGGAACTTCTATAAATGTGCTCATTTTTAACTAGAATAGGTTGCAATCTTCAAACTGAGCTTTTGAATAAAATGATCATTTTGATTTTTAATCAAAAGTGTTAAAGATTAGCATTGGCTCTTCTTCATTTGCTCAAAGGTCTTTGGTGGGCTAAGACTGTCTGCCTACTGGCAAATTCCGAAACATGGGCAGATATGATGAAATATTTTCTTTTTATTGGGTATGGTTGTCAACCCTACGCCTTACAGTCATATTAAATCGGGAGCTATGATTTAAAGGTGATTCCCTCCGTTATTCGAACCCGAAACTTGTGTCCCCGAGCTATAGTCATTCGGCCATCAGTCCTTAGCATTAGCTATTTGTGACATTTATATAAATCGATTAAAAAGAGGATCTAAATTTTTTTATTTTTAATTCTAGTGAAATAAAATACCTTTTCTCAAAGCATCTAGTCAAGTAAAGTCAAGTAAAAAGATTGCATTTTAATTTACTTACAAATAAGAAATATTTTTTTTTTGTCAAAATCTTTCAGTAATAGTACGCACTCGATAAAATATCTATAACATATAGAGTTACATACTCGATAAATATCAGGTCATATAAGTTTATAACGCATATGGTTAAAAAGTAAAATGTTAAAAAAAAGAAATTCTTAATTAAATTTAAAATTCTGATTGATTTTAAAATTCTGTTCGTAAATCAAACACGTTATAATGATTATTTAAATGAAAAATATGGCGATATAATGTGAAATACATTATGTTCATTTCTGCAATGGGGACTTTTAACATAATCAGAGTTTGCTGCATGGTAATTTCCTTAAATATTGCATTGTGTTTCAGCGAAATCATCTTAGAGAAATGGGTATTATGTATGGGAAGGGCGTTATTTGTCGTTGAGCGTAATTAGTTGCGGAGGTCTTGCAGTAATTAGTCAAACGTAAACGTAATTGATTTCAGGTTAAAGGGCACTGCAAGGAATTTGAATATCGATTTTTATCAACATAGAAGTTTTACAACTGAAAATTATGATTAAAAATCTTTAACTAAAATAAAGTTTACGTTTCGTTTTCAACTTATTAAAGAGTTTTTATTCCAGTATCCAAAAATATTTTTTTTTCAAATTATTTTAATTCTGTTTTAATTTTAACAGAAATTAAGTTTTTATTTAGATTCAAATTAGGCAAAATACGTATATAAATTTATCTAAAGAGATATTCATTATTACAATTATAATGTTAAGTGCAGAAATATAAATTAAAAAGCAAAACAAAAAATAACAGTTAGAATAATACATTTCTATCTTAAAATTTTTTTAAAGACTGCCTCGTACTTCAATGGGCACACGTGCAACTATCATCCTAACATTAACGAAATATTAATGTTTCTTTAACTATTATTAACATAAAAAAGAAACAACATTTTTTTCATTAAACGAAGCATTAATATTTTTTATCCAAAATATATAAAAGATATTATTCAAAATTTTTCTTAAATATTAAAAAAACTTATTTAAATATTAGTTTTTGTTTTTCATTAAATTTATTTATGTTTTATGTACGTATAAAAATAAAGTTCTTTAATTAAAGAAATATGTATTTTTGTCGAAGTAATGTTTTCAATTTCGTTTTCATTTCCAAAAATTAATTAAAATGTTTTCTAATAATAATGATTATTAGTGGATTTAAAAAAAAATAATCATTTTAATCTGGTAAAGTTACCAAAAAATATTTATTAATTAAAAAAAAACAAAAAAAAAACCAGAAATCTATGTAAAAATTAATGAAACTTATTCATTTAAAAATATTTTAAAAGTAAATCTTTTTTTGAGGTATTTTGAAATACAGTTAATTAGAGATTAGAATAATTAAACAAAAGAAATAAGTTTTGAGAAAATGTTTGGTAGGATTTAGTTTATATTACTTCTCAGTCTTATAATTTTCTTGTTATAAAAAAATCTACTTATTTAAAAAGAAATATTTTACATTCTTATTTTCTGTGAAAATCCTTTGATTAAGAAGTACAGAGATTGTTTTTTTATTTAAAGAAAATGTTTTATTTCTTAATAAAATAGTTCAAAGAAATAAAAATGTAAAAGGAGAAACAAAAAACAAATGATTTTTATAAAAACATCCTGCACAAAAAATTTACATTTTTTTTTCCAAAATTTACAAATACATGCGTGGTTGTATTATTATTTTTTCAGAAATGTACTTTTAAAAAAAAACTTTAATACTATAACTTTTTTTACCAAATTTTTTGACATTTTTTTTTTTCAAATTAATGCTTGAATTATATTTTTATGGAAAGATATTTTTTGTTCACGTTATTAAATCTGCATATTAGTTCCGATTGCAAATTTTTTTAAGCAAATCTTATGAAAAAATATGTTTAAATTAGAGAAGAATATTCTCTGGGGCCTTGTGTATACATGTGCAGCTAGCGTGTAGGTTTGGTTTGGTTTGTCGCTCCACGGTCATCTGGTGCATAATTTACGCAAAACAGATTCTAACCTACAGTTTAACGTGAATTCTGAACCACTCACAAACATCCATCATACCACCAGGATTTGAACCTGAAGCCTGGTACCAAAGGCCAAAGCGCTAGTCAATTGGCCATCAGGCCGCAGCTAGCTTGTAGGAGTTCTTATGCTCAAATACGCTGGTGGCGTCTGTTGAAGTTACTGCTTTCAGAAACAAGGTAACTCGATGGCAATTGTGGCAACGCATATATCGATCATCATGTTTTCTGATGATAGTTTTCTATGTTTTTTACCACTCGAAATGAAAATGTACAGTAATTACGCCTATCAGGTCTCCTGGAAGGTAAGATCCTTACTTCATCCTTATAATCATCCTTTCATCATCCTAATTTCATCACCTGTTGGTGGCTTGTTTGGGGCACACATAAGTTGAATACGAGGACAATCGATTCTTATTATATAAATCATAATGTACTGCGATTTAAGAAAATACAGCCTGCCTATAAAATAAAGCAATAATTTTTCAAATTATGTCAAGGAAAAAATAGAACCCATATGATATATTAAAATATATGTATACGATATATAAAAATATATCTTTTAATAATTGGCCTAGGTAGTCAAATAATAGGTGGCTCATGGTATATTTTTAAGTTAAGAGAATTTGTTTAGAAGCTTGCTATGTGACAAGTGAGCCTTATATATCAGAAAGAACTTCATAAATCTGTATGCCAGAAGTTTCTTCCATTTGGTTCTATTTCAAAGGAGGGACATATAAACCTCTTAAATGCCCTACAATTTGTGTTAACATCAGCTGCCAACGACTGTCCAACGGATAATCTTTTTGTAAACTTCGTTAGTTTCGCGAGCTAAAGACAAGTAAATTGAAAGTTAAAAAAATAAACTTTTTTTTTAACAGATATAGCTTTAAAAGAAATTATGTAAGAAGTTCTACTGCTAATTGAAGATTAGAATTGATTATTACTTATTTAAATTGTTATCTGATTATGAAAGAGGCTTTTATTCTGAGGATATATGTTATGAGCGAACTTTGCAAAGCAAATAATAATAATAATAGTAATACATAAAATAAAAATTAATAATTTATGAAATTAAGCCAGGTTTACTATATTTTAGAAGGATTTTGTCAATTTTGACTGATTGTTTTTTCTAAATTTTTCTAGAAACAACTACTCAAAGACGATGAGAATTATATATTGCCTATTTAAAACAATATTACATGATTATGAGTGTGTCCTGTGAAGAGATATAATAAGCTTACAAAATCAGTTAAATGGCTAATTATTCTCGTGCTTTGAACTTTGCATATTTAGTAATTTATAACAGTGGGCTATTTGCAAATAGAACGATTTAGATTTTTAATAAATATGTTTTAAAAGCAATTTTTTTGATTTTGAGATTCCAATCACCAAAGTGTAAGCGGATTATCGTTACAATATTTTCTAGTAGATCCTTATAGAAATTTTGTTTTACCAGTTTAAATTCACATATTTTCTAGCGTTCATGAAAAAGATTTTATTCTCTAATATATATATAAATATATATTTTCTAGATATATATTTTTCTAATCTCATTTGACAGAGCTTCTTTTCAAAACAGTCTAATATAAAGAAACGAAGTCCGAAACCCTTTTCCATTGAATGTAGACAAAGGAGCGCAGATCTCGTCTGGAAAGGAAACGGTCTCTGTTGCGCCGAGATAGCAGAATCTTCTTGGGGGACTCGGAGGGATGGACAAAACACACTTGGCGACGCATCTTTTGCTTGTTGCTGTCCTTCTTTCGAAAGGGATTCTCGTTTTCTTTTCTGCAAGATTATCAGAAAGCAGATGGAAGAAATATATTTTTCCTTCTTCTTCTAAAAAGGGATTATATCCATACGGGGATTTAGATATACCCTATTTCTCAATATCTTTCATTTTTGAAAAGTAAGATTAAATAACAAACAAACATGCCCTCTATTCGTATTGTTGGTTAGCTTTTAGAAACAAGAATTCAGAAAGTGTGGCGAAAGAAGGCGATTTAGAAAGAATGTAAAATCTGAGAATGTAAATGTATATTGACTGTCAGTATCTGATTTAAGTTAGATTATCATGCCTTTTTACCTAGAACACGCAAATGTGGTGTAGTTACCCCTAAAAATTATCCTGGAAGCAGTATCCTTCCTAAATCATTCATGAAGCGGATAATACTTGTTAACTTATCTAATAAATAGCCTAATTACCTAATATCCTAACTTAGGGTTTAGTGCTTGTGCAAACGCCCAGAATGTGAGTCGATACGACTTCTCAATCATTTGTGGTGTGCGTTGCAGCCACTGCTTTGAATAAGGAGACTCAGAGTGAGTGTAATAAAGTGGCTGGCATCGATATTGCCTAGAAGTTGTGGCACAATTGAGGAAGAGAGTAACAAGACACAGAATCTACGAAATTTACTGAGTTGTTGAAAAACTAATATCATAAATTCAAACAATACTATAATAGTATGCATAAAATGATTTAAAAAAAAACAATTGGAAAAACAATTGATTTCTGAAGAAAAAGAAATTGAGAAGTGACTGAAATAAGAGAAAAAAAAAAAACTTTGATGAGATATTAAAAAACAAAATTTCCATTATGATTCGAATTTGTATTCTTCAATATTTTTAAGCATTTGACATATTTAAAAGAGAATACATGATAAACTGATAAATAAAGGTGAATATTATTAGAATCAGATATTGTAAGTCACTCTAGTTCAAAAAGTTTGAAGACAAATTTTCATACAGTTTATATTTCACAGAAATTAATTGGATTATTTGTAAGGCAAACTTTTTTCACGAGCTTATCTTTACACTTTTTTTACAGACTATTTTTATTTTTTACAACATGTAATAAAATCAATAATCAAAATATGCTAATTATTTGTTTGACCCTATTGATGAATTTTGAAGGCGTTCAATAATTATTCTTTTATACCAACCCATTTATTTTCGAGGCATACATTACTAGCAACAAGAATTAAAGTATAATTAAGTAACAAATATAATTAGCAAATTTACGACTTTATGCTTTTCTAAAAGGCAAATTCATTGATGAATTTTTAAGATTAAAATATTTACAAAGTTATGTTAATTATCTCAATACATAGAACCATTATGTTTGCATTTTAAATACTTTCGGAATCAGATATTGTACAGTTTGAAATGTTACAAAAATGTAAATAATCATAAGTTATTGTTTAAATCTAAGAGCAAAACAACTTTAATTTATTTTCGAGAGTTATTTCAATATTAATCCTCAGATCGTGAATCTGCTTCAAATCGATCTATAAGAGAAATTGTCTCGTTTCTTGGAAAAGAAATTCCTAATCCTTGTAGGGAGAGCGGCAGGGGACGGGTTCCGCAGAGTCGAATACCGCTGTTATATTTTGGGATGCAGGATCATTTGACATATATCAGTAAGATCTAACCAATTATAGAAATTAAAGACACAAAGTCCAAAAGTAAGTGACATTTTTGATGAAATTTTATAATGTCCACTTATTTGCAACCAAGATGGAAGCAGAAATCGAGGAAAAGAAATTGCAGAATTCAAGAGGATTCCAAAAAGACCAAAATGTATATGTAGACAGATAACATGATATGGAGTTGCAGTTTAGAGGACACGAAACCTGACGTGCCACTTTTGCCAAATATTGACGACATCATTGAGCCATTGTATATAAGTGATGTGGAGCATGTTATAACTGCAGAAAAGCCTGTAGATGTTAATTTCAAGATGGTCAGTGCATAGGAGTATCGTTTTATTTCAATAAATACTTACATTATCCGTTCGTTCTTTTGACTTTGTTTTTGACCCTGTTAATCTGCACTCATAACTGATTTCACATATTTAGACAACTTCATAGAATAAAGTACTGTGTTCTCTTAATTTTATTTTTTAACTAAAATTTAGTAGATTGTTTTATTATTTGTCCGTTATATTGTTTTAATTCATTCTATTTATTGTGCAAAAGGCTTTTTTTGTTGATATACGCCAAACGCGAAATGTACGAGTCCAATAACAATAATCAATAAATTAGTAACATTAACTTATAAAAAATAATAGTATAAAAGGAAATGATAATTAAAAATAATAAATAAAACAATATAAAACTAAATAATAAAACTAAACCAAGTGTTTAATGTTGGCAACACGCTTGGCAAGGCTTTGGCCAATGTTAGCTGATTGATTTTTCTCGAAGATGCGACAAAAGACGAGTCGAAGAGAATGATTTGCACTTGCCTAAGGAAAAACAGTCCCGAATGCTTAAAATCAATTAGTGAATTCTATGAAGACACATCCCAGGTCTTTAAATGTCTATTGATTTAGTCACTGCCCTCCTGAATTGAACCTGGAAGAATTTATCATTGTGCTTTGTTTGCAAATGATTCTTGATTCTTTTACGACCTGTTTTATTTGCAGCTGGTATCTACAATTAAGAGTTTTAATGCATAAATGATGTGGTGCAACTGGTATATGCGATTAAGAGTTTTAATATATAAATGATTTGGTGCAGCTCATATGTACGATTAAGAGATTTAATATATGTATATAATGTGGATGTGTATATGTGATATATATATGATGTGCAGCATGTATATACGAGTTTTAATATATATATGACTTTTTTTAATTAAACGAATTAGTGGATTTTAGATGTAATATTTCCCTGTAGGTTCGGATGCAATATTTCGCTGTACCCTGTAAATTTGGCTTCGGAATTTTTAACACTCATATTTGCAAGTATTCGAAAAAAACACATTTTCTTCTCTCAAAAATATATTATACTAGATTTATTATTCTCTATTTTCAGTTTTGTAACTCTTCTTTTCAAAAACAGTCTAAGATCAAGAAATGCGATCTAAAGTCTGTCTCATGGGGAGCAGAAATCCTTTCCATTCAATGTAGACCAAAGGACACACATCTCATTTTAAAAAGAAACGGTTCTGTTGAGACGAAATAGAATAATATTCTATGAGGTCTCACAGGGATGGGCAAAACATACTTTGACGGATCTTTTGCTTGTTGCTTTTAAACAGATTTTTTCGTTCTTTCCAGAAAGTATATCAAAAAGCACATGGACGAAAGCGTTTTGTCTCCTTTACTATAGATGGATTTTTCCCTCTGAAAACCAATTGAATCGGGAGTTTTGTAAAAAATACTGACTGGATCAATTCATTTTAATGTATCGCGAAGTTGTTCAGAGTGGATATAGTGCATTAATTTTTCTCTCTAATAAGAACTATAGTTTTAGATAGTTTTATAAAGAATGTGGGAAGGAATGAGTTTTGAAAATTTGTCATATATTAATGCTATATATGAGGGAAATATATGGTACCACCCACTCAGCCACCCCCTCCATCCCAAGGACAGCAGGTATTCTAATCAAACACACGCGGAACAAATCAATTTTCAATAAAAAAAAATTTAACTTTTGTGGATATATTTCATCTATTTTTCCTTCTGAAATGAATTAAAATTTTTAATTAATGAGGATTGAAATCATTTTTATTTTAAATAAAATTCCACCTATTTACACCGCTGCTAATTTGTTGGTCAAGCAGTAGCTTTAATTCTTGATTACATTTCTCAATGTCATTTGAGGAAATGTGTGAAGATTATAAGCCGCATATACTTTTACTATATGTCCACATACCGAGCGAAATGTTATAAAGATACTTATATTTATAAAACCTTCTACCCAGAAAGGATAGATCCAGAAAAGTATATTTTTTAAGTAACTTCATTTAAAACAAAAACCGAACAGAAAAAAATTTATATGAAATGCATTTTATGGAAAAAGTGGTGAATCTAAAGTGTATTTACGGCTTTAAGTTTGTACATGCGGTTTCAGTAAACTACTAAGCCCAAAAAGTAAAAACAATTTTCAATTTAAATTTCCCTGTGATATGGAATTTCAATTTTTTTTCTTTTTTAGGTTGTTGGCACTGTTCTTCCATCTGTGGGAAATTACACGTCAAAATATTCATTAGTGTGTGAGTTACGCTCGGCTTTGTGAGACGCTAAAACTGATTCCGGAGATTTTTGAAATGTCTGAATGAATTGAGCAAAGAACTTGCATTCAATTTTGTTTGCGGGAACGTATAGAATGCTGCAGAAGGCAACTACTACTCATTTACAACAACATTCCGTCATACATCAAACTATTCTCCTCAGAACATAAATTACTATTTATTTGAATACGAAAAATTGTCTCCTTACATATCACAACGACACAACATGAGAATGAAATAAATGTAAATTATCATATTGCTATAGATTTACCACTCTTTTTATAAATTGCATTTTTATAAATTTTAATTTTTTTATCACTTGCGGCTTTGCTTTTGAAAATAGTTTTGAATAGTGGTATTTTATGCATGCATCTTGTGTGGGACATTAACACATTTATTAAAATTAACACATTTATAACCTTTTCTGTAATAGAAAAAAAAAATGAATAAGTTACTGTTACCTTTTCAATCGGAGATTTTAGTGTTAAAATAAAAAATAAAAATACTTCCTGACTATGAAATTTCATGTTCTTTTTAGGTGAGGTTATTTACATCACAAAAGTGAAGTGACAGCTTCTTGATGATGATTTGAGTTTTGGTGAAGCTCCATGGCTGCGCAACAGCCGTTAGCTTCTATCTAGCTTCTTTGAAGCATTCTGTTCTTATAACTTTTTTCTGAGGGCCTGAATGGTCGAGTGTCTGGCGCTCGGTGTCACAGGTTTCAGGTTCGAGTCTCGACGCACCATTGATGTTTGTAGTGGTTTATAATCCATTTTAAATCATAGGTCCCGGTCTAATATAATCGTAGAGCGTTGTCTTGAAGTTTAGTCAGTCTTCAGCCCTCATGATACCACGCTAAAATGAAGCTGCTGCATATTACTCTTAACCATGGACATCGCCTGCGACGGTGTCCTGTGGACCTGGTGTAAGATTTCCTGCACCAGGGGGATTAGTAACAAGAACACTTTTTTCTGTAAACCCTTATTCGTTTCTGTAATTCTGTTATTCTCAAAAGTAGCAGTAAATGTAATTATTATTTAAACCCGATATACAGTGAAACAGTAAACATCCGATTCAAAAGCGGAAATTGACGAATCAATTGCATGTTAGGGGTGTTAATCAGTCACATGCGAAACAAAAAAATTTTCAATAAAAAAATGTAACAGTTATTGCGGATATATTTCAACTATTTTTTCTTCTGAAATTAATTAATTTAAAATTTTAATTATTCAGAATTGAAATCATTTTTATTTTAAATAAAACTCCACTTATTACACCGTTGTGTTTTAATCCGTATGAATTGCAGATTGCTAACTTCTAGTGTGGGGACTTGATAGACGAGTGAGTAGCGCTCTAGCGCTCAGTACCACAGGCTTCGGGTTCGACTCGGTGGCGCCATGGATGTTTGTAGTGGTTGGGAATTCACTTTAAACCGTAATGACCGAATGACTAGCGCTCTCATGTCACAAGTTTCGGGTTCGACCCCCGGCGTGGCATGGATGTTTGTAGTGGTTTGGAATCCACTATAAAAACGTCTCGAAATCTATCAGCAGACGACCTTGATTAACACTGAGGTAAATAAAGGGAAATTATTCCATTTAGATTAAAATTAATTGTGCATCTCATATATCAAATAATTTTTGAATATGTGAATGTTTAAGAAGATGTTGCTTAAAATAATAAATTTGATAGATAAAATTAAAATGAGATTTGTAACTGTATTATCAATAGGAACCTATGTCAACTTATATATCTATCAATATCATCTATATCATCATGACTATATTACCATTAGTGTAACCGAGTTTTAATCAGAGAATTAAATTACAAATTTTTATTACATTTATTGACACAAGCATTCTCAAAATCTTTGGAACTTATTGATGAAGCTTTTTAATTATGATAATAATAAATTGTCTTTTGCGATTTGGATTTTTTTAAAGTTTTGAATTAAAGCATGAAGAAAATTGCTAAATAGTATATCTAGAGGAATATCGTTAATTGCTATATTTTTTTACAGTGCTATTTGCCATTGAAGTATTTTTTCAATCAGTAAAAATTAATCTGAATTATAAATGAATGTATATACTTTTCTCTGCCAGTGAATGTAACGAAGAAAAACTCTAGAAAGAAGAATGATTTTTTAAAGAAGTTAAACATTGGCTATGAAAATGAAACGAGAGTTATTTATTTATTGAAGTTGTGAAAATTTATACACTTTTAGTGACGACGTATTTGTG
This sequence comes from Caerostris darwini, assembly GCA_021605075.1. NCBI lineage: Eukaryota > Metazoa > Arthropoda > Arachnida > Araneae > Araneidae > Caerostris > Caerostris darwini. Next base: position 1,313,088 of record BPLQ01007175.1, on the reverse strand, counting down.
AAAGAATATATTTGAGATGTCACACATACACTTCCTTTATTCTCAGAAGTGAACCAATTAAACAATATCGCTATCAAAATATATTTTGTAACGATTTGTAAGCTGGTTGATAATTTGAATATTTAATTGAAAAGTAAAATTTTGTTTCACAGAATGCTCATATGCCAATGTTATATTACAACCTAATATTTTTTATACAAGGTTTGATTTGGTTTGTCGCTCTACTGTCATTTTTTTGCACACTTAAGGCTAATTAGACTGAGGCTTACAGTTTAGCGTGGATTCCGAACCACTAACAAACACCCATGCCATTGCCATTTTATACAAGGAGTATAATTTTGTGGTAATTAAAGAATTACTAGAATACAAGACACAAAAGAATCGATGAAATTTACTACATTGAAAAATTAGGAGTGTAAATGGGCCTGAATAGCCGAATGTCTAGCGCTCTGGCGCTCGGTGCCACAGGTTTTGGGTTCGAGTCTCGGCGGTGCCATGATTGTTTGTAGGAGTTCGGAATCCACTTTAAGCCATAGGTCCCGGTCTAGAGCGTCACGGAGAAGAAGTAAGACTTCTACCTACAGGTGCTCCATCAGAACAGAAGCTGCACCCCTCTTCCCTCCTTTCATGAGGGATACGACAACAACAACAACAGCGTAAATTCGAGCAATATACAATAGTACCATTGAAGAAAAATATGTGAGGTGACAGAAATATGAGAAAAATCTTTGATGAGATATTAAAGAAAAAAATTTAAATTGTGATTGGAATTTGTATTTTTTTTAAATATTTCTAAGCATAAAATAAATCACGTGGTAAACTGACGAATGGAGATAAATATCTATAGAAGCAGCGAGATTAACATCCACTAATTAAAAGGGCTTCGAGGACAAATTTACGTACAGTATCTATTTCGCAGATGTTAATTGGTTTGGTTGCGAGGCAGAGTTTTTGTTACTGGCTTATCTTTACACTTTTTATACTGACTTGTTTTATTTTTTTCAACGTATAATAGAACCAATTACCGAAGTTTGCTAATTATTTCCTTGACCTTATTGGTGAATTTTATAGGCGTTCGATAGTTTTTTTTTAATACCAAACTACTTATTTTCGAGGCAGAAAATACTAGCAGCAAAAATCAAAGTATAAATAAATCACAAATGTTAAGAGATTTACAGTGTTATATTTCTTTAAAAGGTAAATTTAATGATTTGAAAGGTTTTTTAATTTAAAATATTTACAAAGTTATCTCCACATAAAGAATAACGCTTTTTCTATTTTAAGTATTGTTATAGTTGTTACCTATGGCTTTATTCAATTCTTTCTATTAGCTCACACTCACCCTATATATATCTTGTGCAAATTTTCAATCGTTCATAAAATACTTTTTATTCATCCACTCGAGTTCAAGTACATTTTTTTGAACTTGTAGTAGAGGACACTTGATGTTAATACAGTTTTTCAAATATTAATTCAGTAATTAAATTTAATGAATTAATTTTAGTTTTTGTTAGATTTAAGTTGCATATATCTATTAATAGATGGCGCCAGATAAACTTAAAAAAATGAATGCAAATTATTTATAAAGGACTTTCTACAATATAGTGAAAAAAAGTAGGGATTGATGTTAAATGTTTTTTTTTTATATTACTTGTTAGAACTCAATCTACACAAATTTTTTCACTTACCATAGAAACAAAACAAAACAAAAAACACATAAAAACAAAATTACAAAGGAAAAAAAACCTGACAATCGTAACAAAAGCGACCAAAAGGCCTTAAAAAGTTAAAAGCAAGTTAAATGTTCTAAGGACAAAAATTTAAAAAGTTAGTAGCATCATAATAAAAGTCTGTGTGATCAGGACATGTTTTCTCTGGCCCTCCAGCAAAGTGTACACAAATCACCACTCTATTATAAGTTAGAGCTCAATTTCGAGCAAATAAGTAGATGGGCCTTATTAATTTCCTCTGTCTCTCTCCTACTTAAAACACATATATCAGAGATCATAATCCTTATTTTGGCCTGATGTTCGCCCCGGCAGTCGTGACCTGTTCTTAATCTAACATTTGCAACAGACACTTTGCGAGTTTTTCCACTCAATTTTTTTCAGTCGTCCGAGACTTTTCCTTTGGTGTTAGGTAATAATTCACTAATATATGATGACTTAAAATTTGGTCTCGTATAGTTTTTCTAAAAGAGTCAAGAGGGATAGGACACTATTTTAAATATTTTCGGGTTTAAATATTGAACAGTTTGAAATTCTACAACAATAGATACTAATAAACCTAACTATGGTCGAAATAGAGATGAAAGGATGTTAAATACTCATGTGTACCATCTTAAAACATAATGTTTTATTTTCTAATCCTTCTAATATATAGGTAAATAGCATTTAATTATATAGTTTTATGCGCAAAATTAAGTTTATTTTGAATATTAGCTACGTGAGATATTTTGACGTAGTACGAGAGCCATATTCTGACTTATGATATGCGTGGTCCCATCACTTTAATGATGCGTGATATTAGTTTAGGATTTTTTGAAGAACAGTTCTTCAGTCATGTGTGGCATAAATTTTCCTCCAAGCGTCTTTAAAAGTATCACAAAATGCTTATACCCTCTGTGGCAATTGACATCACATCTTCTCGCTACAGAAAATAGCCATCATGGCATTCAAACTTGCATTTTCTTGGATGGCAATTGCGAACTTTACCACTGGATCACGAGTAGGACGAATTGACTACAAATTGAATGAAAGTTTAATCTTTTACAAGAATGAGTGTTGGCATCTATATTCTTCATTTTCTGAGTAAGACAAAATTTAATTGAATTCAGTCATACACTTCAGAACCATTCTGAATTTACTAGAATTAAGTCGCGGGTTTTAGAGTTGCAATAAATTGAGCGAATGTAGTCATTTACATTTAGAGTCCTCCTGTTGTTTCTTATCTTACACAGTTCAGTCACATTAATGTGACCACCACCTACTTTCGACGTCAACGTGAAATAACCAATCCCAAAAGGCAGGCGGCAGCATATTGCTGTGGAGTGTATATAAAGAATTCCACTTATTACAACATTCCACACTCCACTTAAAGCCAGAATATACTAGAGTGTATATTCTGGTTTTTGACAGGTGTTCACATTAATGGGACTGGACTGTGTATTTCTAGCATCATCTAGACCAAGTCCAAGCAGTGCCTTCCGGGCAATTGGCACTAATTTAATGAATATCTCCTGTTACAATTAACATATCTCAATATTTTATTTTAAATAAATTACCAGATTATAATCAAATAATCAAATAAAAGTATTTATTATCCAATACTAACCAAATAGCACTTTCCATTTCCCCCAAAAAAAAAGTATTCACACTTTCTGCAGCAAAATTCATGGCAGGCTGTCAAAGCAAAAATAATGTTCCTTGTTTATCTAAACCTCAGAACTCTTTCCTGTGGGAGGCAGGAAAATATCACTTCCCTGCAGTTTAGCAAACCACAACCCCAATTTCAAAATGGCGGGAAAGAAAGAACACCTCCCCGCAAATGCGATAAGAGTGGGGCAGTGGGCCCTTCCCCCCAAGGGGCTTCGTAGCGCAGGTGGTTGGTTCCAGATAAGACGAAGTTTGTTGTGTTTTTGTGCTGCTGCTGGTGTTTATCGATGAGAAAGTTTGTGTGCCCATAAAAACCAGCTCATGTGTATGCGATTTTACTATAAAAAAGGAAATAAACCATTAGATGAAAACTTCTTCAAAATGTTCTTCGAAACTTATTCTGTATACTTTCATAGCTTTTATATAATTTTCATTTCATTTCATACTAATTATTAACTAATGCATGACTTTTTGTTTGATTAATAAGCATTGATTAGAAAGAGCTTAAAAATGCCTGTTGGATAAGCATTGGGTTTTTAAAAGGAAGCAGTTCGAAAGTTTCTGTCAGTTTGAAGCAATGCAAAAAGCGATGCAATGCCGAAACTTCTAGGATTGAGCTCATTTAAATCGACCAGAAAATTATTACATTAGGTTGGATTAGGTGGATAATACATACTTCCATGTATTATCTCCCTAAATAATCCTCTTAAATTTTTTGTATTTGTTCAGAATTAAGGATGAATACACCTAGTGATTGCTTTCTTTGCTGAAGAGGTTAAGATAAATCTGTCCAATGCAATTGCTTGTGGCTGGGGGATTGTTTTTCAGTGGATTCCCAGCCATTACAGGGTGCTTAGAAATGAAAAGGTCGACATTTGGCCAAAAATGGTTGTAAATTACCTCAGCCACAATTTCCATTATCCTTTCATCAATTTAGTTCTGAGGTAAAGAAGAAAATAGACAGACCCTTAAAACAAATTTGCAAACTCCTTTCAGCTGATAAAAAGTGGAATATACATATTTCATCTCCCATCCCAATGGACTTGCGTTCAGTTTTTACAGCAAATTTCTGACTCTCGGCAGGACATGATTCACTTGCACCACATTGGTATAGCTACTAATGATGTCTGTCCTCTGTGCTCGTCAGGTGAAGAGATGGACTTTTTTACATTTGACAACATGCACTGTACTTGATTTTGTTACTTTTAATTCTGGCAACTTTACCAAGGCTAAATTTTATTGGGCTGCTAGAGTTCTTATGACGGATATTGCTACAATTTCATATAGGAAAAATAAGAATTAAGGATTATCTGATACGGATGGAATCTTTTGCGCACCTTGAGTCTCTTATATATGGGGTTTCCCAAATGTATGTCACGGCACCTTGGAGATGAAAAGTACCAGAAGGCTCTCATGATCTCTAATATTCTAACTTGTCGCAAACAGCAAAAAGAGTAAAAAAAAAATTGTTACTTAAAAATAGTTCTGTTCAAATTTTCCCATTCCTACTTGTAACATTTGTGTTTAATAAACATTTTCCTAAATAAGAAGAAAAAAAAAAAAGGTGGTGATGATGATAAAAATCAATCCAACAAATTTATTTATCAAAATTTTATTTAAAAAGACATTAAAAAATGTGACCGATAATATGTGGAATACATTATTCATAGGATCATCGAATGGCTCTATCACGAGAAGTACTTTTCCTCTATTCTCTACAGCTTTAGCGCTCATTTTTCTGACTCATTTCAGAATCACTCAGTTTATGGCAATTTTAACTCGCATTTAAACATATTTAAACTATGTTCAACTGATCTGTGCATTGGTAAGGTAGGTGGATTACTGAATATCGATCCCGTTGTTTTTAGCTACTCCAGGCTTGACGATCCTAAAAATTTCTTTAAGGAAGAACCAACACTACACAACATTAAATAGTGACCAAGCTTTTGTCAATTTGTTAAGAAACCTGATTTTACAGTGTTTTGTAAATTTGCTCATTTTTACTTTGATGCTTCTTAACTTCCTCCTTTAGATTTGTTTTATTTTATTTTTTTGCAATGTATTATATTCCTTTACATATACCGTTGATCTGATATTTTTATTATTTTGCCATTAATTTGTTAGTTACTCATTTTTGTAAGCTTCCTTGAGATACTTTGTGGTGCACAAGATTTCTTGTAAACTTCAATGAGAAAAATATATGCATAAAGATAAAATCTATTCTAAACTCAAATATCATTTTTTTAAACAATACTTCGTTAAAAAAATTATATAACTAAAATAGATATTTTTTTTTATTTTAAGAGCCATTTTAATCATGCAAACCCTTAAAAAAATGTGACTCTTTTTCGTTTAATTTCTCTTTAAATGAATCTTATTTGCATCGAATGTTGTTCCAACTAAAACATTATCAATTTTAGAAAATTTTTTATAATGATAGTCTTCTTTTGCCAGAACCTTACATGGGGATAAGGTTTTTCTTCTATTTGTAATAAATAACCTCCTAGAAATTAACATGATAACCGACCTATAAAAATGTAATGAAATCTTGGCGATATTGTCTTTCACTAAAGTTGGCGATATTTTAGTCTTCTGTTTTTCTTAATTTATAATTTTATAATTATAGAATTATTAAAATCAAATGAGGTCATACAATGAAATTTAATCCATATTTCCTTGAGGTATATAAGAATAAAATAAATAGAACAATTTGTAAAGGAAACTGGCACATTAATGCATAACTAAGAAATACTATTAAAATCCTCTCACTTTATTTAAATTTCATTTCTGTTTTTTTATGCAATTTGCAGCATTAATAACGAAAATAAAGAAGTCTCTTTCTTTAATAAAAGAAAAACGATTGACAGAAATCTTACTTAAGAAAAATTTCACTTAATGATGGAATTATTGCTTTTCTTTATAAATTTTCTCATATAAATTCTTTTTATTTTGCTTTTAAACATTTATCTGGAGGATCCATTTATTATCAATAATCAATAATCATTTTAATGATAGAAGGTTAAGACTTCCATTGAAAACCATTCCTAAGTGCAAACAATATATTGAAACCAAAAGCATTTTCTCATAGATGCTCTTATATTAACGAAGATTTTATTTATTTACTTTTTTGTTGTTTAACATTTAACCAAAAACACTTGCGCATGAATGTTCTTTGTTAATGCAAAACATTTTATTTCCAACATTTTTATGGCAGATTCAATTCTCATCAGTCATCAATAATCCTTTTAATGATTTTTAAGGATAAAAGGTTAAATCTCCTACAGAACATCAACTCTACATACGAAAAGATTATTAAAACCATATCCCCTTTATCATAAATATTCTTATGCTACTGTAGAACATTTTATTATTAATTTACCTTTCAATATTTTTATGGCAGATTCAATTCTTATCAGTCATCAATAATCCCTTTCATGATTTTTAAAGACAGGAGGTTAAATCTCCTATGGAACAACAACCCTTATGATATGAAAAATATTCAATTATATGAAAACAAGTATTATTGTACATCTCTTTTATGTTTTCATTAACCTCTTTAAACCTCATTCAATCATTTTTATGGAGAAAATGAATTTAATTAACATCCGACTGCAAATTTCTCTATCAATTATTGATTTAGCACGTTTTTATGAATTTTTTCAGCGGCAATACCTACAGAAAATGTGAGGAACACTTTTAAATAATAAAAAAAGCATGAATTTAAGAAATACTTGTTTTCTTTATTTCTGAAATACATTTTTCATGTTTGTGTGGTTTCTGTTTTGGAATTTTAATCTTTTAAACAGAAATGACTTAACATGAGAAGTAAACTTTTGTAGCTGTGGACACAGAGAAAAAAAAATCGAATTTCTTTTGTAATAAAAGACAAATAAATGTTTCCTGTGGCGTGAAAGAAAACGCAAAAGTGAAAACAAAAATTCGCTTAGCAGCCTTTTTTTGCGCATTGTTAGAGATGAAAGACAACATGGAGGATGAATAAAAAAAAATGTTGCTTCTGTAAAAAAAAAAAAAAAAAGTATTTCTGAAAAGGTTTTCTTTTATTTCAGTTACATAAAATTGAATGAAAATCATATTTAAATTTGCTAAAAAAAAATGAAAACCGGACAAAAAAAACCTCGAAATTTTAATACAATACATTAAGCACCTTAGTTCTTTATTTCTTTATAAAAAAAGTATTCATGAAAATATAATATGCACAGTAAGCTGCATTATCTTGTAGTATTTATTAATAGATTTATTGTTGAGTTTGTTTTTAAAAATTCACTACAGTAAAAATAAAAATCCGATAGTACGCTTATTACGTTATACTTATTTTCAGCAGTCTATTGATATATTTTTGTATTTTATTATATTCATAGAAGATTCACTAAGAGTAATAAAGCATAGAAAAAAATTTCTACAGCTTTCCCTAAAATTCAAATAAGTGTATACGAAATAAGAATGTCTTATTTATAATAGAAAAAAGAGGCTTTGAAAAAAATTATCTAACGTACTAAATATAACTGTGTTTTCTTTCTAAAATGTTACATTTTATTTATTATGCATTAAAAGTAATAAAAAAAGAGTAATTTCTTCCCAGCCAACCGAGAGGAAAATAAAATTTTTCATCAAAGCCTTGTATTGAAACTGAAATTTTTAATATAATTATTTTTTTTATATTTGTAACCGTGCTTCCACCAACGCAACCATGTTTCCTCCTAAGCACTGCAAGAGCGCCACCTATGGCGTTCAGGTGAAATGGTCATTAGACATCGAGACTATCACCCGAGGGGAAGTATAGCACAAAGGCATTGAGAAACGTTTAGTTTACAATCTCTCATCCTGAAAATAATTATATTTAGAATAATCCTGGGTATTTTTTGGTCTACAGACTCTCACCCAGAGAGGAAGTATATTTCGCGATTCAACGTGTACCTGAATAACTTTATTTTCGGCCTAGAAGTGAAATCCTTCAACGAATCTTTAATTATGTGTCTTTAAAGGTGTTATTATTATATGCGTGTCGTGTTTGTGAGCGTGTAAATAAAGCTATGTGTTCTCGATATTGTGTCACCCAATTTCAATCCAGCTGCATAAACAACGACAACACTATATATTGCTTTTTTTTATTTTTTTTTATGAACAATTGACTTGTGAAAAACTTCTTCTTTTACACTTAGAGAAACTAAAGCAATTGCTTTTGTAAATTACTTCGCAAATATATTAGTTTTACAATAAGTTTAATAATATATTTATCAAATATATTGGTTACAGTTGGTTTTGAAAATATATTCTACATTTATAAAACCTAAATAATTATTTTATAAAATATTCCAGAAAGCATCTTTAAATAGTAACGTAACGTAACGTTAAATAGTAACGTACTAACGTAAAATTATTCAAACTCCCTTAATTTTTTTTTTTTTTTTTTTGCTTACTACTTAATTAAATTAGAACCTCGAAAAATTTATCTTGAAATAATAATGATTTTACATTTCAACACTAATGATTTGTTAATTTATTTTCACGGAGAATTCCTTCTTCTTCTTTTTTTTTTTTTTTTTTTTTTTTTTTTTTTTTTCAAAATGAGTGGAAGAAATAAGAAAATATGAATCATTATTTTATTTAAATAGCCAAATATTCTAGGTTAATTATTCGTAGTTGCTTAGAGAAATAAATTAACAATTTCTATAAGCGTAAAAAAAATTAAAGAGTCTCGATTAAACCATGCAGTGGAAATATCAACATATTTTGTTTTCTAAATTAATGACACATAAAAAAGAATGATTCTTCATTTAAAAACGCGTAGCTGCGAAGAATATTTTTTTTTTTGTTCTGGAGAAATCTCGCATCTGTTAAATTTTTTTTTCTCCATTGTAATACTCCAGTAAAAAGACCTTATTCCAGCTGAAACTTAATGAAGCAAAAAACTTCTTTTTTTGCTGATTAATTCCTTTCTTTCGGCAGAAAAGTTAAATACATTTTTCTCTTTCCCGTTCTGGTTTTGACATTTTCTTTCCTTTGCACCACACCACAAAGACATTCAAAAATATTTTGTCCCGTAAAAGAAAAGTATAATGAATTGCATTCAAAATTTTTTCACGCAACAATATCTTTTGGATATACAGAATTGTGAAAACAAAACGCTGCACTAACTCACTATAAGTTGAAAGTGGACCGTACATAAACAAATCGATCTATCATGTATCTATTTCATAATACACTGCTTATATTAGACCTATAACGGCCTCAAAAAGTTTCATGGGCACACTTTAATTTTTACTTACAAGCACTATATATATATATATATATATATATATATATGCTCTGATTATTGTACAAAGAAATTAAAAATTAAAAAAAATAATCACAATTGTATGATTAAATTACAAATCCAAGACCAGTGATTCTTAAAGTTCTCGAGTCTACGTCAAATCTAATTGCCTGGTGTGCGGAAGATCTTAATTATGCTACTGCGGGATACATGAAGCCACAAGCAGACAGGCGGAATCTCCAGTCTATTCTGTCACCTCAGAGAAAAAAACCAAAACACTCTTTCTTCTTCTTCTTCAAAAAAAAAAAAACTTCCTTTAAAGACAATTCGTCGAGAGGGATGGGAGTCAAATTCTCTCACTTCTAATTGGAATAGACATTTCTCAGCTCGTATTCTATCAACCCAATATGATGGAAGAATTCATGCTATAGTTCATATTCAATCTGTAGTTGTTTCGATCTGAGATGGTCGCACACACACTTGCTAATTTTATGAGTCTCCTTATACATGAGTCACATTAGACATTAACCAACCACATCCAGTTACAATCCAGCTGCACAATCGACAACAAAAAAAAAAAAAAAAAAAAAAAAAAAAAAGATCCAACGTGGAGTCAACTGTACTTGCACATTACAAAGTACAACATATTTTACATTTATAAAACTTAAGTGACTATTTCATAAAATATTCCAGGATGTATCTTTAAATAGTAAACTAATGTAAAATTCTTCAAGCTCCCATAACATATTTTTTTTGCCTTCTACTTTATTAAATTAGAATCTCGAAAAATTTATACTGAAATAATAATGATTTTACTTTTCAGCACTAATGATTTGTTAATTTATTTTTCACGGAGAATTTCATTTTTTTTTCAAAAAGAAGGGGAAGAAATAAGAAAATATGAATCATTATTTTATTTAAATAGCCGAATATTCGAAGTTAATTATTTGTAGTTGCTTAGAGAAATAAATTAACAATTTCTACAAGCGTAAAAAAAAAAGGAAGAATCTCGATTAAACCATGCAGTGAAATATCAACATATTTTGCTTCCTAAATTAAGGATACTTAAAAAAATGATTCCTCATATAAAAACGCGTAGCTGCAAAAGACTATATATATATATTTTTTTTTGCTTTGCAGAAATCTCGCATCTGTTACTTTTTTTCCTCGATTGTAATACTCCAGTAAAAAGACTATATCCCGGCTGAAACTTAATGAAGCAAAAAACTTCTTTTTTGCTGATTAATTCCTTTCTTTCGGCAGCAAAGTTAAATACATTTTTCTCTTTTACGTTCTGGTTTTGACATTTTCTTTCCTTTGCACCACACCACAAAGACACTAAAAAATATTTTGTCCCGTAAAAGAAAAGTATAAAGAATTGTAATGAAAGAATTTTCACTCTATACATTGCAACAATATCTTTCGGATGTACAGAATTCTGAAGACAATGCAGCATTAACTATCTGACAAACTGATCTATGATGTATTTTTCCTAATATATAAGAACGTTAACCAAAGTTAACTAATTAATGCATTAATCCCATAAGCGTTTTAATATTTGGTTCAGTTTTTGTAGTAATTAAAAGCAAAAACAACAACAAAAAAATAAATAAAAACAGATTAACAGATTTGTAAATTGAAATAATGGATTAATTAAACAAATTTAATTACGAAATTTAATTAACAAATTTCCTAATTAACTCTTATCTGTATTTGGAATCATAGATTATAGTTTTCGTTCGTCTGCTAAAAATGAAATCTCTTCATTATAGCTGAGTCTGTTTTTCATAACACATAATGAAGTCTGCCGTACAAGAATTCGTTTGCAGAAATTCTCTACAGAAATACATCTAATGATGCAAAAAGCATATGACAGCAATGTTTTATCATACTAATCAATAGTATTTCAGTCCAATTTAAAGGAAAGGTGGGAGGGAGTGTTTCCTTTTTTAAAATAAAGTGGTAAAGATGTTCCAACTAGCCTATTGCCTGACATTATGACAGTTGCTGTTACTGTTTGGAAATATCTATAGGTAACAATGCATAAGACAAATGCCTCAATTTCTTTTGACAATGCCTTCATCATTGTCTATAATATTTTGAGTATAGAAATCGTTTATGCGAGACGCGGGCGGATTCAGTGTTGTGGCTACCTTGTTTTTAAAAGCAAAGTTTGCCTTTTTTTTTTTTTTTTTTTTTTTTGGAAAATTCGTTAAAACAATTTTGGATCAAGAGTGACGCAAAAGGGTCTTAAAAACCTTTTTAATTTACAAAAAGATTAGGTCGTTGAGCAGTGCTTTTAATGCTAAGTGTCTGTTATTATACAATACACATCCGTAATTGTTGGATATAAATCTTATTATACATTTGTTTAACATTTTGAAATCAAAGAACAGAAGAAAAACATCAATAATCAAAAAGACTTAAAATCCCCGATTATTGCAATACGAGTATTAAAATCATTAAAAGAATATAAAATTTAGTGAAGAAGTCGCTAAAATGTTTAGGAAAGCTGCCATTAAATCTAATTGATATACAACGAATTATTAATATTCGTTTTTATTTTTGTGAATTAGCATTTTAGTGCATATTGTGTATTATAATTAACATTATTTATTTTATTTTTAATTACTTTGGCCTCATATTAAATCTTGGTATAGAAATAAGAAATTCAGATGTATGTATTTATGTTTAAATTATAGAATTAAGAAGCAATGCTTTTATAAAAGCAATAAAATTCATCATGGTATTAGTGGTATTCACAATTTACTGTACATGTTTTATGTTGTTTCTGTAATAAATTAATCATGTAACTTTTTCAACCATGCCCTATATAAAAGATGATTTCCTCTGCAAACGTAAACAACTTCAATGATTATATGATAACAATTTTAATTTTCGAACTCAGATCTGCTGAGTCTTCAGAAATAAAAGTATCAATTACTGGTACTTCAGTAAATAGTAGTTTATTCGAGCCTCGATTCGTGATAATCCAGGAAATTAAAGTAGGGATCGCCTTTCAAAATACAGAAAGATAGGGTACATTACACTGACTGCTTTGATAAGTTGACTACGTGCTAATCGAGTCGGCTTCGGCACGCTTTTCCTTCCCCTCTGTTAACTTGGATGCAGGGTAATAGTCCTGTATAATACTGAATCTATTACAAAGTCAGCCATATAAGTGAAGTCTGAGCCAAAGATAAAGTGTTTCATATAGAAAAAAAAATTGGGCTCTTAAATTCTGATTTGAGACTTTTTAAATGTGGGTAGGCGAAAATGTGGGTAGTTACTCTTCCGAAAAATCACGGCCTCATGGCCAATTTGCTAGACATTGGTATCACAAGCTTAAGGTTCGAATCCTGGGGTTGGCATGGATGTTTGTGAGTTGTCGGAATCCATGCTAAACTGTATAATTAGCTTCAAGTCTGCACAAAATTACCGTAGAGCAACAAACCAAGCCTCCGAAAAATCATTACTCCTTCCTTCTCTTGTTATCTTTTACAGAATATATTGTTATAGATTTATCAAGGAGGACCTTACCATGTTTTTTACAAGCAATTAGATAGCTTGAATGTTAAAATAGTGTCTCTTTTTTAATTTCGACAAGCGAAAACTTGGTAGAACTTTTCAAAGATTACTATTATGTAAGAGGAAAATATAGGACAGCAATCCTTAAGTAATCCTTAAGTTAAAAGTACTACTCGACAATATTACTTTATCTGTGAACCCTCAACGAATCTAATATCACTTCAATAAAGTTGTCAATTCATGAACTAGATGCTAAAAAGGCAAATGGAAAAGTAGGCAGCCATTAGGGAAAAAAAAGTACAAAAATTTAAGTCACCATTGACTGATTGACTCGAGAAATTCAATCTGAACTTAGAAATGGAGCTACACAAATTCCATTTTGCTGCATTTTAAACATATCATTCAAACTTGTAACAGATACTTGAGATTCCATCAAGAAAAAAATCGAAAAAGAACATTTTTGGATTTGAATTGTGATTTTCCCTTCCATAGGAAAATGTATAGATATGGAAGAAAACTCATTAGCGTTCCGCCCTTTCATGATTCTGGGCTGAAATTGAAAATTTTTAAATGGCTTTTCTTATCTTATTTTATTTTTTTAGATTGTTATATCCTAGAGAATTGAAATGTGTTCGCTCTACTTGATTTTTGAAGCATTTGCGTTCGATTTTCCAATACGTTTCTTCTTAAAGTTATCACGATATCATCCATAATGATGATAACAATAGTACATCGATTGAAGGATGTTTTGATTGCAATGATTACAGGATATAGCTTAATGATTATGATATTTATTGATAGCAGCGTTTGTATGTAATGTAAAAAAAAACTTTTTAGTTTTTTTGATTTTATTTAATATTATAACTTTTACTGGCATTTTCAAAAATTATTTCCTTATAAAATCACAGAGTAAGCAACATAATTATCATTACATTATTTCGAAATTCTTATGATATAATCATTGATCTGAAACATAATACAGCTAAAAAACAGTATTTCGTAATTTTGTGATATTTAATAGGCTTTGCTAAACAATGCATTGTATCAATTTACCCAACTCTTTGTAAGTTTAGACTTTCATAAAATAATAGTAAAGTATTTCTTTTCATTTCTGGCAATTAACACTTTTTATTTTAATGTTCATAACAAAATATGAAAACAATTTATTTATGACTGCTGATTCGAATTTGTGATTTACCTTCATTCTATCTGATCTTATATATTCTTAATAAATATACTAATTATCCTTTAACAGAAAAAGTTGCTTATCTTCCAGACTGAGTGTTGTGCGCAAGATTTGAATCAATAATGTCTTTAATAAGACGAGGAAGGATGTACTTATAGCTTACTGAGTTTAAACATGGTCACGTAATTGTAGTGGACTTTTAAGGAATGTATGCACTGTGCCTGAATGTTGACAGCAGTGGTCAGAGTTGGGAATTGTCTCATCCATGAACACACGACACTGAAATTGACAACCGCTTTGCGACTGTAGCACATATTACAGCATCTGCAGCAGAAATTTAAACGTTTATTGGCCGAAGAGTAACACAAAAATCAATAATGAATCGTTTACTTGAGCGACAGCTCGGATACACGAGTCTTGCAGAGTTCAAGGTACTAAATCCAAATTATCTTCATCTGCTCCAGATCTCATAAAAGGGTAAAGTGGAGGTCTGGTATGTCCTCAAATAATATCAATTTTTTCTTGGTGTTAGTGGTTGCCCTGTGTTGCTTAAAATGAGGGCAGATGAGTAAAAATGTGTCTGCTTCATAGACACTTTAGACTGGCAACCTGGAATTAGGATCTGGTGTGCAATTTATTACAGCAGGGACACTCACTTTTTTATTCCACAAACCATGACAACACATTTGTACGTCAGATTGGTGATTGAACGGATTGTGCTGCAATTTTTGTTCACTAATCCAAAGAGCGTTTTCCAACAGAATGATACTCGTCCCAATACCGGTGTTGCCCCTCAATGTACTCTACAGTATGTCTACGCGTGTCTTTGACATAGAAAATTACAATAATGAAATAATTATGGAACATTATTGGAGGACTAATACAGCCTATCCACAACAAGCACAACCTTTTTTAAAGCAACAATTCAACTTTCAATTCAAAATGAACTCAATTTTAATGAGTTCAATTTTTAACAATTCAAAATGAAATACAAACACGTGATTTGTGATGTTACATATATGCGTAGTGAGGATACCTAGCAATACATATTTTATATACATTTTAAAACACATAAAATTGCTACTTACACTCTTATTTAAAATGTAGACTATACCTGGTTTAGCGAATTGACAAAATATAAAGCCACCACTTGTTTAATTAGCATCTTTCAATCAGATTTATTAATAGGATGTAAAATATGTACTGGAGAAACTGAAGTACAACGTCTAGAAAGGGTCTAAATTCAAATAATACATTCCCTTTGTAACACTCGTTGGAAATATCGCCTAAAAAGGTATTAAAAATAAAAGAAACTAACTAATTAAATAAATTAACCATTGAAGTTGATCCTATTTGCAATTATCTACAATTTTATTTATAATATCAATTAGATCTTTTACACTTTCTATATTTCTTCAATTTATTGGAAGAGGTAGCCTATAATTGAATCAAACAATTTTATTAACCGCAGTAATTCAAAAATAAAAAATAAAATGAATTCCAAGTATTTTCTTTTTTTTTTCTTATGCTTCTGTTCCTTGTAGATATTTATGCGGGAGCTTACGAAAAATTCAATTTTGTTCCTCTTTCTCTGGAGCCAATCCGATTTATTTACTGATCCCGGGAAAACAATTTCAAAAGCCTGAAGGTTAACCAGCGGATTCAATTTCTTTTCGAACCTTTTGCGCATTCCTCCACTTGTTTCGCCAACAACAAAAACTCCAGAAAAAATAAAACCGGGTTTATCCAAAAACAAACAGCAAGAAATACAAGAAAGAGACGACACTGGCTTCTATTGACTTTGTTTGTGTATACAAGAGAAATAGAGGGTTGCCGAAAGCCTGTCTCTTTCAGAAATAAAAGATAAACTGTGACGAATATAGACACATAATAACTCATGTTCTATTTGCATGCCACGAGCATTCATCAATCGGGAATCGATACCCACTGAGAAGATTTTAGGCATAAATGGCCCACATTCATTGGAAAATATTCCGACCAGGAAGATGTATTATGGATGGGTAGAAGCTCGACATGTTTCTTGTTTCTAGAAACAATGACTATAATGTATATGACTAATGAATTCTAACCG
This sequence comes from Caerostris darwini, assembly GCA_021605075.1. Lineage (NCBI taxonomy): Eukaryota > Metazoa > Arthropoda > Arachnida > Araneae > Araneidae > Caerostris > Caerostris darwini. The sequence goes on along the minus strand of BPLQ01007175.1, from coordinate 1,296,634 downwards.
GTTCACGTTTTGCCATAGAGATTTGTATCGAAATTTATAAATGAATTAATGAAAAATTAGTTCATAAATATATAAAAGTTTATTATCAGTTCATAATAGTACAAAAATGGAGATGTTGAACCTAAAATACCTTTGGGAAGGTGTTTTTAAACCTCTACAAGTCAATCTTATTTAAATTGATCTATATTAATCTTAATTTCTATTAAATTTAGTAAATACTTTTTATTGTATACTAGTTATAATTTTATTATTTATTTTTTAAAGAGAATTCAAAATTTTTATTGGATTCTTTTAATCGTACGGAACAATACAGAATTAAATCCAAGACTTATAACTAACCGCTTTCTTTATTCAAATCTCAAACTTTTTAATTTTTATAATACAAATATAAAATTAAACAAATATCTCACGATTTACGGATGATATTCAGGGTAGATAGTGTGCCAGAGGACCAAGGTTCTGTTCTTGCTAAAGGTGTGCGTTACCATCACTGATTTAAAAAAAGAGTGGTTTCATTGAGAGTTTTAAGTGGCTTTAATGTTTTCTATGAAGCGTGCAATACGTACATACTGCCAATAACCGAAAATTTTCTTCCAGAAAGTATGAATTCTTTCTCTCTATTCTTTCCCACCACTATTATTTCCTCCCACTATTCGTGCATATATGCCATTGTAGTGAATAGTGTAACTCGTCATTAATTGTTAAAAAATTCAGAAATGGTGAAATTTATAAAATATGAATTTCCTTTTAAATGATGATTAAAATACTTCCTGAATATTCATATCTTATATGAATTTTTTTATTTAGAGTATAGTAATAGTTTTTTTTCAATGAAACTTGACTCCATGATGAAGAAAAATATGAAATTCTCTTTTTCCCTTTCTCAAATACCATTTTATAAAGTTTTGCTAATATTTTCTAATCTTAAGCCTTAGCAGTGTAATAAGCATAATGGTTTTTCAAATTCTAGAATAACTAAACAGAAAAAGCAAGAAACTTAATAAGCTACACTTTTAATAACCTTAATAAGCTACATGGAATCTGCCATAAATTTATAAAGTTTGAAACAAAATTAGGCTAGTTGAGACACCAACAAATAAAGTTATGGACAAAGTATTTCTGAATTTGATTGTGGAAAATGTGATGACAAAATAAATTTTTAAGTTAGGGATTTCAATACAGATTTGATAATATGTTTACTTTTGTCGAATTGTGTGTCGAGCCAGTCTCTTTGTTTCTGATGTCAGTGAAATTAAAGAATTCATATCTGCCTACTTCTGCGTCTCTGGTGTCTGTAAAATCAATATATCGCTTCGATAAAAAAAACATGAAATGATCTTTAGAAACATATGCATTTTCCAACTATTGTAACTAATTAAAAAAACTATTATCATTAACCGAGATCTGCATTTATAGCAGCATTTAATATTTTTTTGTTACCATTTTGGCCTTTTCTCAATTTCTTTGTTATATCGCGCATGATTGAAGGCAAGAAAAAAAGCGTGATATACTGAAAAGTGGCATGGTAATGGTTATCTGAAAATTTCCTTTTGCAGAAATCTTCACGTTGTTGTTGTGACTAATCTTCAGTCACAACACCAGTCAGTTCTGTCTGTTCACCGCATCAGTAGTCTACTCATGAAGGAGGGAAAGGGGGCAGTTTCTGTTGTGATAGAACGCCCATAGGTAGAAGTCTGACTTGGCTCCAAGTCGCTGAAAAAGGAGGACAGTACCTTCCGGGAAGACGTTTAGTGGGAACTACCCCGCTTTTGCTTATCGTATGGGAGAAACCCGGAAAATTCCACCAGGTAGTCTGACTCACGAGGCAAGTTGCTGAACATCCCAAAAGCCATTGAATTTTGAAGTGTCTACAACACTAACGTCAATGAATTGAACCGCAGTCTAAATTTTCACCAGCAGAGCGCATTGCCACTGAACCTTGAGTCGGACAAACTGCACGTGAAATACCATACGCTCGTTGCAAAGATGAGTGATATATCGAGAAGACGGTGTGCCAACACTTGGGCTTGCTAAATATTAATTTATGCTTTTTTTTTTACATAAATCGTATTCCTTGCTTCTTGAAAAAATTGCACAAACCAACGTGAACATTTGAAATTTTTATGTTAATGTTCTGAGACATTTCGAGCTCAATTAAAAATAATAATAGCAATACGGTAAGATATACTAGGCTTTCTAAATTTATGAACAGTGATTTATGTCTCCAAAATTGTGTAATAAGAAGTATAAATAATAATTCATAAAACTTACTTTTCAGATAGTAAATAATGTACATATAAATATTATTTATGTTTCTATTTGCAAATCCTAGAAAAATGCAGTTTTAAAATCATTTACAAATGCAGTTTTAAAATCATTTACAAAAGAGGACTTGTGATTATTTTTAGGCAGAGGATAATAAGAATTTACTTACTCAAAATATTTTTTGAAAGAAATGCTTTTTAAAAGCGTGTCTCTTATTTATGGAAAGTGATTTAAATTATAATCCCCCTTTTTTAAAAACAAATATGTTCATCTTTATTTTTCTTCCAAAGAATACAAAACTTTTTTTAAAAGTTCACATTTTCTTCCCCCAAAAAACTTCTCATTTAAAAAAACAAAAAACAAACTTAAGTAAACTGATATGAAAACTGGATACTTCGCTTAATAGCGTTCATTCATTCTGTAATAAAAATATCAGTAGCAGAGTCAAAACACATAAAGAAAGTAGAAATAAAAAGCACCGTAATCCCTTAAAATTCATTTCTTAAAACTTTTCTTCTTCTTTCCATTCGCTGAGAATCCTCTTCTCCCAAAAGTTCGAGAAGTTTTATGTTTGCATCCATTTTAATCAAATTCCGGTGACAGGTTTCTTATCTCTTAAAGAAATTTGTTCTGCGATGAGCTTTAAAATCAGATACTGGATTACGGATTTTTTTTTAGGAGGAAAGGGGGAGAGAATTCAACGAATAAAAATGTTTCCTACAAATTACCAAAATTGAAAAAAAGAAGAAAACTTTACTAATATTTATATATTTTAAAACTTTAAAAAACTCGTGCTCAACTTTTACTTGTCATGCATATTTTATGGCTGGGTCTGAAGTATTTTTGAAAGAATTCTCAAAGAAAGACACTTCCAAATTCTTTCATATAGGGGGTGGGAACTTGGGAAAACTCCCACCAGACCTCTTGGTTTTCTGTAAGAAATGCTCATATAAGCTGTAATAATCACCGCCGAATCTCCTTGTACTGAAAACAATATTGTACATCATCAGGGGATTTTACAAAGATTTTTGCCCGACTCGGCCCCTGATGAGCATTAGGCGGAGGTTCCATCCACTGGTGTCTTTGTTGTAAACACTGTTTCAAAAAATGAGGTGGCTCAATAGCGTTTGTGGTGTTCATAATCTTGCCTCGTTAATTGAACTACCAAGTGTAGATTTTACAGGTAGGATACTCCCATACTCCCATAGGATATATAAATGTATGATGTACAAATGTTTTTCCCTAAAAGTCCTTCAGGAAGGATCGTCCCTCCTTCTTTAGCCAAGTCAGACTTCTATCTACGGGTGCTCCTTTACCCCAGAAGCTGCCCTCCTCCCTTTCTCTCTTTCCTTAAGATTACATGGTTTTTTGGACTTGCTCGAGATGTTGTTGTCTACCAAGTGGGATAAAAAAAAAGATTTTTAATAGAACGTTCCGTAAGTGGATTAAAAAAATATTAAAGCCTTTTTGGACGATTATTGTGTTTTAAGTATAAAAAATATATTTATGAGAATAAGAATATTATTTAAGAAAGAAAGATAGAATAAGAAAAAGATAGAATAAGAAGACAGATTTTAAGATATAATAATAAAAAGAACATATTATTATGCATAAAAATAGACATAAGAAAAAGAAGCAGAATTATGTAATAAGTTGTAATACGTAATAAAGTTGTAATAAAGAACGTTAGAAAACTCAATCATTATGTTTTTTACTTGTTTATCACAAAGTCTAATGCCAACTCGCTCCTCTAACATCTCACTCATCATCATTCGGATCAGCTTGAGCTTGAGTCACTCTATTCAAAAATGAGAAAACTCGGTGGCAATTATGGGATTAATAATCTAATATATCATTTGATGCAGATGTTATTTATTGATCATTTAGATTTCTAAGATCCTTTGTCATCCGAAAATTAATGCGATATTTTTTATTTTATCTTTTCGAAAAACGCTTTTCAAATTACTTAGTCATTGATTCAAATTCACAAATATTATTTCAAAGCTAATTTGATAGAATCTCAAAATAATGGCAAACCAAAATTGCCCCTCCATAGTAAAATAAAATATTTGCCAATGATACTTTTTTCAATCTCACTCTTTCTATATTTCTACTGCTCAAGCGTGTCAACCAATTTAAAAGTTGAAGTTTTCTTTATCAAAAACATCATCAGAAGTTTTTCAAACAAAAGAATAAAAACAAACTGTATCACAAACGATAAAATCTGTTTTCAGTGGATTGTAAATTTTTTTTAAAAATCTGATATTATATTTATTTTTAAACAAGAATATTTGTCAAAATGCTGCAATACTTAATACAGAAACTATCAAAGTGTAATTCCAAAAATATAAACGAAAAGGTGTAAAATAGCGAAATGAAAGCTGACGATAATATATAATTAGACGCATAATTCATTTCATGTTAAGAATGATAACTCATAAATAAAAACAATTTGCATGTGTATAATAATTTAATATTCTTTTATCTTTTAAACCCTATAAAATAACTTTAATAAGGTTGTCTACGATTTTTCTAATAGACTTAAATAGCATAAAATAATAATAATTAAAAATAATTAATTATAAATAATACTTAAATTGCAATAATAATAAAGATTTGCAATCAGTTACTAATTTGTCGTAGAAAAATAATAAAAATTTGATATAATTAGGATAAACATACAATGATTCTTAATATCAGTTTTCTTTTTCTTATTAAGTATATTATTATATAAGTGACCAAATAGTAAGAAAAGAAATACAGAATCAACAAGATTAAATAAAGTACAATAAATCTATTTTGTATTGTAGGTATATAATGTATCAAGAAATGAATATTCCTCAAATGATTGCATGAAAAATTTATGAGGATTCCCTTTTTTCTACCATATGATATATCAATATATAAAAGTTAAAAAAACTATACAAATGCTTTTTCATCTGCTATTCTTATCAAAAACTAGTTACATTAAATTAAATTGCATCATATAGTATTTATTAATTCTTTTTGATATTCATATTTAACCTGATGTGTTCTACAAGGATTTATTATCATCATGTTTGGCGCAACAGCCCTATAGTGGGCCAAGGCCGTCTGCTTATTGGCAGATTTCGAAACAGGAGATGTCTTCTTTTTACGGGGTAGGGTTGTCAGTCCTACACCTGATGCTCTACAGTCATGTTAGACTGGGACCTACAGTTTAAAGTGAATTCCGAACCACTACAAACATCCATGGCACCGCCGGGATTCGAACCCGAAATCTGTGGTACCGAGCGCCAGAGCTCTACAAGGATTTATAGAATGTATAAATAATATGGAATTCATTTTTATGTATGGTGGTTTGTATGTGGTTTTCAGTGTCCAAAAAGTTTTTACTTGTTTTATTTAAACGATGGGTTATTTTTTAATGTCTTTTTCTGCAGAACATCTATTGACAAGTACTATTAATCATAATTATGAAAGGCCATTATTAAGAAACAAACCGTTTACAAAGGAAAATAATGACACTTTTTCTATAGATCGTGCGAACTATATTAAAATCTGAAAAAGCACTTTCTTTGTAAATACTCATTGAGGAAGTCGTAAAGCTTAATTAATTTTTCAATGCGTTGCATTAGATTTTATGGTACATTGAAAAAGTCATTGCATTCCACGGCATAATCAAAATAGCAAGAAAAGGAAACAAAACAATTTTCTTTCTATGTGACTCTGTGTTCTCGTACGAAGCCAATTCCGAACGGCGACTGTATACAATGGCAAACAATTTCCTCGAATTGAATTAAAGATGGCCTCTTTATTGATTTCGGATGGCAGAGAGTAATCTTTAGCGAACGAAAGTAAACTCGCAGCAGTTCAGAAGCCAGGAATTATTTGGGGATTTCTTGAGTTTTCTAAAGCTGATTGGCAGAGATAAAAAAATTCCAAAGTTTTTTTTTTTTTTTTTTTTTTTTACTGTTTTTATTGTTCGAATTTTCTCCTTTGAATTACTAACAGAAAACATTATTATGGTGTATTTTTAAGTGAAAATTATGCAACAGATTACGTGCTCCAGTTATTGCTATTGATTTTACTTTGATAAAAGATTTCGATAAAACGCAACAATGTCTTTTGCAAGCAAAAATGCTTTTGCTTTATCAATGTTTGGCTAAAGAAACCCATTAATGCATTTATAATTCTTAGGACATCGAATTATGTTATTTGAGATTTTTTAAGTATTGTAAGAAAAATAAGAATAAGAATATATATATTATAATGAATAACAATAAAAAAAGAAACAGAAGCAAAATTATGTAATAAGACGTAAATTCTGTTTTTTAAAAACATAACATTAAATAATTTTATTATTATGTTTTTATACTTGTTTATCTCAAATTCTAATTCCAACTCGCTCATCTAACTCATCTCAATAAATGGAGCTCATCATCCGAATGATGATAATCATTCGAATCAGCTGTGCTTGAATCATCACATTCAAAAATAAGAAAACTCGATGGCAATTATGACATAGTATATGAATATCTCCACATTACAAATATATGGCTGCCTTGTGGGAAGTTTTCATGCTTTATACACAAATAAATCAAACATCATTCCTCTTTCTAACCTTTGGTAAAACTGTTAATAGAATATTAAGTGGAATATTTAAAAATAATGTGATAAAAAAATTATGATACTAGTTAGAATTAAAAAATATTTCTTATCTCAACCTATAAACATTAAAGTTATTAAAATTTTAAAATTAAAATTAAAGTTTATTAATTCGTTTAATTAATCTAAAACATTGAGGGTACTTTTAAGACTGCAGACAGGGAGTCTGAAACTTTAGCTCAATTATTCGCATATGGAAATAGAATATACTTTTAAAACTTTTAAGCTATCAAAAGTAATTTATATTAAAAATCAATCATTTTTTTTTTTTTCCTCTCTGATGCCTTTTGGAGCAGAATAATATTTCCATAAAACACACCACGGTTTCATTACAGAATTCAGTTTTGATTTCACTTTACTTTTTTCCGTTCGCAAATTTTCTCCAAATGCAAATGCATCTTCACACTGTGGCCTTAATAACTTAATACATCATTTGATGCAGATGTTATTTATGGATCATTTAGATTTCTAGGATCCTTTGTAATAATAAGAGATTTGTAATTTTATTTTTTTTTGGAGAAATACTTTTCAAATTACTTAGTCATTGATTCAAATTCAGAAATGTTATTTCACTGCTAATTTGATAGAATCTTAAAATATTGCAAACCATAATTGAACTGTGTTCCTCCATTGTAAAATATAATGTTTGATATTTTATCTATATTTTAATATTTTTTTTAATCTCACCCTTTCTATTGCTGAAGCTTGTCAACCAATTTAAAAGAGGAAGTTCTCTTTATCAAAAACAAACAAAAAATCTGAGTGGATTGTAAAATATTTTTTTAAACCTGATATTACACTTGTTTTTAAGCAAGAATACTTGTCAAAGTGTTGTAATACTTAATACAGAAGTTTTCAAAGATTATCTCCACAAATATAAACGAAACAAATGTAATATAGCGAAATGAAAGCAGGCGGTAATGTAAAATTAGACGCAATCATTTCAAGTTATGAATGGTAGCAATGTAGTTCAAAGATAAAAACAATTTGCATAGCTGCGAATTTTTTTTTAATATTCATTCATCTTTTAAGCTCTTTAAAATAACTTTAATAAGGTTATCTACATTTATTTCTACTGAAAACTAAAATTATACTTAAATTTCAATAATAATAAAGATATATCATCAGTTATTAATTTGACATAAAGATGAAAAGAATAAAAATTTGATATAATTAGAATAAATATGCAAATAATCGCAATAGTATTATTTGTTTTCTTTTTGTTATTAAAATTATTATGTGGACAAATAGTAAGGAAGTAAACATAGAATCAACAAGATTAAATAAAGTACAATAAATCAATTTTGTATTGCAGGTATATAAAGTATCAAAAAATGAGAATTCCTCAAAGGATTGCATCGAAAATTTTATGAGAATAAATTTACTGTATGTTGTTCTAATGCAGCAGACAATACCGAGACAGTTAATCTTTATGCCATAAGCAAGGGTTGCACTGCTAATATAGAATCTGCATCATATAGAATTTATTAATTCTTCTTGCTATTCATACTTAAATTAGAAGTGTCCTAAAATGATTTATAGAATATATAAACAATAATCAATTCATTTTTATATATGGTTTTCAGTGTCACTTGTTTTTTTTAAACGATGAGTCATTTTTTCAATGTCTTCTTCTGTAGAAAATCTATTGACAAGTACTGTTAATCCTAATTATGAAAGTACATTATTAAGAAACAAACTATTTACACAGGAAGATCATGACATTTTTTCTTTAGATCGTGCCAACTGTGTAGAAATCTGAAAAGCATTTTCTTTGTAAATTCTCATTGAAGGAAGTCGTAAAGCTTCATTAATTTTTCAATGCGCTGCATTAGATTTTATGGTACATTGAAAAAAGTTATTGCATTCCACTGCATAACCAAAATAGCAAGAAAAGGAAACAAAACAATTTTCTTTCTGGGCGACTCTGTGTTCCCGTACAAAGCCAATTCAGAACGGCGACTGTATACAATGGCAAACAATTTCCTCGAATTGAATTAAAGATTGCCTCTTTATTGATTTCGGATGGCAGAGAGTAATCTTTAGCGAACGAAAGTAAACTCGCAGCAGTTCAGCAGCCAGAAATTCTTTAGGGAATTCTTGAGTTTTCTAAAGCTGATTGGCAAAGATAAAAAAAAAAAAAACTTCCAAAGTTTTTTTTTACTGTATTTATTGTTCACATTCTCTCGTTTGAATTACTAACAGAAAACATTATTAAGGCGTATTTTTAAATGCAATTCTGCAACTGATTACATGCTCCATTTATTGTTTTTTTTCTTTGATAAAAGATTTCGATGAAATGCAACAATGTTTTTTTGCACGCAAAAATGCTTTGCTTTATCAATGTTTTATTAAAGAAACCCATTCATCTATTTATAATTCTTAGGGCATCGAATTGTGTTATTTGGTATTTTTTTATTATTATCATTCCAGCATTTCGTTCTCATATACAAAGTATTACTTCCCAAATATATTTATAATAGAGCTAATAATACATGAATTGAATAATTTATACTAATTTTGCCCACACATAGTATTACTGTAATATTTAATGCGTCGTTTAGCCTGTATAGGGTATTATCTACACTTATTATTACTTGTATATTATATTTTATCTTTGCAGTGCATATACTGTCATGACGTCATTGTGTGGGGTATTGGTGACTGATAGGAAATAGGTCTGCTAAAAGTGTGTTATTAAAAATGTTAAATTAAAAAAATTGAAACAGCATTTACAAAAAGAAGAGAAAATTATTTAAAAAGAAAAAGTAAAAATCGTAAAATATTTGAAAACAGGGTTCACTAGATTACGAAGAAAGACACCCATTACGATAATTAATACCCGAATTGAGATCGATTTGCAAAAGTTAGGTGAATGAGTAGAGAAACAAATATCGCATTAGTAAAATAGATATTTTTTAATGATTTCATTTTTTTTATTTCGTTTATGTTTAGATATTTTTTTATATTTCATTTTTAGTATTATATATTTCTTTACAATATGCGTTTAGTATCATTATTATTATAGTATCTATGTTTATATGTAACAATAATAGTAAACACAATAATAATAAATCATTATGTTTCAATTTTTCACTCCATAGTATAGTGAGTCTAAATCTAATATGAATATATGTAATTTATATGCGGCCCGCGGAATAGTGATGTATTGCCATAGGGGCCCGCCAGATCATTTGGGTTGGCCACCCCTGATTTAACATGTTTCAAATAAATGTGTAAAAAAAAATTTTGTATGTAATAAGGTGTAAATCATAAAACAAATTTCGTTTGATGTTTAATATGGAAAATATTCAATTATAGGATAATAAATATTATTGTACACTTCTTTTATACTTTCATTAATCTCTTCAAACATTATTAAATCATTTTCACTGAGAAAATTAATTTCATTGACTTTAGATTACAAATTTCCCTATAAACCTTTGATTCAGCACGTTTTTATGTTTTTTTTTACTGATTGAATAGCGGCAATACCTACAGAAAATGTGAGGAACACTTTTAAATAATAAAAAAAGCACGAATTTAAGAAATGCTTGTTTTCTTCCTTTCTGCTTGAAATACATTTTTCATGTTTGTGTGGTTTCTGTTTCGAAATTATAATCTTTTAAACAGAAATGACTTAACATGAGAAGTAAACCTTTGTAGCTGTGGACACAGAGAAAAAAAATCGAATTTCTTTTGTAATAAAAGACAAATAAATGTTTCCTGTGGCGTGAAAGAAAATGCAAAAGCGAAAACAAAAATTTGCTTAGCAGCATTTTTTTGCGCATTGTTAGAGATGAAAGACAACACGGAAGATGAATAAAAATGTGGCTTCTGTAAAAAAAAATAATAAATAAATAAAAAAAAAACCGAACGCGAAGGAATTTTTTATTTTTTAAAAACATTTCAGAAAGAGTTGTTTTCATTTGCTACAGTTACATAAAATTACAAAATTGAATCAAAATCATATTTAAATTTACTTTGTTAAACAAAAAAGAAAATCGAAAAAATTTCTCAAAATTTATAATACATTATGCATGTCAGTTTTTTCATTTCTTTATAGAGAAAGTATTCATGAAAATATCACGCATACAGTAGGTTGTACTTATAAATCGATTTACTGCTGAATTTGTTTAAAAAATTCACTACAGTAAAAATAAAATTCAATAGTATCCTTATTTTTAACAGTCTATTAATATATTTTTTATTTTTATATTTTATTATATTCACAAAAAATTCACTTAGGAACTAATGGAAAAAAAATGTCTACTGCAGTGTTGTCGGTTTATAATTGGACGGGGTTAGCTTGAGATTTGAGACACAGGTTTGAAAACACACAGCTTTATTTAGACGCGCACAAACACCACATACACATACAAGGAAATATAGACAATATTTAACACATTTAAAGACATCTAATTAAAGATTCGTGGAAGGATTCCACTTCTGAGCCGAAAATAAAGATATTTCCTCTCGATATGAGAGAATGTAAACTGAACGTCTCTGAGGCAGCGGCGGTTGTGCTGTACTTCCTCTCGAATGAGAGTTTCGAAGCCTGCTGACCATGCCTTCTGAAGAGTGTAGGAGGGAGCATTGTTATACTAGAGCTTTCCCTAAAAATTAAATAATTGCATATGAAATAAAAATGTCCTATTTATTACAGCAGAAAGAGGCTCTGAAAAAAGTTTTCTACTATATTAAATATATTTTTTTTCTTATTGCATGGAATCAGATCTTATGTAGGACATGGAATTAGACCTTATTAAAGTGTTAGATCTTATTTATTAAATTAGAATCTCGAAAAATTTATACTGAAATAATAATGATTTTACGTTTCAACACTAATGATTTGTTAATTTATTTTTCTCGGAGAATTTCTTTTTTTTTTTCAAAAAGAAGTGGAAGAAATAAGAAAATATGAACCATTATTGTATTTAAATAGCTGAATATTCTAGGTTAATTATTCGTAGTTGCTTAAAGAAATAAATTAACAATTACTATAAGCGTAAAAGAAAGAAAAAATTAAGTATCTCGATTAAACCATGCAGTGGAAATATCAACATATTTTGCTTTCTAAATTAATAATACTTAAAAAAAAATGATTCTTCATTTAAAAATGCGTAGCTGCAAAGAATTTTTTTTTGCTCTGCAGAAATCTTGCATCTGTTACTTTTTTTCTCCATTGTAATACTCCAGTAAAAAGACTTTATTCCAGATGAAACTTAATGAAGCAAAAAACTTCTTTTTTGCTGATTAATTCCTTTCCTTCGGCAGCAAAGTTAAATACATTTTTCTCTTTCCAGTTCTGGTTTTGACATTTTGTTTCCTTTGCACCACACAAAGACACTAAAAAATAGTTCAAAGTTTTTTCACAGTATACTTTTCAACAATATCTCTGGGATGTACAGAATTCTGAAGACAAAGTGCTGCATTAACTCACAATAAATTGAAAGCACATAAACAAATTGATCTACCATGTATCTATTTCATAATAAATGATAACTTTAACCAAAACTAATATATTAATTCGTTAATCTAATAAGCGTTTTGTAATGTCTCTGCCAATATTAGACTTATAACGGCTTCAAGAAGAGGCCACTTTCAGATTCATGGGAACACTTTAGTTTTTATTTACAAGCATCATATACATACAAATATTGAACGCTGGGTTATTATACAAAGGAATTAAAATAAAATTTGATCACAGTTCAGTTACAGTTCACTCCAAAGTTTTATATTTACAGGCACTCCAATTTTTATTTACAAACACTACACACACACACAATCTTTATCATGTATTAATAATGAACTCTAGGTAGATATACAAAGAAATTTAAATTAAAATAAAATTTGATCACAAGTGTACGATTAAATCACAAGTTCAGTTCCTTCCAAGGTTGGTGATTTTTAGAGTTCTCGAGTCAACGTTATGTCTGCGGTAGACCTTAATTACCACACGGAGTGATACACGAAAACAGTAGGAGTCTGCTTTGGAAACAAGCGGAATCTTTGGCCTATTCAGTTACTTCAAGAGAAACAAGTAAAATAAAAAAAAGTCATTCCTACTTTTTTTTCACTCTATTGCAGAATGCCCTTTATAAATAATTTTCATTCTTTTTTTTAAAGTTTATTCGGTCCCATCTATGGGTAGATACATGCAACTTAAATCTAAAAAAAACTAACATTAATTAAATAAATTTAATTACTGAATTAATGTTTGAAAAAAACTGTATTAACATCCAGTGTCATCCACTACAAGTTAAAAAAAATGTATTTGAACTTGAGTGGATGAATAAAAAGTTTTTTTTATGAATGATTGAAAATTTGAACAAGATATATATAGGGAGAGTGTGAGCTGATAGAAGGAATTGAAAAACAAAACACTTCTGGTCGACTCGACGCAAAACTGTCTCTTTTCTTCATCAAAAAAAAACTCCTTTTAAGACAATCTATCAACAGGAGTTGGGTGGGGAATAGCCTCTCTCACTTCTCCTTGGAATAGACATTTCTCAACTCATGGTTGATCAGTTCTCTTGGATGTAGAGTAATAGTCCTGCATAACGCTGAATCTATTAAAAAATCAGTCTTACCAGTCAAGTATGAGCCAAGTGTTTCACTTAAAGCAGAAAGAAAATTTGACGCATAAATTCCGATTTGAGACTTTTTTCATTATAAAACGAAAATGAGGGAAGCTACTCCTCTGAAAAACCATTACTCCTTCCTTCCCCTGCAAATCTTTACAAAATATCTCATGATAGATTTATCAAGCAGTACCTTGACATGTTTTGACAAATGTCAAAATCTCGGATTTTTTTTTAAAAGTTCGACAAGTGAAAACTTGGTAGAACTTTGCAAGAATTTTTTTATGTACCATGGAAATATAAGACATCTACCTTTAAAAGTACTAGTGGACGATATTATTACTTTATCTGAGGACCTTCAACGAATCTAATATTACTTCAATAATGTTGTCAATTCACGAACTAAGTTCTGAAAAGACAGATGGAATATTAGGTAGCCATTTGGGAAAAAAAGTACAAAAATTGAAGTCACCAGTGATTGATTGCCTCAAGAATTTCAATCAGAGCTTAGAAATGGGGCTACACAAATTCCATTTTGCTGCGTTTTAAACATATCATTCAAACTTGTAACAGATACTTGAGATTCCATCAAGAAAAAAAAAACTCAAAAAAGAACATTTTTGGATTTGAATTGTGATTTTCCCTTCCATAGGAAAATGTATAAAATGGAGGAAAACTCATTAGCGTTCCGCCCTTTCATGATTCTGGGCTGAAATTGAACATTTTTTAGATGGCTTTTCTTATTTTTTTATATTTATTTTATTTTTTAGATTGTTATATCCTAGAGAAGTGAAATGTGTTCGCTCTACTTGATTTTTGAAGCATTTGCTTTCGATTTTCCAATAAGTTTCTTTTTAAAGTTCTCACGATATCCTCCATAATGATGATAACAATAGTATATTGATTGAAGGTTGTTTTGATTGCCATGATTACAGGATATGGCTTAGTGATTATGATATTTATTGATAACGGTGTTTGTACGTAATGTAAAAAAAAACTTTTCAGTTATTTGAATTTTTTTAATATTATAACTTTTACTGACATTTTCAAACATTATTTTCTTATAAAATCCCAGAATAAGCAACATAATTATCATTGCATAATTTTGAAATTCTTGTGATGTAATTATTGGTCTGACACAGAAAGCAACTAAAAAACAGCGGCTTCTTTTGTGGTATTTAATAGGCCTCAGTAGGGAATGCATTATATGAATTTACGCAACACTTTGTAAGTTTAAACTTTATTGAAAGAATAGCAAAGTATTTCATTTCATTTCTGGTAATTTACACTTTTTATTTTAATGTACATAACGAAAACTATAAACTATTTACTTATTACTGCTGATTTCATTTTGTGGTTTATCTTTATTTTATCTTTCTTATATATTCTTAATAAGTACAGTAATCATTGCTGGGTAGAAAAAGTTTTTTACGTTCCGGATTGGGCGTTGTATGCTACATTTGAATCAATGATGTCTTTCATGGGACGGAAGACGTACTAACAGCTTACTGAATTTGAATGTAGTCGTGTAATTGGTCTACAAGAAAATGCATTTTTTTTTTGTGATATTGCAGGCAGACTTTTAGGAACGTCTGCACTGTGCCTGAATGTTGGTAGCAATGGTCCTCAGAAGGCATTGTCTTATAAAACCGAAATCCTCAACACACGACACTGAAATTGACGACCGTTTTGTGGCTGTAGCTCATCATACTGCATCTGCAGCAGATATTTAAACGTGTATTAGACCAATAATAAAATAGAAAACGATAAGAAATCGATTACATGAGGGACATCTCCGATACAGGCGTCCTGCTGAGTTTAAGGTACTACATCCATATGCTCCAGAACTCATAAAAAGACAAAATGTAGATCTGGTGTGTCCTCAAATAAGAGCCATTTTTCTTGGTGTTAGTGATTGTGTATGTTGGTTAAAAGGAGGCTATATGAGTATATGGAGCTAATGTATCTGCATCATAAACACTCTGCACCGACACCAGGAATTAGGATCTGGGGAGTAATTTCCTATAACAGCACGGGCACCGACTTTGTTAACCAACAAATTTGTACGTCAGATTGGTGATTGGTTGTGGTGAAAATTTTTGTACGCTATTCGAAGCAGCGTTTTCTAACAGAATGATAGAAGACGGAGAATCTAGAAGTCGGGGCTTTCGAAAGCTAAAAAGTCATGAAAAATTCAAAGGGAAATACAGAGCACTTGATTTCGTTTTGAGATACTTTATTATTTTACATATATGCGTTGCTAGTATACCTAGCAATGTATATTTCATACAAATTTTAAAACGCACATAATTGCTACCTATTGTCTTATTCAAAATTAGACTATACTTCATGAAGTGAATTGCCAAAATAATAAAGCCATCACTTGCTCAACTAGCATCTTTCAAGCAGGTTTATTAAGATGATTTAAGATATATATTGGGCAGAAACTAATGTAGAACGTCTAGAAAGGGTATAAATTCAAAAAGTTCCTCCCACTCGTATTACATAGGCACCGTGGCTGGAAATATCGCTAAAAAGGCATTTAAAATAAAAGAAAACTAACAAATTGAATAAATTAACTATTGAAGTTGTCCTGATTTGCTATTATCCACAATGCTATTAACAATATAGGCTTGATCGTTTACAGAAATTCTATATTTGTTCAATTTATTAGAAGAGATTGGATAAAACTATCCTATAATTGGATAAAACAATTTTATTAACTGCAGAAATTCTAAAATAAAAATAGTGAATTCCAAGTATTTCTTTTCTTTTGCTTGAGTTCCTTGTAGCTATTTATGCGGGAGCTTACTAAAAATTCAATTTTGTTCCTTTTTACTCTGGAGCCAATCCGATTTATTTACTGATCCCGGGAAAACAATTTCAAAAGCCTGAAGGTTAACCAGCGGATTCAATTTCTTTTCGAATCTATTGCGCGTTCCTCCACTTGTTTCGCCAACAACAACAAAACTCCAGAAAAGAAAACCGGGTTTATTCAAAAACAAACATCAAGGAATACAAGAAAGAGACAAAACTGGCTTCAATTGACTTTGATTGTGTATACAAGAGAAATAGAGGGTTGCAGGAAGCTTGTCTCTTTCAGAATTTAAAGATAAGCTGTGACGAATATATACACATAATAACTCATGTTCTATTTACATGCCACGAACATTCATCAATTGGGAATCGATACCCACTGAGGAGATTTTAGGCATAAATATCCCACATTTATTGGAAAATATTCCGACCAGGAAGATGTGTTATGGATGGGCAGAAGCTCTATAGGTTTTTATTTTCAAGAAACAATGACTATAATGTATATGACTAATGAATTCGTACCAGTTCACGTATTGCCATAGAGCTTTGTGTCGTGCTTTATAAGTGAACTAATGAAAAATTAGTTCATAAATATATAAAAGTTCATTATTTGCTCAAAATAATACATTAATCCTACAATACCTTTCGAAAGGCATTTTTAAACTTCTACAAGTGAATATTATTTAAATTAATTTATATTCATCCTAATTTTTATTAATTTTAGTAAAAACATTTTATTGTGTACTAATTATAATTTTAGTATTATTTATTTGTTTATTTTTTAAAGGGAGATCAAAATATTTATTGGATTCTTTTAATTGTACGGAATAACATAGAATTAGAACCAAGATTTATAATTAACCGTTTTTTCATTTAAACCGCAAACTTTTAATTTTTCTAATACAAACATAAAATAAAAAAGATGTTCCACGATTTACGATGATATCCAGGTTAGATAGTGTACCAGAGGACCAAGGTTCTGTTCTTACTAAAGGTGTACGTTACCATCACTGATTTAAAAAGAGTGCTTTCAATTAAAAATAGTGGTTTTTCCTAAGAGTTTTTAAGTGGTTTCCATGTTTTCTACAAAGAGATACGTACATACTGTCATTAAACCAAAATTCCTCCCAGAAATAATAATTTGAGAAATTTGAATTATTTCCCACTATTCCAGAGGACATCAAGCCATCCAAGTAGTGTAGCTCATCCATAATTGTTAAAAAAATGAGAAATGAGGAAATTTAAAAAATATAAATTTCATTTTAATTGATGATTTATGATATATATATGATATATGATAATAATTTTTTTCAATGGAACTTGACTTCTTGATGCCAAAGAAACGAAAAAAACAAGTGAAATTCCCTTTCTCAAAAATCATTTTATGAAGTTTTCAAATATTTTCTAATGTTAAGCATTAGGAGTGTAATACGCTTAATGGTTTCTCAAATTCTAGAATAACTAAACAGAAAAGGCAAGAATTTTAATAAGCTGAATTTTTAATATATGTGCAAAGTATTCCGGAATTTCATAATGGAAAATGTGATTTCAATACAGATTCGAACACATGTTTAATTTTATCGAATTTTGTGATCACACCAGTATTAAAATCACCAGTCAAAATTTACTTTGTTGGTGAACCCACATTTTCTACAATCTAATTCAGGGATATTTTGCACATACCTATCTTATTTGTAGATGGTCCAACTAGACTTGTGTGATTTTAATTTTTATAAGTTTACAACAAATTTCATGTAAACATTTGAAATCCATGAAAATCAGAGAACCATATCTATTTTAAAATTACAAGAAAGCCCGCAAATATTTTTGCAATCTTGAAAAATAAATAGGGGGAAAAGACGTATAATTTGATATCAGTTTTTAAGAATCATGTTTTTTCCTGAAGTTTACATAAATAATCGCTTTCTTAATAATAATAATAAAGGTTTCTTTGTTTCTGATATCAGTGGATTAAAGGATTCCTATTTGCATGCTCTTACATCTCTGGTTTTTGTTAAATCATTTGGATTGAAAAAGAAGAAATGATCTTTAGAAAATATTTTATTTCCAAACGATTGTAACTAATTTAAAAACTATTATCATTAATCGAGAACTGCATTTATAGCAGCATTTGTTATTATTATTTTTTTTTTGCTACCATTTTGACGTTTTAAAAAGCGTGATACACTGAAAAGTAACAAGGTAATGGTTATCTGAAAATTTTCTTTTTGCATAAACCTTCATGTTGTTGTTGTGACTAATCCTCAGTGGCCGGCAGAAGCGGACGGATACCCCATCAGTAGTCTATTCACGGATGGAAGGAAAGGAGGGGAAGGGGCAGCTAATGTTGTGATGGAACTTTCCGCAGGTAGAAGTCTGACTTGGCTCCAAGTCGCTAAAGAAGGAGGGAAGTGTCTTCCGGGACAAAGTTTAGGGGGAACTACCCCGCATTTGCTTATCGTATGGGAGAAACCCGGAAAAGTCCTACCAGGTAGTAAGCAGACATGATGAGGAACATCACAAAAGCCATTGAGTTACCTTGTTTTTGAAACAGTTTTTACAATGGCATCAGCGAATAGTGAATCAATTCGCTGATGCCATTGTAATTGAGCCAAGAGTCGGCAAACTGCACGTGAAATACCCTAAGCTCGCAGTAATCAGGAGTAATATATCGAGAAGATGATGTGCCAAAACATTTGGGCATGGTAGATATTAATTTACTCCTTTTTTTAATCATAAATAACATTCCATGCTTCTTGGAAAAATTGCACAAATCAACGTGAATATTTGAACTTTTCATTCAAACTGGGCTTTCTAAATTTTTGAACAATGATTGAAACCTCCAAAATTGTGTAGTAAAAAGTATAAAGAATAATTCCTATAATTCAATTATTTTGCAGATAGTAAATCATATACAGATATATATTATTTCTATTTCTATTTGCCAATAATAGAACGAAATTCAAACGTATTTCAAATTCTAGAAATTCCAACGCAGTTTTAAAATCAGTTATAAATGAAGTCTTGTGACTTTTTTACACAGATGATTATAAGAATTTATTTATTCAAAATTATTTTTGAAAGAAATGATTTTTAAAAGAGTGTGTCTTACTTATGAAAAATGATTTAAATTATAATCCCCTTTTTTTAAAAACAACTATGTTAATTTTTATCTTTATTTTTCTTCCAAAGAATATAAAACCTTTTTTTTAAATCTCATTTCTTCTTCCCCTCAAAAAACTTCTATTTTTTAAAATAAACTTAAATAAACTGATATGAAAACTGGCGTGCTTAATACTTGGCTCGCTTAATAGCGTTCATTATTTCTAATAAAAATATCAGTAGCAGAGACAAAACATATAAAGAAGCAAAAAATAAAAAAAGCATCGTAATCCCTCACAATTCATTTCTTAAAACTTTTCTTCTTCGTTTTCGTCGAGAATCATCTTCTCTCAAAAGTTTGAAAAGTTTTATGTTTGCATCCATTTTAATCAAATTTCAGTGACAGGTTTCTTATCTCTTAAGGAATTTGTTTTGCCATGAGCATTAAAATCAGATACTGCGGATTACGGTTTTTTTTAGGGGGAAGGGAAGAAAATTCAGCGAATAAAAATGTTTGCTACAAATTACCAAAACTGCAAAAAAAAAAAAAAAAAAAAAAAAAAAAAAAAAAGGAACATTATTATTATTTGTATATTTTAATACTTAGGGAAACTCCTGCTTAACTTTTACTTGTCATGTATAGTTTATGACTGGGTCTGGGCCGAGGTATTTTTGAAAAAAAAAGCCACTCCCTGGCGCATGTCACATGGGCGAAACCTTGGAAAAGCCTTTCACATGACATCTTTGCTTTCTATAAGAAATGCTCATATCAGCTGTAATAAACGCCGCTGAATCTCATTTTTCTGAAAATAATATTGCATATAATCAGTGGATTTTACAAAGAACTTTATTAAAAACAATCTGTGAGTGGGATTTTAAAATGTATTAAAATCTTTTTGGGCAATTATTGTGTTTGAAAAATAAAAAATATTTATGTATTTATGAGAATAATGATGATGATGAATATGATGTATAATAATAATTATAAGAAAATGAAGCAGAAATATGTAATAAGATGTAAATTATTTCATTTAAATGCCTGACATTCGCGAATTTTATTATTATTTTTTTCCTTGTTTATCACAAAGTCTAACGCCCACTCTCTCATCTAACAAGCACGTTCGAATCTGAGAGTTTGAGTTGCCATATTCAAAAATGAGTAGACGTATAGTATGTGAATATCTTCGCATTACAAATATGGATGCCTTGTGAGAAGATTTCAGGTTTTATACATAACAAACAAAATCAAGCATCACTTCTCTTTCTAATAGTTGGTAAGTCTGTTAATACAGGCTTATGGGTTTTTCTTTCGGGGAAAGGAACCCAGCGAATAAAAATGCTGCCTAAAAATTACCAAAATTGAAAAAAAAAAAAAAAAAACAAAACATTATTATTATTTATATATTTTAATACTTTGAAAAATGCATGTTAAACTTTTATTTGCCATGTATAGTTTACGTGTAAAAGTATTTTTATGGAAATATATAATTTAATTTTTACAAGAAAAAGATTATATTATTATACATAATAATAATCATAAAGAATCAGAAATATGTTTGTTTAAGATGCAAGTTTTTTTTATCTAAATGCATAACATTAGAGATTTTTATCATTATGTTTTTTTACTTGTTTGTCACGAAGTCTAATGCCAATTCACTCAACTAACATCTCGCTCATCTTCATTTGCTTCAACGAGAGATTGAGTCACCATATTCAAAAATAAGGAAACTCGATGGCGATTAGTATAGTATATGAATATCTTCGCATTACAAATATGGCTGCCTTGTGGGAAGATTTCAGATTTATTACACAACAAACCAAATCAAGCCATATTCCCCTTTGTAACAGTTAGCAAAACTTTTAATAGAATATTAAATGGAATATTTAAAAAAAATATGAAAAATAATTATGACACTAATTAGAATTAAGAAATATTTCTTATCTTAACTTATAAATATTAAAAAAAAATGTCACTTTGATATTATTGTTTAATTAATCTAAAACATTGAGGGTACTTTTACGAATGCAGACAGGAAGTATGAAAGGTTTGCTCCATTTTTCACATATGGAAATAGAATATACTTTTAAAACTTTTAAACTAACAAAAGCAATTTACATTAAAAATCAATCAATTATTTTTTCTTTTCCTCTCTGATGCCTTTTGTATATAATTGGAGAATAATATTTCCATAAAACACACCACAGTTTCATTACAGAATTCAGTTTTGATTTCTCTTTACTTTTTCTTCTTTTGCGAAATTTCCTCCCAGTGCAAATGCATCTTCACACTGCGGCCTTAATAACTTAATACATCATTTGATGCAGATGTTATTTATGGATCATTTAGATTTCTAGGATCCTTTTTCATCCGAAAATTAGACAGAAATTTATTTCATCTTTTGGAGAAACACTTTTCAAATTACTTAGTCATTGAATCAAATTCACAAATATTATTTCAATGCTAATTTGATAGAGTCCCAAAATATTGGCAAAGCAAAATTTATAAAATAAAATAAAATATTTGATATTTTTTATTTATATAATGATTTTTTTTTCAATCTCATAGAAAGAGTGAGACTTTCTACTGCTGAAGCTTGTCAACCAATTTAAAAGCTGAAACTCTCTTTGTCAAAAACGACGAAAAACATCTATTTTCAGTGAATTGCAAAATATTTTTTAAACAGATAATATAGTTGTTTTTAATCAAGCATATTCTCAAAGTATTGTACTACTTAATACATAAGTTTTAGCTTATTAATTACAAAAATATAAAAGAAAAGAATGAAAGCAAGCAAAAAAGTACAATTAATGGTAATCATTTCAAGTTACGAATGGTAGCAATGTAGCTCATATATAAAAACAATTTGCATAGTGGTGTGTAATACTTTAATATTCTTTCTTCTTTTAAACCCTCTAAAAGAACTTTAATAAGGTTGTCTATAATTTTTCTACGGAAAATTAAAAATAACTTTAATTGCAATACTAATAAAGGTTTATAATCAGTTATTAATTTGTCGTAAAGAAGAAAATAATAAAAATTTGATATAATTAGATAAACATATATTGATACTCATTATTAGTTTTCATTTTGTTATTAAATATATTATTATGTAAGTGAATTATATAAGTGACCAAATAGTAAACAAATATTATTTCAATTCTATTTTTATTTTTCAAAAGAAATATAGTATCAACAAGATTAGATAAAGTACAATAAATCTTTTTTTTTATTGTAGGTGTATTATCATTGAGTGTATTGTACTATCATTATCTTGAATATATTTATCAAGGAGTACGTTGCCATATTTTAATAAGTGATTCGATAATTCGAGTGTCAAAATCGTGTATCGGATTTTTATTTTTTTATTTTTATAAATTTCGATAAGCGAAAACTTGGTAGAAATTTTCAAGGATTTTTTTTATGTGACATGGAAATATAGGACAGCCATCCTTAAAAGTAATACTGGACGATATTACTTTATCTGTGAATTTTCGACGAATCTAACATAATTTCAATAAAATTGTCAATTCATGAACTAGATGCATAAATATCAAATGCGGGAAATTTGGCCATTTTTGGGAAAGAAAAGTACAAAAATCTAAGTTACCAATGATTGATTGATTTAAAAAATTCAATCAGAGCTCAGAAATGGAGCTACACAAATTCCATTTTGCTGCATTTTAAACATATCATTCAAACTGGTAACAGATACTTGAGTTTCCATCAAAAAAAAATTGGAAAAGAACATTTTTGGATTTGAATTGTGATTTTCCCTTCCGTAGGAAAATGTATAAAATGGAAGAAAACTCATTAGCGTTCCGCCCTTCCATGATTCTGGGCTGAAATTGAAAATTTTTTAGATGGATTTTCTTATTTTTTTACTTTTATTTTATTTTTTAGATTGTTATATCCTAGAGAAGTGAAATGTGTTCGCTCTACTTAATTTTTTGATGAATTTGCTTTCAATTTTCCGATAAGTTTTCTTCGTAAAGTTATCACGATATCATCCATAATGATGATAACAATAGTATATCGATTGAAGGATGTTTTGATTGCAATGATTACAGGATATATATCTTAATGATTATGATATTCATTAATAGCAGCGTCTGTATGTAATGTAAAAGAAAATTTTCAGTTATTTGATTTTATTTAGTATTATAACTTTTACTGGCATTTTCAAACATTATTTTCTTACAAAATCACAGAATAAGTAACATAATTATCATTACATAATTTCGAAATTCTTATGATGGAATCATTGATCTGAAACTGAAAGCAGCTACTGTACAGTATTATTTATTTTATTATTTTTAATTAATTAATTAATTTATTTTTTGTGATATTTAATAGGTTTCTCTTAGCAATGCATTATATCAATTTATCTAACACGTTGTATGTTTAGACTTTTATGAAAGAATAGCAAAGTATTTTATTTCATTTCTGCTGATTTGTACTTTTTATTTTAATGTTCATTAAGAAATATATAAACAATTTACTTATGATTGTTGATTTGATTTTGTGATTAATCTTCATTCTATCTGGTCTCATATATTCTTAATGAATACACTAATTATTCTGATCTTAAGGATTGTGTTGTAAGCTAGATTTGAATCAGTAATGTCTTCAATGAGACGAGGAAGGATGTACGAATAGCTTACTGAGTTTGAATGCGGTCACATAATTGGTCTAGAATAAGGTGAATTTTTTCCGCCATTTTGTAGATATACTTTTCAGGATGTATGCACTGTGCCTGAATGTTGGCAGCAACGGCCACCGGAGGATCTCATAAAGACAGAGATCCGTCCACACACAACACTAGAAATTGATGACCGCTTTATGGCTGCAGCTCTCATACTGCATCTGCAGCAGAAATTTAAACGTTTATTGACCCAAGCGTGACACAGAAAACGATAATAAATTTATTATTTGAGAGATAGCTCCGGTACAGGAGTCTTGGTATACTAAATCCAAATTACCTCCATATTCTCCAGAACTTATGAGAGGGCAGACTGAAGATCCGGTGTGTCTTCAAATAATAGCCATTTCTGTCTTGGTATTAGTAGTTGTAGTATGTTGGTTACAAGTAGGGCGGAAAATTGACAATGTGTCTACTTCGTATATGACACCAGGAATTAGGATCTGGTAAGCAATTCCCCATGATAGTAGGAACACTCTTGTTGTTATCCCCGGCATGTAACTGCAAATTTGTAAGCCAGACTGATGACTGAACCGGTTGTACTGCAAATTTTGTACACTGCTCCAAGAAGCATTTTCCGACAGACTGATATTCCCAATAACAGTGCTGCCACCCAATGTATTCTACAGGATGTCTACGTGTTTCTTTGGCCTGGAAATTCACAATCATGGAGACCATATGGAACATTATTGGACGATGAATCCAGCGTCCTCCACGAAAGCAATCTAAATTCCATTTAATGAATTACTTTTCAGGTATGTATATATTGTGTCAACACTCAAGCACAACATTAACATCCCTGAAAAGTAATCCACAAAGTAATTAACTCAGCATAGACCGTTGCTGATTTAAATGACCAAGCTCAAGAGGCCTAGAACTGTTTCCCAAAAAATAACAGACTGCATGATTGCATTCAAAATAATGAAGATTGTAACGTACCATCATTTCATATTTAAATTTGCTCTTATAGCGCATATTTCAATCTGTGACCTTGAAACTAAACTAAAATAACTACGTTAATTAGGCAAATTATTTACTTAAGTTTCATTTCTGTAGACTAATTTATTTTTCATATGGGAGTATCATTTTCTACCAGGATATATATGTAAAATGTTACCAATGTTAAAAAATTACAATAGCTCGGAAAGTAAACTTTCATGAAATAATAGTAAAGCATTTTCATCCATCCATTTGATTCATTTACATGAATAATTTACAATAGAAATTCAAAACCAAATTAGGGAGATAAATTTGGATAAGGAATAAAACTGACTAAGCATAATTTAGTAATTATACTCATAAAGTTACTCAATTTATGTTTATAATTATGCGATCAAAATGGAGTACAAATAAGTGCAATATCAACTTATACAAAATAATAATAATGATGATAATCATAAAATATTTAAATTGATATTTCTATTTAACTTTAGAATTGTTAAATGTATATATTATATCAATTAAAATATTTAAATTGTTGTGTAATATAAATATTACACAGTTATTTTAAATGTTAAATGCAAATATTTAGATTAAACTTTAAAAAATGTCTTTATTCAAATTCATAAACACTTATATGTCTACTATCATTCTCCAACATACAAATAATGTTAATAAATTATATAACTGATTTAAAATGACATACACTGTTACACTGAAGTGACAAAAGTCATGGGATACCTCTTAATATCGTGTCGGCCCTCCTTTCGCCCGGCGAAGTGCAGCAACTCGACGTGGCATGGATTCAACAAGTCGTTGGAAGTCTTCTGCAGGAATATTGAGCCATGCTGTCTCGATAGACGTCCATAATTGTGAAAGCGTTGATAGTGCAGGATTTTGTGCACGAACCGACCTCTCGATGATGTCCCATAAATGCTCGATGGGATTCATGTCGGACGATCTAGGTGGCCAGATCATTCGTTGTAATTGTCCAGAAAGTTCTTCAAACCAATCGCGAACAGTTGTGGCCCGGTGACATGGCGCATTGTCATCCATAAAAATGCCATCGTTGTTTGGGTACATGAAGTCCATGAATGGCTGCAAGTGATCTCCAAGTAGCTGAACATAAGCATTTCCAGTCAATGTTCGGTCCAGTCGCACCAGAGGACCAAGTCCATGCCATGAAAAAACAGCCCACACCATTACGGAGCCACTACCAGCTTGAACAGTGCCTTGCTGACAGTTTGGGTCCATGGCTTCGTGGAGTCTGCGCCACACTCGAACCCTACCATCAGCTCTCACCAACTGAAATCGTGACTCATCGGACCAGGCAACGGTTTTCCATTCATCTAGGGACCAACCGATATGCTCACGTGCCCACGAGAGTCGATGCAAGCGATGTCGTTCTGTCAGTAAAGGCGCTCGAGTCGGTCTTCTGCTGGAATAGCCCAAGAAAGCCAAATTTCTCCGCACAGTTCTAACAGACAAGTCCCTTGTACGTCCCACATTGATTTCTGCGGTTATTTGACGCAGTGTTGCTTGTCTGTTAGAATTTACGACTCTTTGCAGACGTCGCCGGTCTCGGTCGTTAAGTGCAGGCGGTCGACCACTGCGCTGTCCATGGTGGGTTGTTATGCCTGAAATTTCATACTCTCGGCACACTCTTGACACAGTGGATCTGGAATGTTGAATTCCCTAACGATTTCCGAAATGGCATGCCCCATGCGTCTAGCTCCAACTAACATTCCGCGTTCAAAGTCGTTAATTCCCGTCGTGCGGTCATCATCACGTCAAAACCGCTTCACATGAATAACTTGAACAGAAATGAAAGCTCTGCGAAAGGACTGCGCATTTATACCTGTTCTACGCGATGCTACTGCCATCTGAAAATTCGCATATTGCTATCCCATGACTTTTGTCACTTCAGTGTATTATGTATTATGAGTTACATATACCAATATATGTGTGGTAACTAATCCTCGGTGTCCTGCAGTGCGGGACTTCCACCCCATGAGTATTCTACTCATGAATGGAGAGAAAGGGAGCTAGTTTCTGTTGTGATGGAGCACCCGTAGGTAGAAGTCTGACTTGGCTCAGTGAAACTCTACATTCATATGAGACCGGGACCTACGACTTAAAGTGGATTCCGAAATAGTACAAACATCCATAGAATCTGAAATCTATAGCTCCCAGTGCCAGAGCGCTAGTCACTCACTCGGCCATTCAGGTCCCTCTCAATATCTTGTGGCTGTATTAATGGCAACTACTGGTTTTACATATTGAAAGATAGTTACATTTTGAGAGAGAATACATTTGTTAATCGAATTAAATAAAATCTTCCGTGCTACATTTTAATTTCGAGTCCAACCTGAACGAGATACGCTTGTAGCATGGAAGCGTACAGATCCAAAACAATGGCAACGTTGACTTAAACATATTGTTGGGTTTTTCAGATGATGAAAGGGCAAAAAGTTAATGTGCTATTACTTTCTATGGCACATACCATACATATATATAATTGGTATTGATTTTCAAGTCAAAATAAATGCAAAATAAGTAACTAATTGATTTAAAAGAATGCTGGTTGCCTGCTGAAAGTCTAGAAAGGGTCTAAATTCAAAACGTTCATTCCACTTATAAGACATCGGCGCCGTGGCTGGAAATATCACCTAAAAAGGCATTAAAAATAAAAGAAAATTATCTAATTGAATAAAATAACCATTGGAGTTGATCCAGATTTGCAATTTATCTAAACCTTTATTAACAATATTAATTTGATCTTTTACAAAATTTCTATATTTATTCCATTTATTAGAAAAGATAGCCTATAATTGGATAAAACCATTTTATTTACTGGAGTCATTCAAATATAAAAAATAAAATGAATTCCAAGTGTTTTCTTTTTCTTTTGCCTCTGTTCCTTGTAGATATTTATGCGGGAGCTTACGAAACATTCAATTTTATACCTCTTTCTCTGAAGCCAATCCGATTTATTTATTGATCCCGGGAAAACAATTTCAAAAGCCTGAAGGTTAACCAGCGGATTCAATTTCTTTTCGAACCTATTATGCGTTCCTCGACTTGTTTCGCCGAACAACAAAAACTCCAGAAAAAAAAACCGGGTTTATCCAAAACCAAACAGCAAGAAATACAAGAAAGAGACGACACTGGCTTCAATTGACTTTGTTTATACATACAAGTGAAATACAGAGTTCCATGAAGCTTGTGTCTTTCAGAAATAAAAGATAAACTGTGGCGAATATAGACACATAATAACTCATGCTCTATTTACATGCCACGAACATTCATCAATTGGGAATCGATACCCACTGAGAAGATTTTAGGCATAAGTGGCGCACATTTATTGGAAAATATTCCGACCAGAAAGATATATTGTGGATGGGTAGAAGCTTGACATGCCCATATTTTCTAGAAACAATGACTATAATGCATATGACTAATGAATTCAACCTTTAAAATTAAAGTAGGGAAAAGTTAGTTCATAAATATATAAAAGTTCATTATCAGTTGATAATAATACATAAATGGAGATGTTAATCCAAAAACACCTTCCGGAAGGCGATTATCAACATCTACAAGTCGATATTATTTAAATTAATCAATATTTATCTTAATTTTTATTAATTTTAGTAAATACATTTTATTGCGTACTAATAATAATTGTATTCTTATTTATTTATTATTTTTTAAAGAAAAATCGAAATATTTATTGGATTCTTTTAATCGTACGGAACAATATAGAATTAAAATTTAGGTTTATAATATAACGTTTTCTTTGTGTTCGCAAACTTTTACTTTAACACAAATAAAAAATAAAAAAATGTCCCACGATTTACTGATTATATCCAGGTTAGACAGTGTACCAGAGGACTAAGAATCTGTGCTTGCTAGAGGTATGCATTACCATCACTGAATTAAAAAGAGTGGTTTTCATTAAGACTTTTTAAGTGGTTTCAATGTTTTCTACAAAGCGATACGTACATATTGCCAATAACTCAAAATTTCCTCCCAGAAAGTTTGAATTCTTTCCAGTATTCGAGAAGGCATCAAGGTATCCAAGTAATGTAATTCATCATTAATTGTTAATAAAATTGAGAAATGAGGAAATTAAAAAAAATATGGATTTAATTTTAATTGCTAATTTATGATATATGACAGTATATCAATAGTTTTTTTCAATGGAACTTGATTACATGATGCCAATAAAAAAAATGTGAAATTCCCTTTCTCCAAAACCTTGTTTTTTAAGGTTTTTGTATGAAGTTCTAAATATTTTCTAATGTTGAACCTTAGTAGGGTAATATGCATAATGGTTTCGCAAATTCTAGCATAACTAAACAGAAAAAGAAATAAACTTAATAAGCTACACTTTTAATAAGCTTAATAAGCTACATGGAATGTGCTAAAAAGTTTAAAATAAATTAAGGCTACTTGAACAGCCAACAAATACAGATATGGACAAAATATTCCTTAATATCCTTCCTTTTATCAAATTTTGTGATCCCACCAGTATTGAAATTGATAGTCAAAAATTACTTTTTCCTCTCATTTTCTACAATATAATTCGTTAATATTTTGCACATACTCGACTTGTGTGATTTTAATTTTTGCAAGGGTATAATAGATTTCATGTAGTTTATTAAGGTTACTAAATATTTCATGCATATTATTAAGGTTTTTGTTTTTCCTATTATTGTTTTTGACAGATTTCAAGTAAACATTTGAAGAGCATGAAAAATCAGAGAACCACATATATTTACAAAAATATAATCTAGCTCCTAAAAATTTTTTGCAATTTTCAAAACTACTTAAGGGGAAAAGACATATAATTTGATATCAATTTTTAAGAATAATTTTTTTTCTCAGGTTCATATAACTGTAGGTCCTGGTCTACTTAGCCTAAAGGGCACATAAAATAATCGTAGAACAACAAACCAAACCTTCCTAAATTTTTCGGACAGTGACTGTTATCTCCAAAATTACATAATAAAAGTATAAAAAATAATTCATAAGACTCAGTTGTTTTTCTCTTTGAAATGAACAAGAAAAAATATAGTAAGTAATATATACACTGAAGAGCCAAAACATTATGACCACCATTACATTTTGCAATGAACTCGCATGGATGACGTGGAAGGCACGTTATCAGGAAGAAGTGGTATTTAACTGCTGCTGGAGAGTCTGAAGAATCATTCTTTCACTTACTTCTGTGTGGGATGGGAAAGGCTGCGGATCTAAGCGACTTTGATAGAGGGCAGATTGTAATGGCCCGAAGGCTCGGAACAAGTATTTCCGAAACTGCACAACTCGTGGGTTGTTCACGATCTACAGTTGTTAGTACTTATGCAAAGTGGATGAATGACGATGAAACCAACAGTAGACGACATGGTGTTGGACGTTCACACGCTATCAAAGAAAAAAGTCGTCGAAGACTGTCTCGCATGGTGAAACAAAACCGGAGCCAGACAGTGGCTCAGCTGATAGCCCAATACAATGCAGGGCCAAGTAGAATAGTATCGGAGCACACTGTTCAGCTGACACTGTTGGATATGGGGCTACGCACCAAACGTCCCACTAGTGTGCCTTTGCTGACCAAGCGTCTGCGCTGGGCCCGCGAACATCGTGACTGGTCCATTTATCAGTGGGAGAGAGTTGAATGCTACAGGGTATCTGAACATCATTGCGGACCAGTGGCACCCTTACAAGGCCTCTGTTTTTTTCCTGCTGGAAATGGAATGAACCAACAGGACAACGCCCCTTGTCCCAAGGCTAAAATTGTGTTGGAGTGATTCCAGGAACATGATGCTGAATTCCAGTTAATGTCCTGGCCGCCTAACTCCCCGGATCTCAATCCGATAGAACACATTTGGGATGTCTTGGGACGGCAACTCAGAGTTCAAAGACCACCAATTCGCAATATCTCGGATTTGCGTGACCGTTGCTTAAACATCTGGTACAATCTGTCTCCGGCCATCTACCAAGGGCTTGCGGCATCCATGCCAAGGTGGGTTGAAGCTGTGTTGCACGCCAAAGGTGATCCAACTCGTTATTGACAGATGGTCATAATGTTTTGGCTCTTGAGTGTATATACTATCTATATATTACTTATATTAGCAAATCCTAAAAACGTCAAATACAATTTTTAAATCATTTACAAATGAGTCTTGTGACATTTTTATGCAGAAGATTTTTAGAATTTATTTATTCAAAATTATTTGTGAAAGAAATGCTCTTACGTATGGAAAATGATTTAAATTATAATCCCCCTTTTTTAAAATCAACAATGTTAATCATTATTTTTCTTCCAAAGAATACAAAACTTTTTTTAAAAGTTTACTTTTTCTTTCCCTCAAATAACTTTATTTAAAAAAAAAAAAAAAAAAAAAAAAAAAACTGATATGAAAACTGGATACTTCACTTAATAGCGTTCAGTCATTCTGTAATAAAAATATCAGTAGCAGAGTCAAAACACGTAAAGAAAGTAGAAATAAAAAGCATCGTAATCCCCCAAAATTCATTTCTTAAAACTTTTCTACGTTTTTCTTTCCTCTAGCCGAGAATCTTCTTCTCCCAAAAGTTTGTGAAGTTTTATGTTTGCGTCCATTTTAATCAAATTCCAGTGACAGTTTTCTTTTCTCTTAAAGAATTTGTTCTGCGACGAGCATTAAAATCAGATACTGGAGTACGGATTTTGTTTAGGAGGGAAGAGGGAGAATTCGGTGAATAAAAATGTTTCCTACAAATTACCAAAATTGCAGAAAAAAAAAGAAAAATTATTAATATTTATATATTTTAAAACTTTAAAAAAACTCGTGTTCAACTTTTACTTGTCATGTATAGTTTATGGTTGGGTCTAAAGCATTTTTGAAAGAACTCTCAAAGAAAGACACCCCCAAGTTCTTCCCACAAGACATCTTGGCTTTCTGGAGGCCTGAATGGCCGAGTGGCTAGCGCTCTGGCGCTCTGTATCACAGGTTTTGGGTTCGAGTCCCGGCGGTACCATGGATGTTTGAAGTGGTTCGAAATCCACTTTACCGGACCACTTTTCGTAGGTCCTGGTCTAACTTGATCATAGAGCGTTGCGGAGGTAATGTTACTCAACGACAATAGATCATCTTCAAGCTACACGTACTTTCTGGGTAAATTTACTTTTACTTGCAGCGATTGCCTTGAGGCATCAAAGGCAATTGTCTAAGTGTTCGCCAGCTGCGTTAGAACTAAAAATAATTCTATAATTCTGGCTTTCTAAAAGAAATGCTCATATAAGCTTTAATAATCGCCGCCGAATCTGCCAATACTGATACCAATATTGTACGTCTTCAGTGGATTTTACAAAGATTTTTACCTGGCTCGTAGCAATGAGTGCCGCTGAAGGGAGTTGCAAATGCGGTGCAGCTTCCCTTAAAAGTCGTTTCGGAAGGTACTGCCATCCTTCTTCTGCGTCACGGAGCCAAGTCACACTTCTACCTACAGGTGCTCCATCGCAACAGAAGCTGCCCCCCATTTCCCTCTTCCAAGTGACCACACGGGTTCTTGGACTTGCTCTAGAAGTGCTTGTCTACCAAGTGGATTAAAAAAAAAATAAGAAAAAGAAGAAGAAGAATATATTAGTATATATAATAATAATCATAAGAAAAGGAAGCAGCAATATGTAATAAGATCGAAAATTATTTTATTTAAATACATAACAATACAGAATTTTATCATTTAGTTATTTCCTTGTTGATCACGAAGTCTAATATTAACTCCCTCATCTAACAAGAGAATCATAGAATCAGCGTGAGCTAGAGTCAACATATACAAAAAACAGGAGACTCGATAGCGATTGTGACAGAGTATGTGAATATCATCGCATTATAAATATGACTAACATGTGGGAAGATTTCAGGTTTCATGCACAATAAACCACATCAAGCCTCAGTAAAACTGTTATAGAATATTGAATGAAATATTAAAAAAAACATGATAAAATATTTTTACACTAATTAGAATTAAGAAATATTTCTTATCTTAATCTATAAATATTAAAGTTATTAAAAAATGTCACTTTTATATGGTTGTTTTAATTAATCTAAAGCATTGAGGGAGCTTTTATGAATGCAGACAGGGAGTCTGAAACTTTAGCTCAATTATTCACATATGGAAATAGAATGTACTTTTAAAACTTTTAAACTATCAAAAGAAATTTACATTAAAAATCAATCATTTTTTTTCTTTTGGTCTATGATGCCTATTGTGTATAATTGGAGAATAATATTTCCATAAAACACACCACGGTTTCATTACAAAATTCAATTTTGATTTCACTTTATTTTTTTCCATTCTGCCAAATTTCCTCCAAGTGCAAATGCATCTTCACACAGTGGCCTTAATAACCCAATATACCATTGGATGCAGATGCTATTTATTGATCATTTACATTTCTAAGATCGTTTGTCATCCGAAAATTAATAAGAAATTTGTTATTTTATCTTTTTGAAAAACACATTTTAAATTACTTAGTCATTGAATCCAATTCATAAATATTATTTCAAAGCTAATTTGATAGAATCTCAAAATATTGATAAACCAAAATATAACTGTGCTCGTCAGAATAGAATAAATTATTTGGCGATGATATTATTTTCTCATAATGATGATATTTTTTCTATGATATCTCATTCTCTCTATCTTTCTACTGCTCAAACGTGTCAACCAATTTAAGAGCTGAAATTCTCTTTATCAAAAACAAATAAAAAAAATCTGTTTTCAGTGGATTGTAAAATATTTTTTTGCCTGATAATATATTTGTTTTTAAGCAAGAATACTTGTCAAAATGCTGCAATACTCAATACAGAAGGTATCAAAGCTTGTTTCCAAAAGTATAAACGAAAAGATGTAAAATAGTGAAATGAAAAAATGATTATAAGTAAAGAAATATAGAAAAATCTATATAAATGTCATTTGAGTTTCAGTTTCATTTGCAATTTATATCAAAAAATATTTTCATTAAGTTAAATTGCATTATATATCGTAATGCTTCTTGCTATTGATTGCTTAACTTAAGAAATTTTCTAAAAGGATTTATAGAATTTATAAACAATAATCAGTTAATTTTTATATATGGTTTCCAGGGTCCAAAAAGTTTTTACTTGTTTTATTTAAATGGTGGGTTATTTTTTTTAATGTCTTCTGTAGAAAATCTATTGACAAATATTGTTAATCATAATTATGAAAGCACATTATTAAGAAACAAACAGTTCACAAAGGAAGATAATGACACTTTTTCAGTAGATCGTGCCAATTACATTAAAATCTGAAAAAGCATTTTCTTTGTAAATTCTCATTGAAGGAAGTCGTAAAGCTTGATTAATTTTTCAATGCGCTGCATTAGATTTTATGGTACATTGAAAAAAGTTATTGCATTCCACTGCATAACCATAATAGCAAGAAAAGGAAATAAAACAATTTTCTTTCTGGGCGACTCTGTGTTTCCGTACAAAGCCAATTCAGAACGGCGACTATATACAATGGCAATCAATTTTCTCGAATTGAATTAAAGATTGCCTCTTTATTGATTTCGGATGGCAGAGAGTAATCTTTAGCGAACGAAAGTAAACTCGCAGCAGTTCAGCAGCCAGGAATTCTTTAGGAAATTCTTGAGTTTTCTAAAGCTGATTGGCAAAGATAAAAAAAAAATATTCCAAAGTGTTTTTTTATTGTTTTTATTGTTCCCATTTTCTTCTTTGAATTACTTACAGAAAGCATTATTTTGGAGTATTTTTAAATGCAATTATGCAATAGATTACGTGCTCCATTTATTGTTATTGATTTTACTTTGATAAAAGATTTCGATAAAACGCAACAATTTTTTTTGCACACAAAATTGATTTGCTGTATCAATGTTTGGTTAAAGAAACCCAATAATCAATTTATAACTCTTAGGGCATCGAATTGTGTTATTTGTTATTTTTTTCATTATTTTCAAACCAGCATTTCGTTTTCATATTCAAAGTATTACCACCCGAATATATTTATTGTAATTTTAATAATACATGAACTGATTAATTCAGACTGACTTTATCCACATAGCACTACAGTAATATTTTGATCAGTCGTTTATCCTGTTATGGAATTATTACAGGATGCCTTTGTAAACTAATAAAACTAAACTAAATTGAAAACTAATTGTAAACTTGTAAACTAAATTCTAAACTAATACAAAATTATTCAATTCTTACAAAAATGTTTTATTTAATATGCATTAAAAGGTATTAAAAAAGCGTAATTTTCGCCCACTCAACCGAGGTGAACAACAAAACCATGTATTGAAATGGAAATGTTTAATATGACAATTTTATTGTATTTTGCCTTTTCCTTTTTGATGAATCATTGACTGGCAAAAAATTTCTTCTTTTACACTTCGAGAAGCTAAAATAATAGATTTTGTAAATTACAATATATTTTTACATTTACGAAAGCTAAGTGACTATTTTACAAAAGATTCTAGGTTGCATCTTTAAATAGTAAACTAACATAAAATTATTCAAGCTCGCGTAATTTGTTTTGCCTGTTACTTTATTAAATTAGAACTTCGAAAAATGTATACTGAAATAATAATGATTTTACATTTCAACACTAATGATTTGTTAATTTATTTTTCGCGGAGAATTTCTTTTTTTTTTCAAAATGAGTGGAAGAAATAAGAAAATATGAATCATTATTTTACTTAAATAGCCGAATATTCTAGGTTAATTATTCGTAGTTGCTTAGAGAAATAAATTAACAATTTCTATAAGCGTAGAAAATTTTTTTTAAAGAATCTCGCTTAAACCATGCAGTGGAAATAACAACATATTTTGTTTTTTAAATTAATGATACTTAAAAAAAATGATTCTTCATTTAAAAACGCGTAGCTGCGAAGAATATATTTTTTTTATTCTGCAGAAATCCCGCATCTGTTACTTTTTTTTCTCCATTGTAATACTCCAGTAAAAAGACCTTATTCCAGCTGAAACTTAATGAAGCAAAAAAAATTCTTTCCTTTTTTTTTTTTTTTTTTTTTTTTTTGCTGATTAATTCCTGTCTTTCGGCAGCAAATTTAAATACATTTTTCTCTTTTCCGTTCTGTTTTTGACATTTTCTTTCCTTTGCACCCCACAAAGACTCTCAAAAATATTTTATTCCGTAAAAGAAAAGTATAAAGAATTGAGTTCAAAGTTTTTTCACTGTATACTTGGCAACAATATCTCTGGGATGTACAGAATTCTGAAAACAAAGTGCTGCATTAGCTCCCAATAAATTGAAAGCACATAAACAAATTGATCTCTCGTGTATCTATTTTATAATACATGATAACGTTAACCAAAACTAACGTAATACTGTGCCCAAAAAGTAAGACCAATTTTTTTTTCTTCAAAACTCTTAAACTTAAACAATTTTAATGTTTGTATGATAACAATTTTAATTTTTGGACTCTCAGAACTACTGAGTCTTCAGAAATAACGATATTAATTATTGGCACTTCAGAAATC
Organism: Caerostris darwini; assembly: GCA_021605075.1. Classification (NCBI taxonomy): domain Eukaryota; kingdom Metazoa; phylum Arthropoda; class Arachnida; order Araneae; family Araneidae; genus Caerostris; species Caerostris darwini. The sequence goes on along the minus strand of BPLQ01007175.1, from coordinate 1,260,046 downwards.
GTCAGAAAACGTAGGAATCGTCAATCTATATATAGAAACATAAGACACACTTCAAACTTACTGCTTTGATACGTTTATTACGTGCTAATCGAGTCAGAGTGTCTAAAACAACAATCCTACTAATTGCATTAAATGAATGGTTCTAACACCTAAAAATGCTTTCCGGAGGCTTTTTCTTCCCTTCAGTTATCTTGGATGTAGAGTAATAGTCCTTCAAAATGCTGAATCTATTACAAAATCAGCCGTACCATTGAAGTATGTGCCCAAGATGAAGGGCTTCACTTAAAAAAGAAAGAAAATTGGACAGGTAAATTCTGATTTGAGAATTCTATCAATACAAACAGAAAATGTGGTAGTTACTCCTCCGATAAATCATTATTCCTTCCTTCCTCTGATACCTTTTACAAAATATCTTGAGATAAATTTATTAAGGATTACTTTGTCACGTTTTGAAAAGTGATTCGATATTTTTAATGTCAAAATTCCATCTCGGAATCGTTTTTTTTTAAAATTTCGACAAGCGAAAACTTGGTAGAACTTTTCAAGGATTTATTTTATGTAACATGAAAATATAGGACATCCACTCTTAAAAGTACTACTGAACGATATTACTTTATCTGAGGACCCTCAACGAATCTAATATTACTTCAATAATGTTGTCAATTCCTGAACTGGATGCTAGAAAGGCAAATGGAAAAGCAGGTAGTCATTTAGGGGAAAGAAAGTACAAAATTTAAGTCACGAGTGATTTATTGACTCAAGAAATTCAATAAGAGCTTAAAAATGGAGCTACACAAATTCCATTTTGCTGCATTTTAAACATATCATTCCAACTTGTAACAGATACTTCAGATTCCATCAAAAAAAAAAATCGAAAAAGAACATTTTTGGATTTGAATTGTGATTTTCCCTTCCATAGGAAAATGTATAAAATGGACGAAAACTCATTAGCGTTCCGCCCTTTTCTGATTCTGGGCTGAAATTGAAAATTTTTTTAGATGGATTTTCTTAACTTTTTACTTTTGTTTTATTTTTTAGATTGTTATATGCTAGAGAAGTGAAATGTGTTCTCTCTACTTGATTTTTGAAACATTTGTGTTCGATTTTCCAATAAGTTTCTTCTTAAAGTTATCACGATATCATCCATAATGATGATAACAATAGCATATCGATTTCAGGATGTTTTGATTGCAATGATTACAGGATATAGCTTAATGATTATGATATTTATTGATAGCAGCATTTGTATGTAATGTAAAAAAAACCTTTTTAGTTATTTGATTTTATTTAATATTATAACTTTCACTGGCATTTTTAAACATTATTTTCTTATAAAATCACAGAATAAGCAACATAATTATCGAAATATCGAATAATTCGAAATTCTTATGATGCAATCATTTATCTGAAACAGAAAGCAGCTAAAGAACATCATTAGGTAATTTTGAGATATTTAATAGGCTTCGCTAAGCAATGCAGTCTATCAATTTACCTAAAATTTTGTAAGTTTAGACTTTCATGAAAGAATAGCAAAGTATTTCATTTCATTTCTGGCAATTTACACTTTTTATTTTAATGTATATAACGAAAAATATAAACCATTTACTTACTGCTGTTGATTTCATTTCGTGGTTTATCTTCATTTTATCTTTCTTATATATTCTTATTCTATTCTTATTCTTATCTTCACCCTATTTGTTATCCCATAAACAATGGCAACAAATTTGTATGTCAGATTTGTGATTGGATTGGTTGTGCTGCAATTTTTGTACGCTATTCAAAGGAGTGATTTCCAACAGAATGATACTCATTCCAATACCGGTACTGTGACTAAAGTGTTCTACAGCATGTCTACATGTTTCTATGGCCTGGAAGGTCCCTATCATGCAGCACATTTGAAACATTATTGGACGACTAATCCAGCGTCATCCACAACCAGCACTGACAGTTGCTGATTTGCATGACCAGGTACAAGGGGTCTGAAACTCCATCCCACAAAATGACACACTGCATGATTGCATTCAAAATCATGAAGATTACAGCTACCATCATTTTATATTTAAATTGGTTCTTATAGCGCATACTTCAATCTGTGACCTTGAAACTAAAATAAAATAAATTTGTTAATTACACAAGTTATTTACTTAAATTTCATTTCTGTAGATCCATTTATTTTTCTTATTAGAGCATCCTTTTCTACCAGAATATATACGTAAAATGATACTAATGATAATAAAATACAATAGTTCGGGAAATAAACTTTCCCGAAATAATAGTAAAGCATTCTCATCCATCTATTTGATTCATTTACGAGACGATTGTATAATAGAAACATAAAACCAAATTAGGGAGATAAATTTGGATGCATAACAATAATAAATGAAACTGATTAAGGATAATTTAGGAATTATATTAATAGAGTTACTTAATTTATGTTTATAATTATGCGAGCAAAAAGCTACGAAATACAAAAAATTGCAATATTCACTTATACAAAATAATAATAATAAAATATTTACTTTTAGCACTTCTATTTAATTTTAGAAATGTTAAACACATATATCATTTAAAATATTTACATTGTTTCTTCTTATTGATATTACACAGTTATTTTAAATATTAAATGCAAATATTAGTTAAAATAGTTGTTATTAAAATTATGTCTTTATTCAAATTCATAAGCATTTATATGTTTACTGTCATTCCCCAACATATAAATAATGTCTAAATTATGTAAGTGATTCAAAATGAGATACATTGTGTTTATTATGTATTATGAGTCACAAATATCATTATATTGCAGTTGTTATTGATGGCAGCTGTTGATTCTGCTTAGTGAAAGGTAGTTACATTTTGAGGGAAAATACATTTGTTAACCGAATTAAATATAATCCTTTCATGCTAAATTTTAATCGACCCTGAACGAGATAATCTTGTCGCATGGAAACAAATCCAAAACAACGGCAACTTTGACTTTGAAATATTGTTGGGTTTTCAGATGCTTAGAGGGCAAAAAGTTAATGTTGTCACATCTTTCTGTGGCAAATAACATTTTCCATTAATGGCTGGCTTTATATATACTTACTAGCAGACCCGGCCACGCGTTGCTGTGGCTTTCTTGTATTTCGTTCAATTATTAGATACTATGAATGGTATTAAGGAAGTCATTGGTAAAGAATGATGAAAAGATGAAATTAAGCTTCAACGAATAGAAAATGTTTAATTTTTATTAATTTAATGAATGAGGTAGATACTGTAGATTTTTAACACTGTTTTATAATTATTTTACGTAATTTAATTTTTAATAATCATTACTGGTGAGGTTAGATTTTTTTGGTGGCATTTTACTGAAAATGATAATTGAAAAAATACAATACAATTAAAATAAAATCGGGATATAATAATAAATGACTTACATTTATGAAAAACATAAATACAAAGTTTTGTAGCATTTGGAACAAAATTACTTGTGTTCTGGTGTTTCACATGAAAACAAAAAGCATAAAAATTCATTCTGAGAAAAATCTAAAAACAACTTTTAATTAGAGATATTACTTTTAAAAATGTTGTAAATATATTAAAATGACATTGAATCATCAAGTTCATAGTCTTATTTATTAAAAAATATAGTTTTATTTTTCCTTAAAGCTCTAAATATTTTCTGAGCTTTGTTTTGAAAAAGTTAAAATTTGCTCGACAAAATGTTTTTTTACAACTTCCTCCTATTTGCAAAGGCTTTTTAATATGAAATGACATGGATTTAAAATATTTAGCCTTTTTGCAAGTGTTTTGATTAAATATATTCAAAACTTTTGAATTTCAAATAAAAATATCAACTTTAACCATTTTTTATACAATTTATTCTTTAAAATACGGATAAACATTGCAAAAATGTGATATTGTTGCAAAACTTGATAATTCAAAAATAAATAAAACATGAAGAGTTTTTTTCCTTTGCAAGTATTTTTATGCTGGGAATATCCTTATGTAGGTAATATACTGTTTTCAAATTTATATCTTAATTATTTATACATTTTTGTATGCTTAAAGTTTGTCGACACAAACTTTTTTTTACAAATTTACAAAGATTCTTAGTTTAAAAACTGAAATAAAAATAATTTATGAATTTAGGTTAATTTCCATGTGCTATTCCTTTCATACATTTAAAGAAAACTTTTACATTAAGTTTCAAAGCATTTAGAACAGAAATATTAGTATTATGGTGTTTTGAATGAATACAAAATGCATAAAAATTCAAAAAAGAAATAATTAAAACCAACTTTTAAATGTAAATAAACACAAATGTACATACATAAAAATGTTATTGAGCTTTAAATTCTCCTTTATTAATATAAACACTTATTTATTTGTTTTGTTTTCTTTAAATAACTTCCAATTTAAAAGTACATTTATCAATTTTTCTTCGACAATATTCAAATCACTCAAATTTATAACTCAAATTCTTTGTTTTTCAAATAACAAAGGTTTTTTTAAAAAAAATGTCCTTGATTTTCAACATGCAACTATTATAATACCTCTTATAAAATTTTAATGTTATCATTATATCAAATAATTGCAGAGTTTACTTCATTTTCACACTTTTCAAAAAATCCTTAAAATTCATCATATTTCTTTAAAATTATATTGTCTATATTATATTATCTTTTCCAGATCACATTTCATTTTAGAATTCTTAATCAAATAAAACACATGTTGACAAACTTTAAGCATAGAAAAGTTCAATGTTTTGATTCACAACTTTTCATTCCATATATTTTATTCAAATTCAATTTAGAAAATGTTTTTTTTTTGTTCTTCACAAAAAATGTTTTATTATTTTATGATGAAAGAAATCACAAAACAAATGAAAAAGTTAATGAGCTTTAAATTCTCCTTTATTAATATAAACACTTATTTAGTTGGGTTTTTTTCTTTAAATAACTTCCAATTTAAAAGTACCATTTATCAATTTTTCTTCGACAATATTTAAATCACTCAAATTTATAACTCAAATTCTTTGTTTTCCAAATAACAAAAGTTTTTAAAATAAAATATCCTTGATTTTCAACTTGCAACTATTATAATACCTTTTATAAAATTTTAATGTTATTATTATATCAAATAATTGCACAGTTTACTTCATTTTCACACTTTTCAAAAAATCCTTAAAATTCATCATCTTTCTTTAAAATTATATTGTCTATATTATATTATCTTGTAGATCACATTTTATTTTAGAATTCTTAATCAAATACAACACATGTTGACAAACTTTAAGCATAGAAAAGTTCAATGTTTTGATTCACAACTTTTCATTCCATATATTTTATTCCAATTCAAATTCAAACTTAGAAAATAAAAAAAAATATTGATAATCAAATCAGGTAATACTTACATACGTTTGATTTATTTCGCATAGAAATAATATAAATTTCATACAATATAATTTTCACAAAATTTAAAGTGGTACATAAAACAATAATATTCAGAACATGAGAATTTTACGGTTATGTAGTACAGGCATCGAGACACGGCGCCATCTAAAAATAGTCATTATATTGTTCGAAAAATGAAGTTACGAATTCCTCTAATTGCAGTATTGCAACCCTAAAGAAATTGGCGAAAATTCAGGGTTGCAAGATTGGCGCCTTCCTCAATGCTAGATTTTAACCGATTTTGCATTTAAATACAAAAAAAATCTGAATAAAAACTATCCTATTTCTCAAGTTGGAACAAAACACACATTTAAAAAAAAAAAAGTTAAAATCGGATGGTTAGTTTCGGAGTTCATCGCGAACAAACATCGTGACACGGGAATTATATATAATAGATATATATATAATTATTATTAATTTTCAGGTCAAAATGAATGAAAAATAAGATACTTAATTGATTTAAAAGAATGCTGATTGCCAGTTGAACGTCTAAATTCAAAAGGTTCATTCCACTCGTAACACATCGGCGCCATGGTTGGAAATATTGTCTAAAACATTAAAAGTAAAAGAAAACCAACTAATTGAATATATTAACCATTGAAGTTAATCCCGATTTACAATTATCTACAACTTTATTAACAATAAGGATTTAATCATTTACAGAAATTCCATATTTGTTCAATTTATTAGAAGAGATATCCTATAATTGTATAAAAACCATTTTATTAAATGCAGTAATTCCAAAAATAAAAAAATAAAATGAATTCCAAGTGTTTTCTTTTCTTTTGCCTTCTGTTCCTTGTAGATATTTATGCGGGAGCTTACGAAAAATTCAATTTTGTTCCTCTTTCTCTGGAGCCAATCCGATTTATTTACTGATCCCGGGAAAACAATTTCAAAAGCCTGAAGGTTAACCAGCGGATTCAATTTCTCTCCGAACCTATTGCGCGTTCCTCCATTTGTTTCGCCAACAACAAAAAACTCCTGAAAAGAAAAACCGGGTTTATCCAAAAACAGAGAGCAAGAAATACAAGAAAGAGACGACACTGGCTTCAATTGACTTTGTTTGTGTATACAAGAGACAGGAAGGAACTTGTCCCTTTCAGAAATAAAAGATAAACTGTGACGAATATAGACACATAATAACTCATGCTCTATTTACATGCCACGAACATTCATCAATTGGGAATAGATACCCACTGAGGAGATTTTTGGCATAAATGGCCCACATTTATTGGAAAATATTCCGACTAGAAAGATATATTATGGATGGGTAGAAGCTTGACATGCTCCTATTTTCTAGAAACAATGACTATAATGCATATGACTAATGATTTCGAACCAGTTCAGGTTTTGTCATAGAGCTTTGCGCAGAACTTTATAATTGAATTTATGAAAAATTAGTTCATAAATATATAAAAGTTCATTATCAGTTCATAATAATGCAAAAATAGAGATTTTATCCTAAAATACCTTTGGAAAGGCATTTTTCAATCTCTACAAGTCAATATTATTTTAATTCATCTATATTCATCTTCATTTTTATTAATTTTAGTAAATACATTTTATCGCGTTCTAATTATACTTTTATTATTGTTTATTTGTTTATTTTTCAAATATTTATTGGATTCTTTTAATCGTAGAGAAGAATATATAATTAAAACCAAGATTTATAATTAATCGTTTTCTTTTTCAAATAGCAAACTTTTAATTTTTTCTAATACAAATAAAAAATTTTAAAAATTGTCACACGACCCAAGTTAGATATTGTACCAGAAGACCAAGGTTCTGTTCTTGATAGAGGTTATCACCATAAAGGTTTTACCATCATTGATTTAAAAAGAGTGGTTTTTATTAAGAGTTTTTAAGTGGTTTAAATGTTTTCCACAAAGCGAAACGCACATATTGCCAATAACTCAAAATTTCCTCCCAAAAAGTATGAATTCTTTCCAGTATTCGAGAAGACATCAAGCTATCCAAGAAGTGCAACTCATCATTAATTGTTAAAGAAATTGAAAAATGAGGAAATTAAAAAAAATATGGATTTCATTTTAATTGTTGATTTATATTATATGACAGTATACTAATAGTTTTTTCAATGGAACTTGATTACATAATGCCAATAAAAAAAATGTGAAATTCCTTTTCTCCAAAACCGTTTTATGAAGTTTTACAAATATTTTCTAATGATGAACCTTAGCAGTGTTATACGCATAATGGTTTCGCAAATTCCAGCATAACTGAACAGAAAAAGAAAGAAACTTAATAAGCTTAATAAGCTACATGGAATCTGCCAAAAAGTTTAAAATAAAGTAAGGCTACTTGAACAACCAACAAATACAGATATGGGCAAATTATTCCTGAATTTGATAGTGGAAAATGTGATGACAAAATAAATCCTAACAAGGGATTTGATTATTTACTATATTTCATCACGTTTAATTTTATCGAATTTTGTGATCCCACCAGTATTGAAATCGACAGTCAAAATTTACTTTGTCATCCCATTTTCTACAATCTAATTCGGTGATATTTTGCACATACTCGACTTGTGTGATTTCAGTTTTTATAAGGTTACAATAGATTTCATATAGCTTATTAAGGTTACTAAATATTTCATGCCTATTTCTAAGATTCTTGTTTTTCCTGTTATTGTTTTTGACAGATTTCATGTAAACATTTGAAGCCCATGAAAAATCAGAGAACCATATCTATTTTCAAAATTACGATCTAGCCCCTAAAATATTTTTGCAATCTTGAAAACTACTTAAGGGGAAAAGACCTATAATTTGATATAATTTTTTTTCTCATGTTCATATAAAACGCATTGTTTCTGATGACAGTGGATTAAAGGATTCATATTTGCAAATTTCTGCGTCTGCTGCTTATTTTAAATCAATATATCGCTTTGATCAAAAAATATGAGGTGATCTTTAGAAACATTTTAATTTCCAAATAATTATGCCTAAATAAAAACAAAAAAATTATTATTAATCAAGAACAGAATTTAGGGCAGCATTTAATATTTTTTTGCTACCGTTTGGCTTTTTTTCAATTTCCTTGTTAAAACGCGCATGTGTAAAGACAAGTTAAAAAGCTTGATATAATGACAAGAGCTGCATAATAAGCGACATGTTAGTGCTTACATGACATTTTTCTTTTTCTAGAAACCTGCACGTTAAATTCCCTGAGATCGTTTTAAAGAGGAGCAATATATCAAGAAGATGATGTGCCAACATTTTTGGGCATGCGAGATATTAATTTACACCTTTTTTTAAATATAAATAGCATTCTATGCTTCTTGGAATAATTGCACAAACCAACGTGAACATTTGCACGTTTCATATTATTTAACGCAGACCTTCCGAGTCCAATTAAAAAATAATAATGACAATACGGTAAGGAATACTAGGCTTTATAAATTTTGGGCGGCCCGATGGCTAGTTGACTAACGCTCTGGCCTTTGATACCACAGGCTTCAGGTTCAAATCCTGTCGGTGGCATAGATGTTTGTTAGCGGTTAGGAATCCACGTTAAACTGTAGGTCCCGATCTATTTAGCCTAAAGGGCGCATAAAATAATCGTAGAACGACAAACCAAACCTTCCTAAATTTTTTGGACAGTGACTGATATCTCCAAAATTGCATAATAAAAGTATAAAAAATAATTCATAAAACTCAGTTGATTTTCGCTTTGAAATGACAAGAAAAAAATAGTAAGTAACATATATACAATATATAAACATATATATTATTTATATTTGCAAATCCTAAATACGTCAAATGCAATTTTTAAATCATTTACAAAAGAGGACTTGTGACTTTTTTTTACACAGATGATTATAAGAATTTATTTATTCAAAATTATTTTTGAAAGATATGCTTTTTAAAAACGTGTCTCTTACTTATGGAAAATGATATAGAATTTAAATTTCTATTTGCAAATCCTAGAAACGCCAAATGTAGTTTTAAAATAATTTACAAATGTTGTTTTGGAACTTTTTTTTATGCAGATGATGATTATAAGAATGTATTATTCAAAATTATTTTTGAATGATATGCTTTTTAAAAACTGGTCTCTTACTTATGGAAAATGATTTAAATTATAATCCCCCTTCTTTAAAAACAACTACGTTAATCTTTATTTTTCTTTCAAAGAATACAAAACTTTTTTTTAAAGTTTAGTTCTTCTTTGCTCAAATAACTTCTTTTTTAAAAAAAAATAAAGTTAAATAAACTGATATGAAAACTGGATACTTCACATAATAGCGTTCATTCATTCTGTAATAAAAATATCAGTAGCAGAGTCAAAAAAATATAAAGATACAAAAAAAAAAAAAAAAAAAAATTAAAAAAATCGTCGTAATTCCTTAAAATTCATTTCTTAAAATTTTGCTTCTTCTTCTTTTCTTTTTCTTCCCTTTCGCCGAGAATCATCTTCTTCCCAAAAGTTTGGAAAGTTTTATGTTTGCATCCATTTTAATCAAATTCCAGTGACAGGTTTCTTATCTCTTAAGGAATTTGTTCTGCGATGAGCATTAAAATCAGATACTGGAGTACGGATTTTTTTGGGAGGGAGAGGGGAGTTCAATGAATAAAAATGTTTTCTACAAATTACCAAAACTGCGGGAAAAAAACCACTATAAATATTCATATATATTAAATCTTTAAAAAACTCGTGCTCAACTTTTACTTTCATGTATAGCTTATGGCTGGGTCTGAGGTATTTTTGAAAGAACTCTCAAAGAAAGACTCTAAATGTCATATGGGAGGAAAAAAACTCACACACTGGAAAAACTCTCACAAGACATCTTGGCTTTCTATGTTCATATAAGTTGTAATAATCGACGCCGAATCGATTATGCTGATACCAATATTGTACGTCATCAGTGGATTTTACAAAATTTTTACCTGGCTCGTAGCTCAGTGGTAATGGTGCGCTGGTGAGCATTAGGATGGAGGTTCAATTCACTAGCAGCTTTGTTGTAGACAGTGTTTCAAAATACGAGGATTTAGATCTAGTTTCGTGGTGTTTAGCATCTTGCTTCTCGAGTCGAACTACCTGGAGGGAGTTTTACAGATTTTCTCCCATACGATATGCAAATGCTGTGTAGCTTCCCTTAAAAGTTCTCCCGGAAAGCACTGCCTTCCTTCTTCAGCTTCACGGGGCCAAGTCAGGCTTTAAACCTTTGGGTGCTTTATCACAACAGAAGCTGTCCCCTCCCTTTCCCTCCTTCCATGAGACCACATGAGTTCTTCGACTTGCTCCAGATGTTGTTGTCTATCAAATGGGATAAAAAAAAAATTAAGATTTGTAATAGAACGTTTTGGGAGTGTGATTTAAAAATTTATTAAAATCTTTTAAAGCGATTATTGAGTTTTAAGAATAAAAAAATTATTAATGTAATTAATATTGTTTAATAATTAATAATTATTACTTTATTAATATATTTTAAAATTATTAAATTTATTAAGAATAAGAAGAATGGAATTTAAGTTTTTTAAAAAGAACAAGATGAAGAAGAATATATTAGTACATATAATAATAATTGTAAGAACAAGAAGTAGAATTATGTAATAGAATGTAAATTCTTTTTTTTTAAATACATAATATTCGAGAATTTTATCATTATGTTTTTTTACTTGTTTGTCACAAAGTCTAATGCCAACTCGCTCACCTAACAAGAACATTCGAATCAGTGTGAGTTACCATATTCAAAAATGAGAAGACTGGATGGCGATTATGACATAATATATGAATATCTTCGCATTACAAATATGGTTGCCTTGTGGGAATATTTCAGGTTTTATACACAACAAACCAAATCAAGCCTCTCTCCCCTTTCTAACCGTTGGAAAATATGTTAATAGAATATTAAATGGAATATTAAAAAAAAACTATAAATAATAAATAATGTCACTGATATTATTGATTTAATTAATCTATATCATTGATGATACTTTTACGAATGCAGACAGGAAGTCTGAAACTTTAACTCAATTATTCACATATGGAAATAGAATATACTTTTAAAACTTTTAAACCATCAAAAGAAATTTACACTAAAAGTTAATCAATTTTTTTCTCTTTTCCTCCATGATGCCTTTTGTGTATAATTGGAGAATAATATTTCCATAAAACGCACCACGGCTTCTTTACAGAATTAAATTTTGATTTCTCTTTACTTTTTTCCTTTCGCCAAATTTTCTCCCAATGCAAATGCATCTTCCCACGTTATTTATTGATCATTTAGATTTCTAGAATTCTTTGTCATCCGAAAATTAATAAGAAATTTGCTGCTTTATCTTTTCTAAAAATACTTTTCAAATTACTTGGTCACTGATTCAAATTCACAAATACTGTTGAGCCCAAAAAGTAAGACGAATTATTTTTTTTTCAAAAGACTTTTTATTTATTCTTCCAAATTTATTTCATAGAGTTCAAAATAATCCCCTCCGGACACAATGCACGTATGCCAACTTTTTTTCCAACCCTCAATGCGTGCTAAAGCAATCATCGGCAGGAATGGCCTTCAAAGCGCACAGTGATTCACGTTGAATCTCTCCATTCGACTCAAAACGGTGACCCCGGAGAGGTTGTTTGAGTTTAGGAAATATCTAGAAGTCACACGGTGTGAATACGCTGGTTGTGGAACGATATGGGTTTCATTTTTGGTGGAAAAGTCACAAAGAATCAACGCAGTGTGAGCTGACGCATTCTGTGTTTTCAGTACCAATCGAGATTTGACGCGTTTGAGGCCCAAAATGGAATGGACCGATCCTTTTGAAATTCTAACATCATCAGCAAGGTCTCTAATTGTGAATCGACGGTTTGTAAGCACACAATCTTTAATTTTTTGGACGTGAGCTTCGTCGTTAGAGGTTGAGGGTCAACCAGAGGGCTCTCCGTCTAAAATGCGTTCTCTGCCTTCTTTGAACTGTTTATACCACTTCCAAACATTTCTTTCCGATATAGGAATGCTCACCGAATGCCTTCGGCAACATTCTATACGTTTTCGCAAACAAAATTTCATGCAAGTTCTTTGCACAACTTATTCAGACATTTCAAAAATCAGCGGAATCAGTTTTAGCGTCTCACAAAGCGAAACGTAACTCAAACACACATAGACAGTGCTAACAACTTAAACAAATTTAATTCCACATGACAAGGAAATTTAAACTGAAAATTGGTCTTATTTTTTGGCACAGTAGTCTATTGATATTTTTTTTCTATCTTTCTTCAGCTCAAGCTTGTCAAACGAATTTAAAAGCTGAAGTTCTCTTTATCAAAAATATACAAAAAAAAGTCTGTTTTCAGTGGATTGTGAAATATTTTTTTGAAATCTGATAATGTATTTATTTTTAAGCAAGAGTACTCGTCAAAGTGCTACAAGGCAGCAGCTTTCGAAGATTGATTCCGAAAATATAAATGAAAGGGTGCAGCACAGAGAAATGTATAATTAGAGGCAATCATTTCCAGTTGTGAACTGTCGTAAAGATGAAAATAATAAAAATTGGATAAAATTAAGATAAATATGGAATGATTCTTAACAGTAGTTTCCTTTTTGTTATTACATTTAAGTGTCCAAATAGTAAAGAAAGAAATTTAAAATCAACAAGATTAAAAAAAGTACAATAAAGCTGTTTTGTATTATAAATATCAAAAGTATCAAAAAATGAGAATTCCTCAAATGATTTTATGAGGATTCTTTCTTTTCTACCATATGCAACATCAAGTTATAAAGGTTACAAAATCTATAAAGACGTTTTTTGAATTTCCTTTTCATCTGCTATTGAAATCAAAAATTAGTTTTATTAAATTAAATTTTATCACATAGATTTTATTCTTGCTATTCATACTACACTTGAGAAATGTTCTAAAATGATTTATAGAACATATAAAAAATCATGAATTCATTTTTATATATGGTTTTGAGTGTCTGAAAAGTTTTTACTTATTTTATTAAACGGTGGGTAATTTTTTTTAATGTCTTCTTTTGTACAAAATCTATATTCAAGCACTGCTAACCATAATTATGAAAGCACATTATTAAGAAGCAAACTGTTTACAAAGGAAGATAATGACACTTTTTCTGTATTTCGTGCCAACTACATTAAAATCTGAAAAGCATTTTCTTTGTAAATACGTATTGAGGAAGTCGTAAAGCTTGCTTAATTTTTCAATGCGCTATATTAGATTTTATGGTACATTGAAAAAAGTTATTGCATTCTACTGCATAATCAAAATAGCAAGAAAAGAGTACAAAACAATTTTCTTTCTGTGCGACTCTATGTTCTCTTACGAAGCCAATTCAGAACGGCGACTGTATACAATGGCAAACAATTTTCTCGAATTGAATTAAAGATTGCCTCTTTATTGATTTCGGATGGCAGAGAGTAATCTTTAGCGAACGAAAGTAAACTCGCAGCAGTTCAGCAGCCAGGAATTCTTTAGGGAATTCTTGAGTTTTCTAAAGCTGATTGGTAAAAATAAAAAAAAAAAGCTTCCAAACGTTTTTTTACTGTTTTTATTCTTCGCATTTTATCCTTTGAATTACTAACAGAACTATTGTTATGGCGTATTTTTAAGTGCAATTATGCAGTAGAATACTTGCTCCATTTATTATTATCTTTTATTCTTTGATAAAAAATTTCGATAAAACGCAACAATGTTTTTTGCCAGCAAAAAATGCTCTTGCTTTATCAATGTTTGGTTAAAGAAACCTATTAATGTATTTTTAATTCTTAGGACATCGATTTTTGTTGTTTGATATTTTTTCATTATTATCACTCCAGCATTTCGTTCTCATATTAAAATTATTACTTCCCAAATATATTTATAGTAAAGCTTATAATACTTTAATTGAATACTTTATATTGACTTTATTCATATAGCATTACCATAATATTTAATGGGTCGTTTAGCCTGTTATGGAATTATCTACATTTATGATTATGTGTATATTATATTTCATCTTTGTAGGTAGGTTTGCAGTGCTACAATGTGCTACAATGACCTCCTATCATTTTGTGGGATATTGGTAGCTGATAGGAAATAGGTCTGCTAAATTTTTTTTATTAAAAAAGTGTTAAATTTAAAAATGTGTAACATTTACAAAAAAGGAGACATTTTGAACATTCAAAAAGTAAAAGAACAAATTTTGAAAAATTTGGAAAACATTTTGGAAAAGTAAAAGAAATATTTGAAAGAAGAATACGCTAGATTATTACTTTTTTAAGCAAGAATCTTGTATTAAAAAATAAACCTAAAACAAATTTGTAAATTAGAAGAATAAATTAAAAAATTTCTTTCAATACTGCATATCTCCTTAAAAACTTTAAAAAAAAATATTAAAGATATATAATACCCTCCAAGTCAAAATTTTATCATTTTTTTTAAATTCATTATTTTACAACTCATTATAAATCATATTTTATTCAATTAAGATTGAAATTTTAATATATTTCCTAATTAAGTATTAAAAGTGGGAAATTGGTTCAATTTTTCATTATTTTTATTAATAAATATTTTAAATAACATAAAATGCGTTCATAAACAAAAAAAGAAATCATCATATTTACTCTTTGATTTTTGTATGATACTTTTGAAATGTATAATTTAAGTTCTTGTACGAAATAGAACTTAAATTTAAAAAAAAACAACTAAAAGAGGTGAATTGGTAGTAATTTTTTAAATAAGTAAAAGTAAAATTTTTAGATAGTAAGTAAACTTTTTAGTACTTACCATGCTATGTATTAAAATATTTTGTCTTATTAACATAACTGAGGACCTGTAGAATAGAAGTATTCAAGTACATCTATCATGCAAAATTTTATAACTACAGAGAAAAAAAAAATTCAAAACATTTTCGACAAGAATGTGAGAAAATTAATAATAGTTAAACACAAATTAAAAGTATTAAGAAAGGCACATTAAAAGGTCATTCATGACACTTACGTTTCCATTCACTACGACTCTAATTTTGATCCGATTTAAATGCGGCTTTTTTTTTAAAGTTTATAAAATTACAAATTATTTTTTTAAAAATCTATCTGTTTTATACACTCGTCTTGCGTAATGAAACAAGTTTCTTACAAATTTTTCTAATTATTTTACTATGGGATATTTCAAAATTCTTCGTATCATATTTCGATGCTTAAACTTATACGAGCATGCATGCATAAACACCATTGGACCTGATACAAGATTCTGAAGAGTACTGTGCTTCATCAATTCGTTTCTGACTTCTTGGATATCAAAGAATAAAAGTTGTAAATAAAAAATGCTTTGAATGTTTAAGTTATAATAAAGAATTAAGGATAAAACAGATTTCTCAAGATTATTTGAAAATCTTAAAAGAGTATTCATTTTATTACAATTTTTTTTATCTGTAATACCGTATGAAGTAGTTCACTAACATGGTGTTAAAAATGTTTTTTTCCTAAATTAAATGCATAGAACAGGTAAGATTGATACAGCATTATTCAGAATGGATCGAGAATGATGACTAAACACACACACTTTTGTGCTCATACGATTCACACCAAACAATCTCAAGAGTTCGAGTTTTTTAATCCTCGGATTTACCGAAAAGATTTTCTGAGGCATAAACAGCTTTCACCACGATAATATTTGTTTCCGAACAGAACTCAAACACACAATCCACCAGGCCACTCCAGGTAAGTGCAATGATGGTTTCATATCAGCATGTTAAACAACACTGTAGTAACTCTCGTTCCTTTAACGACTCCTGGCGACATTTAAAGAAGCAGAAAGTCATTCTTGTTTCCCTGATGTCAATGATTCTCGCTTATCTGCCTCGTGCAGTGAGTCCTTTCTCTGTCCCTAAGGTTCCGTACCAGGCTTCGCCAAACGGATATGATAAAAGTGGTCTCGAGGGTCGAGGTTCACTTGGCACTTATCAAACTAACAACTTCGTTCATCAACAGTTTAAGAACTTCCAAGTTATGTTCCTTTTACACCCTTGGTTGAAATTACTGATACTCATTATTATTAATTTTTTTAGCTTTATAAAATTTGAGATACTTGCAAATTCTTCTGACATTTTATGAATAAAAAATATTATAATTTCCTGGAGTAACTTCCTATAACCTGCAAACTTAATTTTTAACCTGAAAAACCCTTTTAACCTGTTCTTTGGTTCGTTTTGTTAATTGAACAATCAACTGTCCGTTGTAAATTTAACAAAAATTTTTTTTCAATTTTAAAGAAAGTTTTAATACTATGATTATACAAAAAATTTATTTTAAATTTAACTCCGGAAAGAGGATCTGCACATAAGATCTGAAGTATAAACAAAAGGGACGATATTTTTCATATGATTTACTCGTATAATCTTCATATTTGCTGAAGAGATAAAACTCTTGTTAAGCATAAAAGTTAATTATTAACTTAATTCTGTAAAGCATTTTCAGTTCTTATCTATAACTTTATCTACATCCACTAAAACACACCGATGGGAGATGCGCGTCTCATTTTCCAACTTTTATATAATCCAAATATAATTTATTTATTATTATTTCTATAGAACATGTGTAGAACAGAATAAAAAATGGTTGGTTAAGCTTTCACAAGTGAAATTAAGAAACAATCTTACATATTATAAATAAGTACCAGACCTTTTAATGACTTTGGGGTTTTACAAAAGATGCCACAATTACTCAAGCAAGCTTCGTATCGTTGGCACATGTATCTCACTACATTTCAGAAACTTCCAGGCATATAGAGAACATTTTCAGTACCAATAAGTATCATTTCTTACTCCATAGCCAACGGTGCTGTTGTTGAACATTCCAACTATTCATCCTAGAGGCAAGGAACAGGTTCATCTCGACCAACTCATAGATCCATAAGCAACACCCATTGGTAATTCTCGGCATCAATGTTAAAGTATGCAAATACCCCATCATGCTGTAATCAGATTTTGCTTGAGATAAACGCAGAAATACCGTGCATTTTGACATATTTAAACATCTTTTTACATTTTCTTTGGGCTAAACTTAATTTTTTTTTATATGTGGTTTTATATTTTTTTTTAGTGCAGTGGGATTTTTTTTGTCGTCAGACACTTTGAATGGTACAAGTTTATTTCAAGTATATTAAATACAGAAACAGGTTTTAAAAATCCCTAATAAGTTATTACTGACGCATTTTTTGTGATTTTCCAAATGAATTGTTACTTTTTATACTATTTGCTAATTCATATACTTTTAATAACATAAGAAAACCGTTTTGGAATCCAATCCCATAATCAAATAAATCACTATTTTTTAGAACCCAAATAAAATTGCAATTTTTCACAATATAAACAGTAAACATAATTGGTTGTAATAATAAATATAATAATAATCATGAATGATTTATTAATAATAATCATTAATGATTTATTATTAATAAGAGGATGTATTGCTCGTGCCCAGAGAAATTGAACAGAAATTTTAAATCACAGAAGGCCAACTAGCCAGTATTGTTATATTAATTTATCGAGGGATGCCGAGTCAAATATGTATATAAAAATAGTGCAACAAACCCTCCATGGTATCATTTATCGCAATCAGAGCTGAAGTTTCTTGCTTTCTTGACAACACCATGTCCACCATTCATTACACAGAGCATCACACAAGGACATTTTTTATCGGTCATGCTGACGTCTGTCAGAATAGTCGCAGTTGCCGGACATAAATATTTAATATATAATATATAAAAATTCTGTATAAATTTCTTGAAACACTGAGAGCTTTTTCCATTGTACCATTAATTCCATTAATTAATAATCCCTTAATAATACTATTGTCCGTCTCAATTTTGTGTTCTGTTGAAATATACGAAGATAAACTTCGAAGAAATGTACTATTTATTAAATTTTATTAGCAGAAGATCCGTCTAAAGTATTCGTGAATAAAAATTTTATATCTGTTAATTATTTCAATACTTGTGATTGTGAGATTGGGGAAAAAATAGTTTTCCTACTCATGTGTAAGGAAAAAAAATATAAAAAACAAAACATAACACCAGTTTTCAATTTAAATTTCCTGGGCATATGGTATTTCAATTTTTTTCTATTTTAGATTGTTGGCACTGTCCTTGACCTCTGTGTGAAATTTTGCACCAAAATATATATTTGTGCTTGAGTTACGCTTGGTTTTGTGAGATGCTAAAACTGATTCCGGCGATTTTTGAAATCTCTCTTCAATCAACACAAAACGATGTCCTCGGAGTGGTCTTTTGAGTTTAGGGAATAGCCAGAAGTAGCACGATGTTAAATTAGTTGAATACGGTGGTTGTGGAACGATATGAGTTTCATTTTTAGCGAAACAGTCACGAAGAATCAATACAGTGTGAACTGGCGCATTCAGTGTTTTCGGTACCTATCGAGATTTGACGCGTTTGAGGCCAAAAAATATCTTTTAAAATGAAACTTTGAAATTCCAACATCATCAGCAAGGTCTCTAATTGTGAATAGAGGGTTTGCAAGCACTAAACACCAAATTTTTAATTTTTTGGACTTGAGATTCGTCGGTTGAGGTTGGTGGTCGACCAGAGGGCTCTTCGTCTTCATCGCGTTCTCTGCCTTCTTTGAACTGTATTTACCACTTCTAAACATTTCTTTCCGATATAGGAATGCTCACCGAATTCCTTTTGCAACATTCTGCACGATTCTGCAAACAAAATTTAACGCAAGTTCTTGTTCAATTCATTCAGACATTTCAAATATCGCCGCAATCAGCTTTAGCATCTCACAAAACCAAGCGTAACTCAAACACTACTGAATATTTTGACATTAATATTTGAATAAATTTCACACAGATGTCAAGGATAGTGCCAACAACCTAAAAAAGAACAAAAAAAATTGAATACCCTATACCCAGGAAATTTGAATTGAAAAGTATTATTTTGGATTGATGTTTTATTTTTTTTTAAATCAAACATTGCCTTTCGCAAAAAAGAATTTTATAAGCTATTTAATCCTATGATTGACAATATTATGTTAGTTTCATTCTTTAAACTCAAAATTTTGTGACAAATGTAATTTTAACTGAATTTTTTATTAAGAATTAAATTAATTAATTTTCGAAAGGAATTAGAGATAACTTTATCATTTTAAAAATCCCCATAGAGGATCAATTGATAATATTCCCAAGTTAGGGCAAGTAAATCACTGACTACATGAGTAACAATTACTCAGTAAGGTGATGACATATGTATATATGTATATATATGTTACCACATAGTATAGAAAATCGTAGGAAAACATTAAGCGATATTCATTAGATTGAAATAAAATTGTATTACTTAGAAAGAATTCCAGCAAACTAGCTGATCAAATGAAGTATCGGATGTTTGCCATTTTTTCTGAAAACGAAAAAAAATGTTGTTTTATTAATTTAAAATACATCAGCATAGGAGACATATTAGAGGGCAGTGAAAAAACAGAGTAGATAGTTTTAGCTGTAAGAATAACTTGATTTCAATAAATGATACATTTTTAAATATGACGTTTTTATGCGAACAGTTAGCAAATCAAATTATTATTATTTTTATTATTATTATTACTTTTTTTGTAAATATAAATGACCTTATGCTATGGTTTTGGTTTTCCAATGTTATGTGCGATGTGATTGATTTCTCAAAGACAAGCCATCTCCTCTCACCTAACTTCATCTTTTCTATATCCCCAACTAATCATTTTCCACTATATTATTCCCAATGTGATTTATATTCTTAAAATATATAGATTCTATTAATTATGTCCTAAAAGTACATGTTTTGAAACATATTACGATTACATTGGATAGTTTCCCACAATAAGTATACGTTTACTATCTTTAATTTTAATAATCCTCTATAGTCCACATGAGATTTTTAAGTATAACCTTTCGATTTTTCGCGTGAAACAATAACTTACCTAATTTTATCGACTACCTTTCATCCTTCGTTAAATATAATATCCAATAGACACACATGCTGAAGAAAAAAATTTAACGTCATATCTTGTTAGAAATAAGACTCATTTGTTCGCCTGCATGCTACTTTTACTTCTGCGGCTGAAGGGTATAAGACGACATCTAATTGTCTGCACTTAAAGTTAACTCTATTCATGCATGTTCTGTGGTCATTTTGGGCACCTTCTTATGTAAACAGCATGCCATAAGGAATAATAATTGTTTCTGTTTCGATTAAAGCTTGGTTTCATACATAAAATAAGATATAATACTTTCTATTTTGCACTTTTCACAAAAGCTGCATCGTAGAAACATCTTTCGACAACTTTTATGTATTGTGAGCCAGGATTCTTATCCTGTACAATGCCGCATAAATTGCCGAACAACCTGTATTTCTTATAATCTTCAAGTTATTGATGATAATTATGCTTCTTTTCCTACCCTTTGTTCATTTAAACATTTTTTATAACGTTACAAGCGTTTATTAATGCGTTTAAATGTTTTCACGTTCTAGTACATATTTATGCGTACGAAAATTATTTTTAATTATTTTTATTTTGATAATAACAATAGTTGGGCTTTATATAGAACGAGCATGACAACCTCGTTAAAATTATCTTATGTGGTTTAACAGGGAAAAAAATCCACTAAAATATATTCAAAAACTAGTTGAATGTATGTGTTCCCATAAGACGCATTGCAATCATCCGTGGCTGAAAATGATTACAACTAACGGAGAGATAAAAAGGCTAATCCATTTTATTGGTTAGAAAGTAATGAGGGTTCAGTGATGATGACAACAGTGTTCCATAGGACTGCAAGGATGTAATGCTTTTAGAAAAGTTTTTCGACTGCGCTGTGTAGGAAAAACCCCTCACCAATTATTGATGGGAGGCATATTTCCCAACCTCCACTGAGTAATTTACTCATTTTTCGAATTTCAGTAATTGAAATTGTGTAAAGGATAAGATTTAACATATTGGAATAGCATAGTTCATAATTTCAGTAGCACAATTTCAGTCACTAGAATTATATAAATGATAAGATTCAACAGATTGGAATCATAATTTCAGTCATTGGAATTATATACATTATAAGATTTAACAAATTGGAGTAGCATAGTGCATAATTTTATTTATTGGAATTCTATAAATGATAAGATTTATCAGATTGTAGTCTCTTTAACTTAATTTTTCTTCCTAATAGAAATTATACTAGTGATAAGCATTAGGATTAGCAAATGGAATAATTGAAATTTTTGTTTCCATCGGTAGCTTGTAAGTAATAAACAGTGAGTCACAGAAAAATCTTAATTTACAGGTGAATATAATGGTTTTCAGAGATCCATGCAATGTAAAAAAATCTTATTCGCCATTTGGCAATGAAAAATTTTGATTATAATGAAGAAAAAAAATTATGAATGTCAAAAAGATAATCTCAAATTTTACATAGATATTCGAAACGATGTTCTATAAAATAAAAAAGTTAATTATTCATTTAAGAGCTATATATTTTTATAATTATTTTTTTTATATAATTATTTTTAGACTAGAGATTATTAAAGAAAATATAAATGTTTTGATTAAATCTGAAATAATTTTATTATTTCGAGATTAAAAGCTATTGAATTAAAGGAGGAACTTTTGGATAACTTATAAAACAATTTTTATTTGAAAATGCAATTTTAATAGAGCATTTTTTTGCTTATTAAGTTCATTGTAGCAATAACCCTTCCGCACAATAGTTGGTTTTGGTAAGCCAGTCCTGTAAATATAATTGCAATTTAGCTGCAATTATTGGATTCTATTTAGACAGTAATAATTGGATTCTTTGACATTTTGGATCATTATTTAAAAATATATATTCATTATAATTTGTCGAATTCAGATTATTGTAATCGGCAAGATTTTTTTCTTAATGACTCTAATTTATCTAAGCATTTATAAAACCTTACGAATTATTAATCTTTAAATACATAATTTTAATACCAAATATTAAAATTAATTTTATTTTGTCTACCAAATTCTGAATGAAATTTCTTCAACTGGAATTTGGTTCCTCATGTTTGGATCACCATCAAAAAAACTCTCCCTTGTACAGTGTACTATGCTTCTGATCCTTGTCTCATTATAATATGAATTTGACTTTGAAATTTAATTTATAAAATTTTGTGTTGTTACATTAACAACCAAATATTTACCAGTAGTTTTTATGAGACTGCATAAGATTTGCATGAAGCTGTAGTTGCACATACTCAGACCATTAAAGAACCTTCGCTAATCTGATAGTAATAAAAAAATTACGAGCTCAAAATTCGCCGCCTTATCTAAATAATTTACGACTATGTGTTTAACACAAAAAATAAAAGCTAACAATATAATAATGCTTGATAAAAATAAAGTAATTTTATTAAGTACTTACATTATTATTTCCTTACTGAAATTGTATCTCTCCAATTTTAGAAAACTTTTTAGTTAGTATTTTTGGAAAATATAACCTATCTTGTCTATTAGTCTCATTACACCAAATGTACATACTACCCAATTAAGAAATAAATTTTTGTATAGATTCCTAAACTAATCAACTGATTTTGCTGAAAACTTCACACTCTATTCTTATTAGTGCTGCGGTTATATAGAAAGTTGATTAAACGAAATCCGATAGTAGGTTGTTGTTTTTATAACTATATAAATACAAGGTAAATGTTCGAATATGTGTCGCCTATAGATTAAAAAACTGCTTGATTGATTTCGTTGATGATAATTTTACAATCTGGTCTTATTAGTAACATATTTAAAGAGTAGTTTGAATGAAATCTTATAGTAGTGCTATAGTTCTCATGGTGTTTAACTGAAAATGAAATTTTTTTCACATTTCGGCTGCTATTTAAAAAAAATCCTTTTGTCCGAGACATTAAATGTAAAATATTAATGAACGATATGCTACAAAATTGGAATTGGAAAATTAAATACTTTAATCAGTTGAAGAATTTCAAATAAAAGAAACAGAAAAAGAAAAAGAAACAGAAAAACAGCAATGCTAAACAGCAGCTATCCGTTAGTTCGTTTTTGTGCATTTTAAACTTTTTCAGGGCTATGTGAATTTAATCTAAGCTCACACATTTTGAGCAGCACATGTATAATTCTATAAATTTTAAATACAGATACAGATTTAAAGAACACAATTATTTATTTCAGTGTTATTTTTTATTGAATTTTTAAGCAATTATGTTACTTTTATTATTATTTATGCATTCAAACAATTTTGAAACAAAAAGAAAGCAATTCTTGTGTTCTATAAAATAATTAAGCAACAATAAATACATACAATTTCGCTATATTTATTTTAATATCAAACTCTTATAATTGCCCCTTTTTTGCAGAACAAAACAGGAAATGTAATTATATACAATTTTAAAATCTATTTAAAGAATAATTTATAACAATGGAAATTTTGGTATTTTGCAAATACAGAGATGCCATATTACCAATAATGATTAAAAATTATTTTAAATAACAAACGTTACAACGTCGTTACAACAGATAAGTAATATCAAATTTAAAGTATTTAAATTAAAAATCTTTAATGGAATTATCTTAATTTTTTTTTCTTTTGTAGTTTTTTTTTAAACTGTTACTTGCAGTACTTCCATTAGTAAACTCTATTTATTAACCCTCAGTTCATTTATTCGACTAAGAAAAGTTAGAAAGCAACAATGATTTAAAATTTAAAGAGTATCAAATCATTAACCAAAAGAATTGTGCTCGACTTAAAAGTTTTCCTAAAAGTTTATTGGAGTCTATACTTTACAGGCAGTGCAAATTTCTCATTCACAAAATGCTGTCGATCAAAAACGTCTCTTCTCGCAGCCTCATTAAGGGGAATCGTTCCGGGATTCCTATTTTTACTGGACAACTATTCGGGAAATGTATGCACTCCTGTTATTGAATTTTTGAGAGACTTTGGAATTTTGAGAGAGAGGAATTGCAAGTAGTTCCGATTTTCCATGTCTGTGTTCCTTCTTTCTTATTCTGGAGAAAGACAAACTTTTGATGCATTTTAATTCTTTGAAGCCATAGATTAGATATGGAAATAAGAGTGGTTATAAAAGACTAATTATTAAAAATTTAATACATTAATTTTAATACGGAAACCAAATGCTCCAGATATATGAGATTTAAAATTTAGTATAATAACACTGACATGATAAAAAAAACAATATAAAAAAAATTATGTTATATATGTAATAAATTTCCTATTGATTTAATTTAGCAGCAACCGTCAAAAAATTTCTGTATAATTTTAAAGCAAAGGTGGTCAATTAACCTCGAGAGATAAATGCATTGCTAAATTTAATGGAGTATAATATACATTAATAACAATTTGTAATGTTTAATACTATGATATTATTTTCTGTAATTTGAATAACTTATATTTTATCTTTTAAGATTCTAGACAAGAAAAAGCATTCAGTCACATAAAATTTGAAGGAAAAAAATTTATTCTCATAGTAAAGAAATACAAAAGCTAGCAACAAAAATTCTGCAATCGGAGATCAAAAGCAAAGGAATACAAGCTATAGCATTAGCCGGTAGTTTGGTTGAATTTTTCCGAATCATCCATTCTTCAAGGTCTTCTTCATGAGAACTAACATTCACTTAATATTTAACCAGTGAGAGATTCCAACAATTTTTTCTTCAGTATCTTTTTCCTCTCTGCCTCAGTCATGGCCTTTCTTTCTGTCTCACTAATGAAATGCATTGAAAATCACATTAGTTTAAAATTAAAAATAAACAAGTGTAACATCATATCAAACTGAATTAATTTTGTTACTAATGTATAAAAGACTATCTAGATGCTGCTTCGGTTTTTTGAAATGGAGGTGTGTAGTTCGAAACCCAACAAATGATACGAAATAATCTCCAACTCTTTATATATGCAGTTAGCAGTTAATGTCTATATTTACCATCATGTGTCGGAAAGCACAGAAACATTATAAAGTTCTCATAAAGCTCATTTTACCCGTTACCAACACAATTTCTTTCCAGTATATTTATAAACCAAACAATTTAAACCTTCAGGAATTGTAAATATCTCTAATCAATTAAAAATAACAAATTATTTAATAATTACTATTACTAATTATTTATATCAATTTCATAATTACTTAATTTATGTAGTAGTTTTAATTTGTGAATTAAAATGAAAATATAAATAAAAAATGTTAGATATAATGTTTCCAAGTAAACAGTAGTTTTTATTGTAAATATTTTGTCATTTCTTTTGTGTCAAATTTATATTACATTTGATGTTTTTTATATTCATAGTATTACATATTAAAAAAAATTAGAGCTATATTTCAAAGTTAACTTTGCATATTCTTTGTTAATTCCTATTAAAAAAAGTTTAACTATGCTTTTAAAAAAAGTTCTTAAAAGTACGAAATTTCAATGTGGACTATAATACATCGTTTCTAAATATGCGTGTAAGCATACATGAAAAACATTTACTGTTCTTTTATGCGCATTTAAATTATTTTTATCCATTTGCATGGTGAAACAAAACGCACATTTAACAAAAGGTTCCTTCAAAAAATGTTTTTTATTTAAAGATATTTTATATACTTAGTGAAAAGTCTCCTGTGCAAAGGATGTTCGGAGGCACCAAATATATGAGATATCCTTCACCTTTGCATCTCCTATGCAAAATCCTCGCATGTACATTTTTGAAAGACGTTTATAAAAGATTGGCTTACATTTTTAATGCCGCTGACCTTACTTAAGCCGTTACATTGAAAAACCTGCACTCAAATTTTTTGGCATAAAAAGTGCGCTTGAACATGATTTGCTCAAACTTGTCAACTGCAGATTATGTTCTGAATTACAAATAACCCTACATAGCATTTCGATGATGTATGATTCCATTAAAACTTTATTATTCTACAGCTCATTAAAAAAAAAACGGATGCAGTGTAAGGATAGTTCTCAATGGAGAATGATTGAGCTGATCCATGAAATGGTTTACTTAAAATTTCTCAGTTAGTGGATGCATTAAGGATTATAAATTGTTATAATGGATGTTAGTTAGGAATGACTCAGTTTAAAACTGTCATAAAACTAACTACTGACTAACTGAGTTAAAAACTTAAACTCAGTTAGTGGTTACAAAATCGGAGAAATGATAAATAGCTGAGGAATGACTTACTAGCATTACAACATTAGTATAAACAGAGTAAAGCAAAGTCGGACATGCAAGCAAATTACGAAAAAAAATTGAATTAACAAACCTTCTTCCTTGTAGTTCTTTGTCGCAGTCACAGACGCAGTTTCCTGGTCTCTTGACAACGCCTCCGCCTCCATGCATTAAGCAGACCATGAAGCAGTTACACTTACCCAAACTGACGGCTGCAACGAAAGTTAAATTATAAAAAAAGTATTTTATTTAATATCTAATACATAAAAAAATTCAGTTAAGAATTTCTTGAAATAACGGAAGCTTTAAGATTAATACCATTAATTCCATTTCATTGTCCCCGAACTTTGGGTTTTGTTGCAACATTCTATACACGAAACTTTGTAGAAATAGACCAGTTATTAAATTTTCAAAGAAAAGCTCCGAATAAAGTTTCACCCACACAAATTGTACATTTGTTAATTATTTTATAAAATTTTGTCATTTGTCGAGAGGTTGGCAAAATATAGTTTTCGTACTCATGTATGAAAAAAAACATTAACAAAAAGTAACAAATTGTCCTTTTATAAAAATGGAAGATTCTATTCTTCATAAAAATGGTTAATTTGGATTGACAATTTTTTCTCCTCTTAAATAAAAATTATTATTTCACAACATAAAAAAGCACAAAAAGACGATACATCTATCCTTACGATTGACAACTTTATATAATTTCTGATCGTTAAACTTACAATTCTGTGAAAATTTTAATTTTACCAGAAATTTGTAAATAATTGAAAAAAAAGAGATACGAGAGAAAATACGAGATGTATTTTTTAAAATACGTGTCATATGAAAAAGAAAAGTATAAGCTTTTTAAAACAGTTTTAATTTTAGTTAAATTTCTGAAAGAAATTTTAGATCATAAAACTTATCAGATTTTAAAATGCCCCCCAAAATTACTCATTGAATGTTCTCAAGTAGTAACAAATAAACCACTGGTTATATGTGTCATAAGCACAGATTTCCGAATGGAAATGATTGCGAAAGCATTTGCCATTATAGTTATCCTGTTATTATATTATAAAAAAGTGCATTGTATAAGTGTTTTTTCATAGTATAGCAAGTTATCGACTACAATATCATGTTTAATTAGGGATGATCATAATATGAGAATAAAATTTTGTTACTTACGAAGAATTCCAGCCAACAAGCTGATCAAAAGAATAAAATGAAGGGTCTTCATTTTTGTCTGAAAACAAGAAAAAACATTTATTATTAATTTTTAAAAAATGGCGTCAAACTTTTCATTTAAACATCTACAAATAAAATTAAAAAAAATATTTGAAAGAAAGACAACTAAAAACAATAAAATACAATAAGGAAATAACAATTTATGTATGCTAATTGAACTAAAATTAGTCAATAAACATTATTTTTTGTCCAAAATTTCAAATGAACACGTTATCGTTATTAAAAAAAAAATAGGAAATTTTTATTATTTCTATAAGAAATATTATTAAAAAAATATCATTACTTCAAACACGTATCAAATCATTAATTAGCAAAATCAAACCATTAATTAATAAAAAAAATTAAGAAAATTTTAATTTTCTTGGTATACTGTTTTATGAATAAAATACAGCTAATATTTTTTTAAGCAACTAGAAAAAAAAAAGTTTAAAATGTAAAAAATAAAATAATTACATTCCAGTATGTGGTTGTTAATTATTCCCATTTTGTACTTGCTACATAATATATACATTAAGATATGAAATAATAAATACATTAGTTTAGAATAACGTATACATTGATGCTTAATTTAATTCATGGAACCTCTTAAAAGTTTTATTCAATATTTTAAAAATTAATTTATATAAATTATATCTTGTTATGTCCTTATCTGTCAAAATTATCTGACTGTTGCCATATATACATATCAAAATTATCTTATCTGATATTATATGTATCTGTCGAAAAGAAAGTTTTTTCAAAATTATCTTATGAAACAAGTAATTTATTTGAAAGATTTGGGGAAAAATGTTATTATTTTTTCCAAAGTAATTGTGGTAATATTCCTGCAATGAAATTCTCAAATTAGTAGCATGGCTGATAAATGAAGGGTCTTAAAGGAAAAAAATATAATCAATATCAAAATGAAAATTAATGAAATTAAATTTAAATTATTATTGAACTGAAATTAATTTGCTTTTTATGCTATACAATTGTTAAATCGAGATTCATTACAGTATTGGTTTATATACAAAGAAAGATACATTTTGTTTTTGAGCAACTTCAAATGAATTGCTTAAATATTTTTTTAAAAAATTATAAAATTTTATAAATCTTCAATAATATTAAATAAAGCTTTTCTTCTGCTTTATTAAAAACGGATAACAAAAAAATATTTAACATTGTCAAAATTCAGACTCGGAGAAGACAACCTAGTACAAAACTCTTTCCTCTGCCTACACCCTCTACAAGTACAAAACTCTTTCTTCATCTGACATCCTCTACATTACCAATGGCGAGAGAGCTTTTCAATTGCTGATGGCCAATTGAAAAGCTCTCTCACCATTGGTAGTACAGGTTTCAGGTTCGATTCATGGCGGTCACATGGATGTTTGTGAGTAGTTCGGAATCCACGTTAAACTGGAGGTCCCGGTCTAATTAGCCAAAAGTGTGAACAAAATGACCGTAGAGAGACAAACCAAACCCAATCTACGTTCATATGGATATCCATGAAAACTCTCTCCAAAGAGAAAGCACCGATATTGCAATTTACTAGTCAATGATTTCAGATATCACATTAAATTTAACAAAATTAAATAGTGTGACGAAATACAGATAAGCGATAGAAAACTTTAAAAAAATATTACCTGAAATAGATATACCAGCAGGCAGTGAAAACAGAGAGTAGATAGCTTAAGCTGTAAGGGTAGCTTGCTTTTAATCAATGAGAAATATGCCGCTTATATACCAAAAATTAAGTACATGTGGTCTATAATCTTTATTGTAAATATAAATAATCTTAAACTGGGGTGAAAGACGTTTGACAGAAGTGATTGATTTTTGAACAGATGCAGCACTTTGTCATCGGAAACATTTTTATCCAAGTGTCCACGGTTCCATTCAGAAATAAAACATGTATGAAAAAATATGATTTGTGAATGATTTTCTTGTTATTTTGTTAACCACCTTTCATTTTTTCAATGCTACGTTTTGTGTGATTCTTTTCTATGTGACAGGTCATCTGCTTTGAATGTTTTTCATACTTTTATTCATCTTTTCCACATCCCAATCTCCTTGATTTTTATTATGTTACTACGTAAAATTTATAAATGTAATTACGCCCTATGATATAATTAAAATATATAATATATAATTTAGTTTTGTCCTAGTGTTTCTAGACAAATTACTATTACAATGGATGGTTTTCTGGACAACGCTATGTACTACTGTATTCAAAAAGTAAGAACAATTTTCAAGTTAAAATTCCCGGGGCTTATGGAATTTCATTTTTTCTTCTTTTTTAGGTTCTTTACACTGTCCTTGACATGTGTGAAATTTAACGTCAAAATATTCCGTAGTGTTTGAGTTACGCTTGGCTTTGTGAAACACTAACACTGATTCCGGCGATTTTTGAAATGTCTGAATTCATTGAGCAAAGAACTTGCATTCAATTTTGTTTGCGGAAACGTATGGAATGTTGCAGAAGGTATTCGGTGAGCATTTCTATGTCGGAAAGAAATGTTAGTGGTATAAACATTTCAAAGAAGTCAGAGAATGCGTTGAAGACGAAGAGCGCTCTAGTTGACCCTCAATCTCAACTGACGAAGCTCACGTCCAAAAAATTAAAGATTTGGGGCTTGAAAACCGTCGATTTACAATCAGAGACCTTGCTGATGATGTTGGAATTTCAAAAGGATCGGTCAATTCCATTTTGGGCCCATTGGTACCGAATACACTGAATGCCCTAGCTCCCACTGTCCCCATTCTTTGTGATTTTTTCGCCACAAAAGAAACCCATATCGTTCCATAACCACCATATTCCCACCGTGCGACATCTGGCTATTCTCTAAACTCAAAAGACCACTTCGGGGACACAGTTTTGAGTCGATTGAAGGGATTCAACGTGAATTACCGTGCTCTTATGACTTTTTAGCATTCATTGAGGATTGGAAAAAAAGTTTGCATAAATGCGCTCTGTCTGGAGGTGATTACTTTGAAGGCAGCGAAATAAATTTGGAAGAATAAATAAAGAGTTTTTGAAAAAAAAAAATAATTGGTCTTTTTGGTCTAATCTATCCAAAAATAATTGGCCCCAAAAGTAATTGGTCTAATCTAACTTTTTGGGCACAGTAGTACCTTTGATTTTTAAAATCCCTATGTTCCCCTTATTGTTTAAGGCACACGATTTTATAAGTGAAATGATAAAATCCCTAAACTCGTTACCCTTACTCCTACCTTTAAACCTATGTTAGACATAATATTCAATGCATACAGTTGCTGGAAAATGCGAAAGAAAAAAATTGTGATGTCCCATCCGATTATTACAAAAATATGACTTAGTTTGCTCATCTACAAGTTGCTTTTCCTTTTGTGCCTGAATATTAAAAGACACCATAGGATCATGCACACTTAGCAAACACCATTTTATGCAAACAACATGCAAGTATTTTCAACGAAACGACCTTTTTTTATTAAAGGCCTTTTTTCATGAATAAAATGTGACCTCATACTTTTTTCATACTTTACCTCATACCCGTTACATTATTCTTCAAAACTCTATTCTAGAGGCTTTTTTAAGGAACTTTTATTTACTACTCACCTGATTGTAGTACTGCACAATTTATGCAGCATTGTTCGAACAGCCTATATTTCTTATAACCTCCAAGTAATTGTTGAGAATTATATTTTTTTTGTTGACATTTTCTCATTTTAAATGTTTTTTTAAAAACAAAAAGATATAAATTGTAGTCTTTTTGGTCTTTTGATACATATTGATAAAATATTACATGAAGCCTTTTTTTAGCTTAACTAAGCCTTACAACTGTAAGACTTTATTAAAAAATGATCATGATAATCTCTTTAAAATTATTTTTTGCAATTTGAAAGAAGACAAAAAAAAAAAAAAAAAAAAAAAAAAAAACCTAAGAACCCTTCAAAAATTTTTCAAATAATTTAGGAATTTCATGTTTAGTAATGTAATTGGAATGTCTTTTAATTTAGATGGAGAAGTGTCTTCCTTCGGAGTGCGATATGTTCCTTGGCTTTGTAATACGTAACATATTGATGCATATGGGAATTTGGGCCGCCCAGGATTCTACAGAATGTTGAGCACTAAAGTAATCACAATCAACTGAATTTTTGGAATTGGCTTTTTTTTGCAATATGTGAATGACATTTTTACATTGTCAAGGTTTATCATAAAACAGAGCAATTTTGTGTTGTGTTAACTACAATCTGACATAGTATGGCAATATTGTACCTAAAATAGTAACTAAAACGGGAATTGAAAGGGTAGGTTTTTCTCTTGTTTAGTAATATGCACATAATTAAAACGTTTTAAGTAGTGAAATTTGCAGCTATGTTTTCCTTGAAAACTCTGGGATGTGCTTTTCGTAGTGCCCTTTTGGAACTTCAGATACATTGATAAAGGAACGAACTCCATGTTCATATGTTAGTTGTAAATTTATTAAAATGTCACTGTGAGATTTGTAAGTAAGGTCCGGCGTTTTGAGGTGTACCCCATTAAATTAGGATTAGCTGCAATGTCCGACATATTAAGGTCGTAGCACGCCCACACTAACCATAGAACCTTCTTGATTTACATTAATTTAGAAACAAACAGACAAAAATTATAATCAAGTACTAAAAACAAGTGACTTACCTGAAAATACAAACTAAACCAACTTGACTAACCAACTAACCAAACTAAACTTGAGCCAATAACAAATGGTCAAACTGAGATAAAGACAGAGACTTCCTTCCTTTCTTGGAAAAAGGTTTCAGAGAAGAACAAAGTTCTGATGTCCGTTCCATTCATTGCAGGCACACTGAAGATAAGATTAGGGGACAGGCAATAGAACAGGGAACATTTGGCATAATTTTTTGGCGTCTCTCTATTAATTTATTGAAATCTTACTCAAAATTAATTACATGGACAAGAATACTTTTTGAAATAAATTAATTAGTATCTTTAACTTGGTATTTTTTTCTCACTTTTACCGCTACATCTCTCTCTCTCTCTCTATATATATATATATAATGTATACATATATATACTTAGACACATACTATATATACATACATACATACATACATACATACATACATACATATATATATATATATATAACATGTGGGCTGAAATGTTTGTAGGCTCACACATAGATGGCGCGATGGCGCTACTAGTATTAAATCCATATGAATTTTAGTTAGCCTTAATCCTCAAAAGACACCTGTATAAATTTGACAGAAGTTGCACTACTAGTATGTCAGTTATAGCATTTTTACTGAAGCAACTTTTGTTAGTTTGAAAAAATGGATAAAAAGGAATTTCGTGTGTTAATAAAGCATTGCTTTTTGGCGAAAAAAAAATACTATTGAATATATATGCGAAAGCTCTGTCCAAAGTGGGTGCTGCGCGAGCTCAGAATCGACCCAAAACAACAGGGAATTGATGATTCTAAGCAGTGTTTGGAGTTGTTCAATCGTAATAAACCCGAATTTTTGCGTCGATATGGATGAAATATTTCTCCATCATTTCACACTGGACTCCAATCGACAGTCAACCGAGTGGACTGCACGTAATGAACACTAAAAATGCTACAACTTCACTAAAAATGTTATAACTCACATACTAATTGTGCAACAGCTGTCAAATTTATACACGTGTCTTTTGAAGGTTAGGGCTAACTAAAATTCATATGGATTTAATACTAGTAGCACCATCTTATGTGTTAGCCTACGAACGTTTCAGCCCACCTGTTATATGTATACATATATATACTTAGACACATACATATATACATTAAAGTGACAAAAGTCATGGGATACCTCTTAATATCGTGTCGGCCCTCCTTTCGCCCGACGAAGTGCAGCAACTCGACGTGGCATGGACTCAACAAGTCGTTGGAAGTCTTCTGCAGGAATATTGAGCCATGCTGTCTCGATAGACGTCCATAATTGTGAAAGTGTTGATGGTGCAGGATTTTGGGCACGAACAGACCTCTCGATGATGTCCCATAAATTCTCGATGGGATTCATGTCGGGCGATCTAGGTGGCCAGATCATTCGTTGGAATTGTCCAGAATGTTCTTCAAACCAATCGCGAACAGTTGTGGCCCGGTGACATGGCGCATTGTCATCCATAAAAATCCCATCGTTGTTTGGGTACATGAAGTCCATGAATGGCTGCAAGTGATCTCCAAGTAGCTGAACATAAGCATTTCCAGTCAATGTTCGGTCCAGTCGCACCAGAGGACCAAGTCCATGTCATGAAAAAACAGCCCACACCATTACGGAGCCACCACCAGCTTGAACAGTGCCTTGCTGACAGTTTGGGTCCATGGCTTCGTGGGGTCTGCGCCACACTCGAACCGTACCATCAGCTCTTACCAACTGAAATCGTGACTCATCGGACCAGGCCACGGTTTTCCATTCATCTAGGGACCAACCGATATGCTCACGTGCCCACGAGAGTCGCTGCAAGCGCTGTCGTTCTGTCAGTAAAGGCACTCGAGTCGGTCTTCTGCTGGAATAGCCCAAGAAAGCCAAATTTCTCCGCACAGTTCTAACAGACAAGTCCCTTGTACGTCCCACATTGATTTCTGCGGTTATTTGACGCAGTGTTGCTTGTCTGTTAGAATTTACGACTCTTTGCAGACGTCGCCGGTCTCGGTCGTTAAGTGCAGGCGGTCGACCACTGCGCTGTCCATGGTGGGATGTTATGCCTGAAATTTCATACTCTCGGCACACTCTTGACACAGTGGATCTGGGAATGTTGAATTCCCTAACGATTTCCGAAATGGCATGACCCATGCGTCTAGCTCCAACTAACATTGCGCGTTCAAAGTCTGTTAATTCCCGTCGTGCGGTCATCATCACGTCAAAACCTCTTCACATGAATAACTTGAACAGAAATGAAAGCTCTGCGAAAGCACTGCGCATTTATACCTGTTCTACGCGATGCTACTGCCATCTGAAAATTTGCATATTGCTATCCCATGACTTTTGTCACTTCAGTGTATATACATATACACATGCATACATACATACATACATACATATACAATATATATATATATATATATATATATACATAGACATTAAATATTATAAAATTAATAATTGTGTAAACAATAAAACAATAAATTCAAAATAACTTATGTTATTTGTGTACACATTATTTTGATTATAGTTCTTACAAACACCAAAGAAGCGTGAATGTAAATGAATAAATTTCTGTATATAAACACAACTTTAATTTGTCAAATTAAGTCTGCCAGTTTAATGCACACAATTCATTTAATGAGGGACTAGAGGACTGATTCTCAAATGGGTTCCTTTTGGTTATGACAGTAGTAGACAATTAAAAGAAAGTAGGAATGAAAGTTTTCCTAATAGGCTGGTCGAAGAATGTACGAACCAGTTAATTTTTTTCTACATTCTAATTTTCTAATTTAATAAATTATATTTGGCGTGCTTCAAAATTTGTAGGTAGGCTGCATTTTTTGAAGGAAAGATGGAAAGGAATTTTTCCTGGTTGAATGATGATTTGATGAATGGTATTTAGACTGCCTCTGAGGAATTTTTTAATGAATTCTCTGCGTACATTCCTCAACTTTAAACAACATCATTGCATAACTTAAAACCTAATACATCAAACTCTTTCATAATATTTGTACAGTATTATTATTCTCTATTATCATATTACGTTTAAAACTATTTTTCACTTTTTAATATAATATATCTTTTGCTTTATTTAGGTTTTTATTAAATGTAGTGTTTGATATTGTTCATTTGTAGTAAGTCGATATATATTTCTGTTGGTCCTAGTTGGAAGTATTTTTTTATATATCATATTTATTTTTTCCTATTTATATTATTTTCATCTTTATAACAGGCTTGAGTGCACATTATATTAAATACGGAGGATGAGATATAAAGCAAAGTCAAACTGAGCTAAACTAAATCTTTTGCTTTCCCCTAACTTGTTTGTCATTCTATGATTTTAAAGTGCCTGAATGGCCGAGTGGCTAGAGCTCTGGCGCTCAGGATCGCAGGTTTCGAGTTCGAGTCCCGGTGGTGCCATGGATGTGTGTAGTGGTTCGGAATCCACTTTAAACCGTAGGCAATGGTCCTAATAGGATTGTAGAGGCATTGTTACTCCGTGTCCGTGGCTTATCTTCTAGATACACGCGCCCACTGAATAATGCAAAGTGAGTAACGTCTGTGCAGTGCTTGCCTTAAGGCATCCAAGACTAAGCTGTCTAAGTGTTTGCCAGCTGAATTAGAACAAAAAAAAATATTTTACAGTAATCACATAATGCTGAAGTAGCACGATGCATTATAAATTAGGTTTCCCAACTGAGGAAGCTGAGTTCGACACTGACTCTGAAACTTTTTATTCTAAAAATAAAAAGTTTCAACGTTCACTGCCGATGATGCGCACGATAAATCTGTAGGACGTTAAACCCTCTTCTGGGATCGAAAAACTCAGGAGGAAAGTGCTATCCCCCAGATGATATGTTTAAAGTGTTTGTGTGATGGTAAGAATGAAGAATCACTGTTCTCCTATGGGACATTCTGGATTCCGAACCATTACAAACACCCATGGGCAAAGCCGGGATTTGAACCCGATACCTGTCGTACCGGACGCCAGAGCTCTAGCCATTCGGCCATCCTCTTCTTAAAAACTAGTATAGATAATCTTGTTATATATCAATTAATTAAAAAAACAATTATGGTCTATTCAAAATAATGGAAATTTTGTTATTTATGAGATAAATCGAAACATTGTTGCTATACGCAATTAGAAATTATTGTAAGTAATAAAAGGTTAAATTAACTGAGAGTTAATAGAAATTGTATCAATTTTAAGTTATTTTGGTTGATAATCTGGAATTGGAGTTATCTTAATTTAAAAAAAAAAAATCTTTAAATTGTTTCTAGTGACTTGCTACTTTGAACATTCTATTTTGTAATTTGTTTCATTATTTGTAATTGTGTAATTATTTGTAATTGTATAATTATTCGTAATTTTTTTTCTATTTTGTAATTTGCTCTACAATATAATTTATTTCATTTGAGTTAATTTGCTCTATGTTATAATTTATTTCATTTGAGTTAATTTGCTCTATGTTATAATTTATTTCATTTGAGTTAATTTGCTCTACGTTATAATTTATTTCATTTGAGTTAATTTGCTTAAGAATATTTAAATCAGAGAAATTTAAATTTTTACGAGTATCTACTTATTATCAAAAATAATTTTGCGTGACTTAAAAGTTTATTGTGACATATTCTCCACAAGTTGTGTAAATTTCTTATCCAGCTGAAAATTATCGGTCAAAAACTTCTCGCAGCCCGTTAGAAGGAGTCGTTCCAGAATCCAAACTTCTCCCGGACAACTATTCGGGAAAAGTATGCTCTCCTCTTATTGGACTTTTGAGAGTGACTCAGGAATTCTGAGAACGAGGAATTCCAAAGAGTTCGATTTTCCGTTTCTATGTCCCTTCCTTCCTTTCTTGGAAAGAGAACAAAGTTCTGATGTCCTTTCATTCTTTGCAGGCACACTTAAGATAAGATTAGGGGACAGGCAATAGGACATGGGACACTATACATTTGGCATAATACTTGGTGTCTCTCTATTAATATATTGAAATCTTACTCAAAATTAATTGCACGGGCAAGCATACTTTTTGAAATACTTTACAAAAGAAAAGGTCCATAAATACTTTACTTTGGGCGAGCATACTTTTTGACTTTTTTCAATCAGTATCTTTAACTTGTTATTTTTTCTGGCTTTCACTGTTACCTCTCTCTATATATAGATATAACCAGGAAAATTAATCATTGTAAATATTAAAACAACAAATTAAAAATAACTTATTTTTATTTGTGAATATATAATTTTGATATAAGGGTAATGAGTATTTTTTATATAAATATAACTTTAGTTTCTCAAGTTACGTCGACCAGTATAATGTACGCAATTCTGTTAATTAGGGAAATAGAGGAGTGGCTCTCAACTAAGGGAGGTTGATCCGAATAGCGGCCAGAGATTGGTTTGGTTTGTCACCGTAAGATAATTTTTTTCACACTAATTAGACCGGTACCTACAGTCTACGTGGATTAAGTATCACTAGCAAACATCCATCCCAACCCCATAATTCGAATCTGAAGCCTATGGTACCAAACCCAAGAAGCTCTGGCCAATTGGCCATTATGCCACGCGGTCAGAGAAACTGGAACCAACTGTCTATGACAGTGATAGGCACGGTAAATCCATAGGAATGAAAAATTTTCTACTGAATGAGTGGAGGAAAATACGAACCAGCCTTTTTTTTTTCTTTTCGCATTCCAATTTTCTAATTTAATAAATTATATTTGGCGTGCTTCAGAGTTTGTAGATGGATTACCTTTTTTTCCTGGAAAAATGGAATGATTTTTTCCCTAGCTGAATGATGAGTTGATGAATGGAATTTAGGCTGCTTCTGAGGAGTTTTTTAATGAATTCTCTGCGTCCATTCCTCAACTTTAAACAACATCGCTGCATAACTTAAAACCCAATACATCAAACTCTTTCATAATATGTGTGCAGCATTATTAACCTCTATTGTCATATTACGTTTAAAACTATTTTTCGCTTTTTAAAAATAATATATCCTTTGCTTTACTTATGCTTTTATTAAATATAGTGTTTGATATTGTTCATATGTCCTAAGTCATTATGTATTCCTGTTATTCAGAGTTGCAATTTTTTTTTATACTTGAAATTTATTTACTATTTCTACTACTTTCATTTTTATAACTGGCTGTAGTGTACATTGCTTTAGAGACGGATGATGAGATATAAAGCAAAGTGAAACTGTGCTAAACTAAGTCTTTTGTTTTTTTCTCTAATTATTTTGGTATTCTATGATTTAACTGTAATCACATAAGGCTGGAGTAGCACGATGTACTGCAAATGGGGTTTCCCAACTGAGGTAGCCAAGTTCGAAGCCGACACGAAAACTTTTTATTTGACAAATAAAAATTTTCAATGTTCAATTTCGATGACACGTACAATAAATCTGTAAGACCTCAAACCTTCCGTTGGGATCGAAAAACTAGGGAGGAAAGTGCGATCCACCACCTGATATCTTTGAAGTGTTTATTTAAAATTGTGATGGGGAGAATGGAGAACCACTGGCCTCCTATGGGACATTCTGGTTAACGCTAAATGTGCTACATGTGCGTCATTCTGGTTTCCAAGTCATCCGGCAATGAGAAACTGCAAAGTTCTCAGTTAAATATACGAGCGTGATTTTATTGAGAAGTAAGAATTATAATTTAATTTTAACATCACTTTCTCTGTAAAAAAAAAAAAAAAAAATTATGTTAATTAATTTAACAGCAACAGTCAGAACTGTTTTACGTCAATTGTAAAAACAATGGCTTCTCTTCAATAACAAACGCGTGACTAAATTTATTCAAACTTCTATGCATTTTTTCCATATTAATAATAATTTTTTATGAGATATTATATTTTTGAATAATGTTTATTTTCCAACATTGTTAATATATTAATGCATTTATTGACAAATTTGAAGAAAAATATAATTTATTTCACTAACGAAAGTGAAAAATAATAGCAAACTCCACTCGTAGATTAACTACAAAATAATAGAAGGTAATACTATATTTGATTACATCATCAGCAAGTAGTTCCTTTAACACTTTCTGTATTACTCCTCAAGTTCTTCATAAGGA
The DNA here is from genome assembly GCA_021605075.1 of Caerostris darwini. Classification (NCBI taxonomy): domain Eukaryota; kingdom Metazoa; phylum Arthropoda; class Arachnida; order Araneae; family Araneidae; genus Caerostris; species Caerostris darwini. The sequence goes on along the minus strand of BPLQ01007175.1, from coordinate 1,220,496 downwards.
ATATCATACATGTATCTTAATGACTCTTGCAGCTGTTTTTCTTTGCTCATCTCACTAATGAAAAGAAATAAAAATAAAATTATTTTATAATCTTAAAAATAAACATGCGTAAAAAGTACAATGTCATATTAAAATAATTATAGGAAGATCTGGGGATAATACCGTTTATTTATGAATGGGGTTTTAAGTTCAAATTCTTACCCTATCGCGCCTCAGAAAGCCCTTTTGTTAAATACGTTTGACTTAGTTTTACAAAACAAAATATCTTTTTAGAACAAAAAATTTATGTAAACAATTCTAATCAATTAAAGATGAATAATTACTTATATAATTGCAAGGTATTTTCGTAATAATAGAAATTTCTGGTATTAAATTAAAATGTGAAACTTGATATTTTTCAATTGAACATTATTAATTATAAATATTTTATATTTTTTTACATAAATTTATACTGCATTTATTTTTTTTATATTTATAGTTTGGAATTAGTATACATTAATTTTTTGTGATGATTTTGATGCGTTATTCTTGTGCATTCCAATCAGCGGAAGTACTATTGAAATATTTGTAAAGATAGACAATTTGGATTATAATACTGTGCTTCTAATATGTTGTGCAAATATAAATGAAAACGTTTACTGTTCTTTTATAAATTCTTACTACACCTTAATTATTTAGATATGAATATGAACACACATTTTTTAAATCTTGCCTTTTTTAACTGAAAGAGGTTTATTGTATTTAATAGGAAGCGTTAGGAATAGAAGGAATATAGGTAAAATATGAAATTCTCATAAATATGTACCTTGTTTATTCTTGTATTTCTGGAGACTTTCTTTAAGTTATATCCTGTCAAGGCAATAAATCACAAGCCAAATGCTCCATCGTACAAAAAGACTGTTTAAGCTGTTTAATAAAACACTGACCTTTAAGAAACTGTATTTAAAATATTCTTACATATATTGAAGCAGCATGTATTAATCCATTAATAGTTTTTGGTATGGTAAAAAAAAGAAAAATTCACACAATATTTCTAGAAAATATTGTACTTTGTTGTTTAATCTATTTATATAAACTTTCTTATTAAATGTATACCAACATTGAACATGGTAAGAGCGATTGATTACAGATTCTCTGTCCCTATGACTAACTCGCTAGTATTGACTGATGCCCTGAAAACAAAGTAAAAGAACAACTGTGTGACAAACCTTTTTTGTCGAAATTCGTCGCAGTTGCACACGCAGACTCCGATCTTGGCTCTGCCACGGAGGTCATTAGCCTTGCAGAGATACCCACAAGCACAGTGTCGTCTGGCCACATTGACGGCTACAAGAAAAGTAACGAAGTATTTTGTGAAATAATGCGAGCCTTTCAAATGGTATTATTAGTTCGATGCCAAGTTCTCAGAATTTGATGTTTAGTCGAAGAGAAATCTGGAATTAGACCACTTATTAAATTTCGAGACTAGACTTCTGTCTAAACTTTTCACACACCACAAATACAACCGTGATTTTTTTTCATAAAGTTCTATAATTTACCGAAGGGATTGAAAAAAAATCAATTTTACAGAGTCGTGCGTACTAGAAGTAACAAGTTCTGCCCATGCAGAGTCGTGCATGGGCAGAAGTAGCAAACATATCATTTGAAACTACGTTAAATTTTAATTTTCTTAAAAAAAAGTTATTTTGAATTTACACTTCTCTTTTCAATACCTTCTATTAGCTCCCTATATATATCTTGTTCACATTTTCAATCGTTCATAAAATACTTTTTATTCTTCCACTCAAGTTCAAATACACTTTTTTTGAACTTGTAGTGGATGACACTGGATGTTAATACAGTTTTTCAAACATTAATTCAGTAATTAAATTAAATTAATTAATTTTAGTTTTTTTTTAGATTTAAGTTGCATGTATCTAAAAATAGATGGGGCCAGATAAACTTAAAAAAATGAATGAAATTTATTTATAAAGGACTTTCTGCAATAGAGTGAAAAAAAAAGTAGGAATTGACTTTACAAATTTTTTTTTATATTACTTGTTTAAATTAAACAATGCCTTTTACAAAATAGATTTTGAGAGACATTTTTTTTAACGAATAACAATTTTATGAAAATTCTGTTTTTAAATCTCAAATTTTTTTAACAAATTTAATTTTAAGGTCAAAAATACTGTACAGGGTAAATAAAAATGTTTGTATACATTTTTTTTAATTGAACTCTTGCGTTGCAAAAATGTATTGGGCATTTTAAAACATTTTAATTTAATTTCTATAAAACAATACAGATAGTTACATTCACAAGGTTTAAGCACCTTATATACGGCTTAGTGATACAACTGCTACAATGAAAAGCGACAGATTACCATTATCCATTGATTATATTGCGTTTAGAAAAGAGACGACTCTATGTGGCAACCATTGTGATGAATCAACGCCTCTTAGATGATAGATGAACCCGCATTGATAAGTATTTTTATGGGGAGTAGTGATATTCACCAAAAAATGTGCTTTTTATAAGGATTTTTACATATAGCAAAGAATCTGCTAAAAGAACATTTTTATGATGGCCATAAGATTCGAATACAATTTTATTACTTACACAGAATTCCAGCAAGCAAACTCACCAAAAGAATAAAACGAACAGTCTTCATTTTTCTGAAAGCAGAAAGAATTTTTTTATTGTTAGATTTGCTTAACAAAATGACGTTTAATAGTCTTAATTGTGAACTAAAACGCAACTTAGACAATCATCTGCAAAAATAGAATTAAGTATATTTTATTTTTAAGAAAAAGTTTATTAAAAAGTATAAAATAATAATTAAATCTTATATTTATGTAACAACATTCTAATATCTAAATGTACAAAATATCCAGATAAGTCAATAGATTAAAATATTTAAAATAAATACTGATTGAAAATGATAAAGATAGGAATTACTTATTATTTCTATAAAAAAATATTTCAAGAAGAATATTCAGTTATTAAATTTACTGATCAGATTAAAAATATTCAATTTCCCTCCATTAATTAATGTAAAATTAATACATTTTGAATATATTTAAGATACTACTATTCTATGACTAAAAACTGCTTTCTTTCTTTAATACAACATTTTTAATTTTTTTTTATTTCCAATGGCAGATTATGAACAGTTACAGTAAAAAAAAAAAAAAAAAAAAAAAAACCAGAGAATACAACAAAACATGCTGAAACAGAGTTCATTAATCTAACATAATGCCCAGTTGTAGATCTTTTAGCCACTGAAAAGTGTTACCAGGTGCACCACGGGGAGGTAGATCTTCTGCGCACCTTTAATACAACATGAACAAATGATAAATCAATAACTGCTTTTCAATAAATGGCTATTTATTATTTCAAATTATAACTCATGCTACATAAAGAATATATAAGGATGTGAATGGAAAAGAATAAGTGAATTTTAAAACAGTATACACACTGATGACCTTAAATTTTGATCAGTATTTTCAAAAGTTTCTCTGAAAGAGATGATGAAATACCGAGTAATTTATTTGATAGATTAGCTAAAAGACGTTATTCCTCTTCTCAATGTAATATAAGTCATACTCCCGTAAAGAAATTATCAATCCCTAGTAGGGGCCTTATTGTCGAGAGGCTAGCACTGTGGTACCTCAGGTTTCAGCCTAGTGTCCCTACGTTGTCATAGACGTCGTAGTGGTTAGAAATCCACAAACAAACATGTACAAAAAAAATGACATCAAAATGATAAACAAAGCAACTTGCAAAGTGATAGATCAAGAATATCGGGGAAAAAAACTATAACGATGAAAAAAAAAATAAGTATCGCTAGAAATAAATTCATTTATTTATGAAACTAAAACTAACTAAAATTTTGTACTATGTTAAAGAATTCCAATTTTAAATAGTTGTAAATCATAATTATAAATATTCAAAAATATTTTAATAAAATTAAATTTAATAAAAGTAGATTTGACAAATCAATTTTAGTAAATTGAGAGGAAACATTAAAAAATGTAAATGAAGTAGAAATATATACAAGCAATGAACAAAAGTGCTTTTAAAGTTGTTAGCTGTTGAAAGCTGCTCTAATAGAATGAAGAATCCTGGAATTATCTTTATTTATACGAAACAGCAATGATGTCAGGTCAAACGCTTTTGTTGCAAATATGAATAAAAATATGCTTTTGTGAAAGACATTTCACTGAAATGACAAATTCTTCAACAGATGCAGTCTCTTGTCAACGAAAACAAGGTTTTATTCCAAATGTCCGTGCTTCAATTTAGAAGTAAAGTATGCTTGTTTGACGAATAAACAAACAAATAGGATTTTTAAAGTATTTCTTTCAATTTCTGAATGTTATTTTTTTAGATTTTTGTTGCCTTAGACCATAAATAAAGTCTCGATAGAAATGAATGATAAAGTAATGATTTACTTTATCATTCTTTTCTACGGATTTATTTATGGTTTCCACATAATACAATCCGAAATTCCTTATTATCCTCCATATTAATTAAAAGGAAATTAGGTTTTTGAAATATATATTCATTTATTTAGTTATAACCTTAAGAGATGTGTTTTGAGACATATAATGGATACGTTAGTTGATTTCCCTGTTGTCAATGGTTCATCATGTTGTGCATGCTTCTTCGTGTTTTACTATCTTTTCTTATTGTCCGCTTTTAACTCTCTCTTAGATATAATATCCAATACACTCATTTTCAAGACATTGCAGGAGGGATAAAAAACATGGATGAAAATAAAAATTATACCCTTAGGTTTGAAAGAACAATTTAAAAAAAAACACCATAGATGCGTTTCTGTTATGCAATTTAACAGTCATATACCCAGAACTTGCATATACACTTACATATATTTAACTTGCATATACACAGAACTTGCATATAGCCTTGCTTATATTTAACTTGCATATACCCAGACCCGGCACCTCTTAAGATAGCAATGAAATAATTATGATTTTCAAACTGTGACATCAACTTTTCTTATATAATTTATCTCTTGTTTGCGTTAAATACTTATATTTTCACGGAATATTAAGGTAATTTAAAGGTTATTTTAAGGTCTTTATTTATCAGTCATTTTTCAAGATCTGTCCCATATCACTTTCATTTAATCGAAATTGGTAATTCGTAAATTATATATACGCAAAAATTTTCCCAGATTTTAAATTATTTCACAAAATCATATCAAGTACATAACGCAGCAAATAGTAAAGAAATGTTTATATTTAGTTCTTATTTAAACATCCAAGGAATATTGCTAAATAAAGACTAATCCAATGATTATTCCTAAATAAGTACAATTTCATTATCTTCAAATTTTTATAAAAAAAACATCAATATGATTACACTAAAAATAAAAATTTAACTATCTTATTATATTGTTAAATATTTTTAAAGTTGAACTTTAAGAAACTATTTGTCTTATTAAATTACTTAAATATACTTTAAACATCTTTCAGTGACAAATATAAATTGGTAAATTATTTAACATTTGTAATTTCCTTTATATAAATAAAAAACGGTGGTCGCGTGTTTATCCAAACACTACTTGACCAGTTTTAGTGAAAATTTCCCTTGTTCTTACTAGTGCCAGAAATGCTTAGATAGTGGTTTGAATAGATAAGAAGTGATGTGATTTTCAGAGAATTAATTCACTTTTCGACTGTTATTGAAATCACAGTTTATTGTTGAATATCGATAAATAAAGTGAATTTAATACAATATCGTAAATATATTTTTTTACTATTCACTTGTTAAATATTAAGTTTCATAACTGTTTTAGGCTGTTGTCCTTTCTTTCGTGCGAAGTGTGTAGAAAGTTTGGTTTGTAAGAAATTGGACAGGTGGTACAATTGATTCCATTTGATTAAAAGCATACTTTAAAAATTGAAAAGTATCTAGTCATTATCCGAAAGAATTTTGGTAGACTTCAAAGTTTTCCTAAAAGTTCAGCAGAGCGTATCCTTTTTAGGCAGTGCAAATTCCTCGTCCACTTAATGTCGTCGGTCAAAAACGTCTTCTCGCACCCCGTTAGAAGGAATTGAACTTCTTCCCGCCAACTATTCCGGAAAAGTATGCGCTCCCCTTATTGAACTTTTGAGGGAGGACTCTGGAGTTTTGAGAGCGAGAAATTCTGAAGGGTTCGATTTTCCATTTCTGTGACACTTGCTTCTTTCCCTGGAAAATATTCTAGAACAAACGTCTGATGCATTTTAATTCTTTGCGGCTGTAATTAAGATAAAAATATGGGATCGTCTGTAGAACATGGGACATTAAAAATTTGGTGTTCACTGGAGTCATTTTCAGAATTAATTACTTGACCTGGTTCGTTTTAAAATTTGGTATCGAGAGGTACCATTGATGTTTGTAGAGGTTCGGAATCCACTTTAAGCCGTGGGTCCCGTTCTCATAGGACCGTAGAGTGTCACAGAGCCCAATCAGACTTCTAACCCACAACATTCCCAAACTGTAAAAGGGCAACTCAGCTCTAGGCATAGTGATGTGGTGTAGTGTAGTAGTCGGCAGGGGTAGCAGGTGTAAATTTACTGAGTACTAGTGTGGTACTTGTTAAAAATGGTGGGTTAACTGTCTTATTGTCAGAGAAGGGCATATATATTAAAGAATTTGGCGTATTAATCAATTGGATTTTGGCAGCACGTGAGCCAACTGAAAAAGTCTTTTGTTTCATTTGAACTCCATAAATTGAATTCAATCACAATATATTGGTAGCCTGTCACACCATATTGCTATATTATAGTTATAACCATAATTCATTTTTTATGCATAGTACACCTTTAGTTTCGTACTTATATCAATTATATAGTATACTTATGCTAGTTATATAGCATTATATTATTTCTTATTTCTAGGTCATTTTATATTCCTGCTTGTAGTTGTTTATATTTGTAACTATTTCTTTTGTGTGTTATATTTCAATACACTCTTATTTCTAACAAGTAGACTACATAATAGTTTTGTATATGATAGCATGCTGTGGAATAACATAAAGCTAACTTGCACAAAATTGTTGTTTCTCCATTATGACAGGTTATTATTAGATACGTTAACGGTATTGACGAAGAACTGCAGTGGTACTATTACATAACAAATTCAGTTTTCGAACAAGAAGATTGACGTTAAAATGCAATATAGCTGGCCTCCTGTAGTGCATTCTGGGTAACCGGGGTAAATCAGGGTATAAATAAGTAATATAAGTATACTAACAGGGTATAAATAAGTAATAAGTTCAGTAATACCGAACCGAGAGCTTTAGTGTCAGTACCAGGAATGGGCAGTATAAATCCATTGAACGGAAAGCCCTCTGTTGGTTTCGGTGAAAGTTGCGAGGAGATTATGACTCAGCAAATAACACTTTAAATGTGAATATTAATAATTGTTGCGGTAAAATGTAAGTGTAATAGAGCTAGTCACCTGTAGCGCATTCTGGGTAACGCTGAATATGCTAAATGTGAGCTGTTATAGTGGACTCACGCCAAGATTTACGGCATTTAGAAACTGCATGGCTATCCTTGAATAAACAAACCTTCTCAGAGAAATGTGTTTTAAGATGTAATGTTAACCAAACTGCGATGGTAAGCAAATATTCTTCGCTAATTTAATAAAGTTTGGCCGAGTGGCTAGCTTTCTGGCGCTCGGTGTCACAGGTTTCGGGATCAAATCCCGGCCTTGTCATGGATGTTTGAAGTGGTTCGGAATCCACTTTAAGCCTTAGGTCGCGGTCTCATATGACAATAGAGTGTCACGGAGCCCAGTCAGACTTTTCTCTCACCCATATCATTCCTTCACTGTAAAGGGGCAACTCAGCTCTAGGCACAGTGATGTGATGTAGTGTGGTGTAGTAGTAGTTAATTTAAATAACTCGATTAGTTGACTACATCGATTTGATTAACCTTGGTAGACAAATGCATCGTTGAATTTAATGAATCTCTACAAATATTGTTCGTATTAATTTTATTTATTAATATTCTATGAATAATTTATTAGCACTTTCAGGATTCCAAGAATAGAAAGCATTAGATGACGTATTTCAAGGAAAATATTTATTTTCATAATAAAAAAGAACAAATGCAAACAACACGTAACTTTACTACAAGATCAAATGGAAAGGAATAGAAGATAATAGCATTTTTGAGACAGATTCCAACATCAGTGGGCAATTTGGTTGAATTTTTCAGAATTATTCATCGAGGTCTTCTTCATCCAGATAGCTTAATAACTCTCGCAGCTGTTCTTCTTCGCTGAACTCACTAATCAAAAGTAAAAAATGACATTAGTTTAAAATTAAAAACAAATATAAATAAATATAAAGGCGCATTAAAATCTATTCTTAATACAAAATAAAAATAGGATAAGGCCTTGTGTCTACGAATTGGAAGGTTTTCAAGTTCGACATTCCATATCTGATACGAAACAAAAATTCTCCTACTTATACAAACGAAGGTTACAGAAAATCTTATGCCAAAAAGTGTTCATTATTAATCCTTAAAAAAATGAGTTGCGAAATTGCATGATAGTTTCGTAATAATATAAACTTGGGAATTTTAATTAAAATATAAAACTTCAAAGTGTTTATTTAAACATAAATTTTGATACATATATATATTTTTACTTTTTTCGTCAACTAATTTCCATTGCATATTTTATATATTTAGCTGATCATGACTATGAAAAATATATTTACCTTCCTTGCCTTATTAAATATACTTACCTTAATATACATATTACCTTCCATTCTTTAATCAGTGTATTAATCATGTGCATTCCAATTACAAGCTTTCTCTTACAGAAATTATTTTAAAAGACTAGGTCTCTATCTGAATTATATGCATTATACTGCATTCCTAAATATGTTTTGCAAATATAAATAGAAATGTTTACTGTTTTAATAAATATTAGTTTACTTTATAATCTATTCTGGTGAGTAAATGAACATACTTTAAAAAAAATCTTTTGCTTTTTTTTATTCAAAGATTTTTAGGACCTTGAAACTTTAGTAGTTTTTATACGGATTGAAACTTTTTTAAAACTTTTACGAATAAACGAAAGGCAAAGGAATCATGAAATCGAGTTCTTGGAATACATTCAAATAAGATGAGTTCATATTTTTCAATATAAATGGTTAGTGTTTTATCTTCTACCCCAATAAACTACCTTAATTATTCGTATAAAAAACAGTTTAAAGAGATTTTGTTTAAAAGACTCCTGTCAACTATATATCAGATAGCTAACATCAATGTGTATGTATGAATCAATTGAAAGTTTACTGTTATGTAGCAGATTAGGACATTCAAGCAGTGTAGGAATATAAATGTCTATTCTTACATGAGTTCTTGTTTTAAACTTGCTTAATAAATGGATGCCTTGCACTTTGACCAGACTATTTAGACCAGGGGTCCCCAAACTACGGCCCGCGGGCCAAATCCGGCCCGCCAATGTCATCCATCCGGCCCGCGACAGTGAACACCTTATTGTTGCTGTAATAAGTTTGAAAAAAAAACACAGAATAATAATAACTCGGTTTTATTGACTTGCTAGCTAAAGCTTAATGACAAGCATAATACGCAGAAAATTTAACTTAAGCATAACAGCTAACAAACAATTCAAATGAATCCCACTAACAATATAAACTAGTGAACATACCTCGGTAATTATAATGGCTGGCTTATACCGACCTATTTCCGCTTTTAATCGCTAGATGTCGTCAAGTGTCACGGTCGTATCGATACACACAATAGTAATTGTAGTAATTGAATCAGCGTAGTTAGCAAGCGTATGCTCGCTCAGAGCGCGTACTCGGTGACTGGTCTAGAAATTATAGACAATGGCAGAAAAATGAAAATGGTTTTGGCCCTTGGTAATCACTGGAGTAAGCAGTATGGCCAGAAGGCTGGAAAGTTTGGAGACCCCTGATTTAGACGATTTGATCAAAAAATTGGAAAACACTGAGATAAGTCGCTGGCATTATGCTTAATTGAACCGGGTAAGCAGGCAGATACTACTGTGTCCAAAAAATTAAGACCCATTTCAAATTTAAAATTCCCAGGGCTTATGAAATTTGATTTTTGGTTAAAATCTAGGATACTGTACCCCTGAGGAAGTCGCCAATCTTGCAACCCTGAATATTTCGCCAATTTTCCGCCAATTTCTTTAGGGTTGCAATACTATAATTAGAGGAATTCGTAGCTTCATTTTCCAAACAACAAAATGACTATTTATTGTTATTGTGATTATATTATTATTTGCAGAATACTTATTTGCAGTAAATAAGAACAGAAATATATATTCTTTTAAATTAGTATTCCAATAAATTACTGATTATTCCGAACTTATTCTTACAACGTACGACGGTCACTGATTCAGAACATAAACAATATTTATGAAGTTGCCACTCAGGAGAGTAAGAAACAAACAAGAAAACGATTTTTTATTTATTAATAACTTATATTTTATTCTTAAATAATTAATTTCCTTTTTAAAGATGTTCGTTTAGTTAGGATTTTCTGACAACCGTAATTGGAATTCGCTAGGAATATTTGAAGCTTTAGCTTTTTAGAACGTTAGTTAACGTTACAATTTAAATTTTTAATAATTAAAATAAATTAATATTAATAAAATAATGTGTCCGGAACATTTGATAATTATCTGGCAGAGTGCATGTGGCGGTGGCAGCACAAATGTGACATCCGCAAAATAATTTATGATTTCACCGATGGAATAAAATGTTCGTTTCCACCAGTTCGTTTCCACCACAATAAAAGGTAAGTTATTCTCTAGTTTTTTCTTCTTTTTTATCTTTTGTTAATATTAATTTATCATTCGAATTCGGCTTCGTAAAGAACATGACTTATTTTTTGTTCATGAAAAGTGTGGTGGCGAATAACTTCGGCGAAATTTTATCGTAACGAAATTGTATCAATTAACAGCGATTATTATGTTTGTTTAAACGATACTTTTTTGTGACATAGCAAAATAAAATTCTACATAATAATTTGGCGATAAAGCGATTTAATTTGGTGTGAAAGCAATTTAGGAATAAAATGTTGACAAAATAATGATATATTTCGGCGTTAAAGCGGCAAGAAAACATTAAAAAGTTGACATAATAGGGGTAAGAATTTGGCGATAAAGCGATATAAATTGGCGTAAAGGCATTTTAGATATAATTTTCTTGGCATAATAGCGCTAAATTTCGGCGTAAAAGCGGTTTCATTTGGCGCAAAAGTATTCCAGATATAAAAAATTTTAGTGATAAAAATTTGGCGATAAAGCATCAACTTTTGGCGTAAAAGCGCCTCAAAAAAAAAAGATTCACTTAGTGAAAAAATTTGGCTATAAAGCGATAAATATTGGCGATAAAGCATTTTTTGGCTTAAAAGAAGTTATATAACAAAATTTGCTTAGTGAAAAACGGCTATAAAGTGATAAATGTTGGCGATAAGGGATAGTGATAATATTTGGCGTTAAAGCGATAAACTTTGGCTTCAAAGCCTTCTCAGGAATAAACTTTGAGGTAATAGCTATTTGGCTGCTAATGTTGGCGTAAAAACACTGTTTGGCTATAAATTTTGGCGAAATAGCACTTTACAATGACACCGAACTTGGCAACCTTTTTGTCTGTTTACTTGGCGATTTGGCAACACAGTAAAGGATTTTGGCGTAATATCATTTTACCGCGCAAACTACCTGGCCCATTCATTTCTATGCTTACTTACCGACTTGGCAACTTGGCGATGTGTTTGGCACAAAGGGTACAGGATCCTAGATTTTAACCTGATTTTTTTTTCTTTTTTAGTTGCTGGCACTGTCCTTGACATCTGTGTGAAATTTGTTGTCAAAATATTCATTAGCATTTGTGTGACGCTTGGCCTTGTGAACTGATTCCGGCGATTTTCGAAATGTCTGAATGAATTGAGCAAAGGACTTGCATTAAGTTTTGTTTGCAGAAACGTATAGAATGTTACAGAAGGCATTCGGGGAGTATTCCTATATCGGAAAGAAATGTTTAGAAGTGGTATAAGCAGTTCAAAGAAGGACGCGTTGAAGACGAAGGTCGACCGTCAACCTCAACCGACGAAGCTCACGTCCAAAAAATTAAAGATTTAGTGCTTGCAAACCGTCGACTTACAATTAGAGATCTTGCTGCTGATGTTGGAACGCGATGCTGTGAAAGATGCGTGCTGTGGCGATGCTGCGATGCGAAGGCGATGAAATAAATTTGGAAGAATAAATAAAGAGTTTTTGAAGTAAAAAATAATTGGTGTTACATTTTGGGCACAGTAGTATAGCATGTAAATAAAATTAGTGTAACAAACCTTCGTCCTTGTCGCATTTTATCGCAGTCACAGCTGCAGTTTCCTCCTGGTCCTTTGACAATACCACGGCGTCCTTTAAATATACAGAGCAACACACAAGGACACTTATTATCGGCCACACTGACAGCTGCAAAAAATGTCACAGTTGCAAGAAAGTTTTCATTCATTAAATAATAAATTATAATTCAGTTGAAATTTCTTTTAAAAAATGAGCCTTTTGGTTGCTAATATTATTTCCAAGTTTTTAGAATATTTTACTATGGCGATACCATGCTAAGTGAAACCTTGAAGAAATAGAAGCGCTTATTAAATTTTGGAGACAAGAACTTCAGCTGAGTTTTCACACACATACACATGAATTCAATCGTGAATATTTAAAAAAAATATTTCTGAAATTAAATTAAATTTAACATTACAACAATTCTAATTTAACAATACAAGTTTAATTGTACAATGTATTGAGAAGTTGAGAAAAATCTAGTTTTCATTGTTGCGCATAAGAAAAAAAATTAGTAAAAAAGTAAGCAAATATAGCACTTAAAAAATTGAACTGTTGTAATCTCCCTTAATAATCTCCTTTAATGTAATTGTTTCACTTTAATAGTAATCTCCTTTAATGTAATTGTTTCCTTTAATAGTAATCTCCTTTCTTTATGCTCTCGCAATCTCCTTTAATCTCTTTTATATTGGATTAGCTCTTTTTTTTCTTTAAATCAATCTATAACTTCAGCAAAACAGGATCTTAAGACATATCTTTTTTTACAAATAACAAATTTATGAAAATTCTATTTTTAAAAGTTAAAATTTTATGACGATTTTAATTTTAAATAGGACTAAAATATTGGAAAAGATCAAAAACATGGATGCAAACTAATTTTTTAAATATACCATTTATATTGAAAAAAAAGTATTATGTTTTGAAACAGCTTAATTTAATTTCTGAAAAACATCACATATAAATAAATACAAATGATAATAGGTTAAAGCAAAAGTGGATGAATTTCTATTCTTTACTGATTGCATGTATAATAATTACTGCTTTCAAAAAACAGTTGTTTCGATTGGCGATTATGATGATCCAGCATTTACAGTTATTTTTTACTATGTGTATATTATGTGAAAAACGTTGTCTGTGATAAATAAAATATTAGAATTTTCACGTAATTTAATTAACCATTTTTATTTAGCAGGGTTATAAAATTAGAATAAAATTGTATTACTTACATAAAATTCCAGCAAGCAAGCTAATCAATAGAACAGCATGAATGGCCTTCATTTTTCTGAAACAAAGCCATTTTTATATGTTAGATTTAACTGCAAAACGATGTTTACTGCTCTACTCATTTGAAAAACACATTCATTATTATTTAAAGAAACATTGTTAAAAACAATTATGTCAATAATTAAAACATATGTTCATGTGTCAATGATATAAATCTAAATATACAAAATCCATTAACAACTCAATAATATAAACATATAAACAAAATGTATGCAGGGAATAAATATTGTAAATGGAAATAAATTAGAAATATTTGTTTTTTATAAAGAAAAATATAAACAAATATTAATACTACAAAGAATAATATAAAAAATTATTAATATTACAAAGAACAATATAAAAAAAATTATTATTATTACAAAGAGAATATCAAGTTATTAAAATACTAATCACATTAAAACAATTAAATTTCACTCAATTAATGGAAAATGAAGAAATTTTGAATATATTTTGGGATATTATTCCTGTTTGAAATGTAAAACACTAGCCTTTTTCATGGAATATAAACAAAACAATGTTTAAAAGAATGAAGAATAAAATAGTTACTTTGCTGTAAGAGATTATATAATATTTCAATTTAATTTCTATTGTTAAGTAATATATTGATTACCATATGATGAAATTAATTAAAATGATACAAGTCTCTAAACTTTAATGACTTCTTTCAAATTTTCTGCCACGTTGAGCTAAGATGCGAAATAGTGTCTTTGTTTGTTTTGCTAGAAAATGTTATTATTTTCACAAATATAATTAAAGTAGTAAAGTAATAATATATATAATATAATTTAATATAATATAATATAATTAAACTAGTAACGAAATCGCTAAACCATTAGTATAGTTAATACAACAAGCATATTAAGGAAAAAACTACAATGAAAAGAACTAAATGAAATTTAAATTATCTCTAAAATAAAAATTATTCGCTTATTTATTATAAAATTGTTAATTTACTTATTTTTGTATAGAATTGTTAATCTCTGCAGTAATGCTTCCATACAGTTTAAAATAATGTAATTTTTTTTCTTTACTTTAAAAAAAATTCCGTTTTTAAATATTTTCAAATCATAAATTATAAAAAATACAAAATTAATTTATTAAAATTAAATTGAAAAAAATCATATATGGTGAAGAAATTTTAGTGAAGTAAAGAAATATAATGAAGAAAAGAAATATACAAAAGAAATAATATATATATATATATATATATATATATATATATTACTTGAAGTAGAAATATATATGCACTACGGGAAAAGAGTGTTGAAGTTCTTAACTGTAAGATGTTTGCTATCAATCGAATGAGGGTTCCTAGGATCTCTCGTTTTTATAAGAAACAGTGATGGTATCAGGTCAAAAGCCTTTGTTGTAAATATGAATTACAATATACTATGGTGAAGGGCGTTACACACATGTGATTGATTTTTCAACAGATGCAGCGCCTTGTCATCGTAAACAATATTTCTCTTCAAATATCCATGCTTCAATGCAGAAGTAAAACATGTTTGTTTGATGTATACAAATATGATTTATATAGTATTTTGTTTTTATTTCGTGGATAATCTTTCATTTTCTTATGAAATGTTATGATTGCAAGATTTTTCAGGATTTCATTTATTGATTTTTTTTACACATACCGTCAAGTTTCCAACGTAGTATTGTCCCAAACTTGTTATATTATATTATATTAATAAAAAAAAAATTGAAGTTGCAAATATATAATTATTTAATTAATTATGTCCAAAACGACATGTGTAGTGGCTGATCATGGTTAGATTGAATGGCTATCCAAAATTCTTTATGCAGCTTTACAGTCCTTAAATTTCATAAACCCTAAAATTTCTCATTAATTTTAAAGCCTTACGGTTTTATGTTTAAACAATGAACTCATTAATTTTCTTGTCTGTCTTTCAACCTTGAGTTAGGTGTAATATCCATTAGATACATTTTACTGGAAAATGAGAAAGAGATATATGTCATACATCCAATTCACACAAATTAAGCTTTATTGCAATCGAGTAAAATGCAAAAAGAATATAAGAAAATAAAGATTTAAATTTACATTGTACTCTTAGACGTGAAGAAACAATTTAAACAGAGATGAACTATTGGTGCTTGTCTAGTATGCAATTAAACAGCTCAACATTAGACACGTGTTGTGTGAAACTATATGAAATATTTACATAGTGGTAATGTATTTCGCTCGATCAATATTGCGATATGTACCTTACTTTTTGCATTTCTCTCGAAAATAGTACCGAAGACAAAATTTGGGAAATCACACCTGCCACACCTGGCACAATTTATACAGCACTTCTAGAATAATAAAATATGGTTTTTTATAACTTCTACTTAATTATTGACCATTATGTTTCTTTTGTTACTATTTGTTCATTTAAACCTTTTTCAAAAACAAAAATATAAAAATGATAGCAGTATTTTAGTTGTATCATATTTATGCAATATTCCTAAATTATTTTTAATATTTTAATAATAAAGTTTACATTTGTAACTGTGCTAAAGAACAAGAATAATCCTCCTCCTTAAAAATATTTTGTACGGTTTCATAAAAGAAGGAAAACATTAAAGGAATCTTAAACGTAGTGGAAGATTTTATACCTGTGATTTTTTTTAACATCCGTTAATAATTTATAAGAATTACATCTAAGAAAGTATTAAAAGGCTTCACCACTCAGATAGTCAAAAATTATTCAGTGGGGTCAATGCTCTTTTAAAAGGCCGGGAAGAAGAATTGCCTTTTGAGACTCATGCACCCTGCTCTTATATTCTGTGTTGGAGGAACTCTTACTAATTATCAATAAGAAATATCGATGAACAACCTCCATCAAATTTCCTTATTTTCAAATGTAGTGAATATAGCAGGCAACAGCATTAGACATTTATTTTTTTTCTCCTGTACGCTAAATGCAGCAAATTAGCATGCAGATAAATATGAGGCCTAACAGATTGGCTGAAAGGTTCATAGGCTGACACATAGATGGCGCTACTAGTATTAAATCCATATGATATTTAGTTAGCCCTAACCTTTAAAAGACACGTGTATAAATTTCACAGCTGTTGCACTATTAGTATGTGAGTTATAGCATTTTTAGTGAAGCAACTTTTGTTGTTTTGACAAAATGGATTAAAAGGAATTTCGTGTGTTTATAAAGCATTGCTTTTTTGGCGAAAAAAAATACCATTGAAGCCAAGGCGTGGCTTGATAAACATTATTCGGACTTTGCACCAGGAAAATCAACCGTAGAGAAGTGGTTTGCTAAATTTAAAAGAGGCAAAATGTGCACCGAGGACGATGCACGCAGTGGAAGCGCCAAAGAGGCTGTTACAGACGAAAACATCAAAAAAGTCCCCAAAATAATTTCTGATAACCGTAAATTTAAATTGATTGAGATAGCTGAGACCCTAAAGATATCAAAGGAATGTGTTGGACATATCGTGAAGGAATATTTGGATATGCGAAAGCTCTGTTCAAAGTGGGTACCGCGCGAGCTCACAATCGACCAGAAACAACAACGATTTGGTGATTCTAAACACTGTTTGGAGCTGTTGAATCGTAATAAACCCGAATTTTGGCGTCGATATGTGACGATATGTGAAACATGGCTCCATCATTTCACACCGGAGTCCAATCGACAATCAGCCGAGTGGATTGCACGTGATGAACACTAAAAATGCTATAACTCACATACTAATAGTGCAACAGCTGTCAAATTTATACACGTGTCTTTTGAGGGTTAGGGCTAACTAAAAATCATATGGATTTAATACTAGTAGCACTATCTATGTGTCAGCCTATGAACTTTTCAGCCAGCTTATTATTTTACCAGTATTGATTATTGATATGGTATTATCAATTCGTACTCACTGTTGAATTGGTGCCAATGATGCCAATTGTTAAAGTCATTTCTCCGTGCTTCCCTTTATTTCAAATACAAGTTAAAATGATAAGAAATGCCTTTGACAAGAAATATGGTCAAAAGCATTTACAACAAAACAATTTTTACAATTCACTTATTGCATTATTTATATGTTTTACTACTGTATTATTTTAAAAACATTTAAAAATAAATAGTAAGTGTGAAAAAACATAAAAGTACAAATAAATTATACGACTTAGACTGTACTTACCTCTAATAGTAAAATTTAATCAAATTAAAAATAAATTCTAATCAATATTTAAAACTACTTATTATTATATTTATTGGGTTTAGTAAGAAAATTACAAAAAAAAAAAAAAGGATTTTTTATTTACAAAAATAGTAAATACACAATGGTACAAAAGTGACCTATAATCAATTTTTTTTTTAAATTCCATTTTGAGCAAGATAAGTAATAAAATATAAGATTCTACATCTTAACAATTCTTGTACAAAAATTGAATTAATAACAAATTTTAAAGATGAAAGTGAAGAAATTAAACTTTTTCTCCATTATTAATTCGATTTAATCAAAACAAGTAACAATGACTCTTTCGAATGCTTTATATATCCGGAATACAATTAATTGCAACTATTTTTGGAGTTCCACAAACTTCAGCAAATATTCTTACTTAATATTTTGCCGTTTCGCGATGTATTTATAAATACAAAATATAATTTACTAAGTTAAAACCGATGGAGCTGTTTGCGAAAAAAAAAAAAAGATGTTTTAAAAAATGCATTTTAATATTTGCAAAAAATGTGAATAGCAATAAATAAATGAATTTCAAGTCGCACTCAAAGTACTCAACTCACTCAAAGCACTCAAACCCATGTATTAATAATCACAAGAAGTTAACTAATTATTTATGATCTATAGTTTTTAGTTTTTTATCAATCTTAAAAAATCATCTCATATATAGTTATTTCTAAACTCTAAGTGAATAAATTTAAAAAATTCATTTTTGATAAAATTTGAAACAATTTGGGTAATTTTAAACGTATTGAGCTGAAAGAGTATTTTCTATCAAATCTTAAATTATATCCTACCCTTCTGTATGAAAATATAATTCCGGTTGGTTATTATACAAACAATATAAATTTTGTTTTAGAATTTAATTCCTTATATAAATATTCAAAGACTGCAGGAATTGAAAATTCAGATATTTTGGGTCACCTTTTATAAAATATAGTCTTACATTCATAGTCATTCATAGTCATTATCAGATCATGATTGCTTTGTACGAATTTTGTTTTTGTTATGACTCTAATTCCTCGACGCATTACTCCAAATTTTTAAATATTTTAACCGATAATTTAAAAATATTATTTTTCCTGAATCTACCAAGATCTAAAAAAAAGCTAAAATAATATTTAAATTATTCGAATCTATCAAAATCTGAATTGAATTTTTTCTATTAAATACATTAGTTTTTCCTGTGATTGGATCATCATTAAAAATTACTTTAATCGAATTTTCAAATGTTTCTGGTCATTGTCTGATTATAATATTGATTTGACTTTGAATTGTTATTAATAAAATTTCTTGTCCAAATATTAAGTTGTAAAAGTTCATCAGTAATATTATCAACTAGTTCAAGAGTGTCCATACGAGTTGTCAGTGGTATATAAAGCCAGACAATTACAAATTCAGCGACCTATTTGATAGTCAAACATCATTACATATGACTCATATTTGCGTTAAATACTTAATGTTTTTTCAATTGTGATATTATATCATTTCAATTTTAAAAATCTTTTTTTTCCAGTCATTTATGCACATTCCAGCCTATTATGTATATTTATCTTATTAAATTAATGTTAATAATTCGATATTACTATTCATTATTTTGCTGCTAAATTTGCCATTTAAATATTTTGAATTATTAGAGAACATCAAACCAAGTTTATAAAACTGTTAATAGAACAAAAATGTTTATATTTGATACTTCTTGAAACATCCAACGAATATTTATAAATATAGACTTATTTATTTAGTAATAGTCATCCTATTAAAAATGTTTTTGCAAAAAAAATATATAGTACATCTACAATTACAATTAAAACTAGTAAAACTATAAACTATAAACCACTACTAGTAAACCAATAAACCAGTATATTTAGCTATGTTATTCTGTTAGGTTGAAAATTTGAAAATTCGATATAAAAAGCTATTTACTTATTAAATTATTCAATATAATCTAACATCATTTGCTGTTAAAGTGATAATAATTTATAAATTTCCTTATACTTAACTTATTTAAAGCATTAAAATATAAATGAGTTTAAGTTGCGTAGAGTGCACTTTGATTGCTACCACTCATTAATACTCTGTGATAGCTACCATTCGTTAATACTCAGTGATTGCCCCTCATTAATACTCAATGATTCAGCTGCGCAATTCCTTTAATTAATTAGGTGCAATTAAACACTTAATTTGTAAATTATCAGAAATTACTGGGCGTTTTTCTTGCAATTTGCACAAGTGACTAATAAAACCTATAAAAAATAAATAAAAAAAGGCCTCAAGGCTTATCTAAAACTTTAAAAAAAAATCTTTATCAATGTTTTATAAACGAGATTTTATTTTCTGTAATTATTAGTTGCATCAAAGTTTAATGCAAAAACTCTGCATTTCTAGATCACATGGTTTGATTTTCTTTGAATAAAATAACAATAAACAATGCCTCCTACTTTAATGTCGGCTTAATATTTGATAAATATAAAAAAAAAAAATGTCAACCAAATTTCAGAACATTGAAAACAATTGCAGGTCACTGTATTTTATGATTTTTTTCCCTTTTCTAAAAACATCTGTGCTTTTTATATATTTAATAAATAAAACTGATTCAAATAGACCTAAAAAATGGAATAAAAATAAAAAAAAGGCTGACCTTAAGAATACAAATGTCTACAAGGAGTGAATTAGAAATACGATTATTCAGCTCGCCATAGGTACTAACGGTATTCTTTACATCCAAATTGTATATTAAAACCATCATACCATTCGTAATGCAACAATTCTGAAGCCCCTCACAGCCAAACATTTAAAATAAAAAGAAAAAGAAATTTTCGAAATCTTTTTCGAGAGTATATATAGATCTTATATATAAATATATAAGGATCTATATATACGATCTACGTATATATACGAGTAACAAATGTTATCGCTGCATATACCTGAATAATACTAAATAATTACAAATTTGCTCTATCATTAGTGAAATGAATTCAGAAGTTAGCATTAGAAAAAAAAAAAAAAAAAAAAAAAAAAAAAAAAAACAGAATTTAAAATAAAATTTCATCTTTGAAGCAAAAAAAAAAAAAAAAAACGTTATCATTTCATATCGATTGGCGAATCATGGCCAATTTCCACTTTTTGTGGTAATCGAAAGAAGCCCCGGATGTCATTTTGCGGGAGAAAATCAAATACTGCGAGCATGTGTTACCTAAACAGCAGAACGGGGGCATTCTGGAACACTATTTCAGAGCCACGAGATGAGAATGATGAAAAAAAAATTTTGCCGAGCTTTGAAAGATATTCCTGAATAAAGTTTGCGTTATATTCGACTGGGAAAAAAAAGGCGACACCTTCTTTCACATTTTCGCCTCATTGCCTCATAAAATGGTGAATGGAACCTGATTCAGCCTATAAAGTAAATGAACGGATAGTAATAAATGGAAAAGGATCGACGACCCTACTACTATAAGTATTAAGATTAGATTTGTATACTTTCAGGCTACAGCTGGGGAAAATATGAACGAAGCAATTTCAAAGTAGTCATTTTAAGAAAATAGCTTTCAATATTTCTATCGGACCCATTTCAACATTTATTTTCTACTGAGTCGCTTACAGTTTGTATTGCCACTTTCCTTCGGTGAACGAATACGTTTTGTGTTACTTGTAGTTCAAACACACTTCATTTATATGAACAGTCCATTTTCCTAATATTTTTTCTGTGTTTTGGTTGTAATTTTATTACTTTTTTTAATGTTATCATTCACATCGCAAAAATGTTAATTTTAACTTATTGTGATGTTCAACAAATTCGTAAATAATTTAGGTTTATTGTTTCTGTCTTTTTGAGACAGAACCACACTTATCCACCATACATACTAAGACAGAAAATAGGGGGAAATACTTACCTAGATGGATTTAGCTGATTCTAAAGAAATTTCACTTACAAATATCATTCGATCTGACATGAAAATGATTACAGGGCATTCATATGCTGTGTAAAAGAAGAGAAACAATCATAGAGCATAAGTTCCATTCAACTTTGACTATACCTCTACCTCGTTTGTGGGTCCGAACATTTACCATTACTTTGAGAGAGAATGCGCTGATGCTCAATTTATTTTTTAAATGACCTTTTTTAAACTGCTAAGTATTAAAGAAATCCTTTTATACAATGACATCTGATTTGAAGAAAATATTTATTTTTTACAACACACAGGTTCAAAAGCAAACTAAACTCCTCTGCTCAGATAAAAAGGAAAGGAACTGGAGGCTTATAACGTTTTTCTTTAGTTTGATTGTAATGTCTGTCCGTAGGCAATTCGATTAATCATTTCTACATTCGTCTTTCAGAATAAAATGGAACAACTTTTACAAGGTCCAAAATCCATATACTATTTGAGTTGCTCTCATAGCAGTTATTCTCTGCAAAATTCATGAAAAGGTAAGTATTAAAATTTATTAAAAGTCACATTAAATAATAAAAAGTAAGTTTCGAATAAACAAGATTAATTTTATATCTAAAATGTACGAATCTTTAAATGCAAATAGTTCTGTAGAATCTGTTGGCATATGTGATCACTTCAGCGTTGACTATACACTACTATTTCCAAAAAGTAAGACCAATCTTCAATTTAAAACTCCCGGGGCTTATGGAATTTCATTTTTTTTTCTTTTTTAGATTGCTGGCACTGTCCTTGACATCTGTGGGAAATTTGACGCCAAAATATTAATTAGTGTTTGAGTTACGCTTGGCTGTGTGAGACGCTAAAACTGGTTCCGGCGATTTTTGAAATGTCTGAATTAATTAAGCAAAGTACTTGCATTAAATTTTGTTTGCGGGAAGAAATAGAATGTTGCAGAAGGCATTCGGTGAACATTCCTTTATCGGAAAGAAAAGTTTAGAAAAACACTTCAAAGAAGGCAGAAAACGCGTTGAAGACGAAGAGCTCTCCGGTCGACCCTCCACCTCAACCGACGAAGTTCACGTTCAAAAAAAATTAAAGATCTGGTGCTCGCAAACCATCGATTTACAATTAGAGACCTTGCTACTGATGTTGGAATTTCAAAAGGATCGGTCAATTCCATTTTAGTGCCTCAAACGCATTAAATCTCGATTGGTACCGCAAATACTGAATGCGCCAGCTCACACTGCATTGATTCTTCCTGACGTTTTCGCCAAAAATGAAACCCATGTCATTCCACAACCAGCTTATTCACACCGTGTGACTTCTGGCTATTCCCTAAACTCAAAAGAACATTCCGGGGACACGGTTTTGAGTCAATTGAAGAGATTCAATGTGAATCGCCGCACGCTTTGGTGCGTCATGCGGGCCGATGACTTTTTAGCATGCATTGAGGATTGGAAAAAAAGTTGGCATAAGTGCATTGTGTCCGGAGGGGATTACTTTGAAAGCGATGAAATAAATTTGGAAGAATAAATAAAGAGTTTTTGAAAAAAAATAATTAGTCTTACTTTTTGGGCAGAGTATTAGAAATTGTACACGATGTAGTGCGTCGTAGTTGACTCGGATTTCTCAGTGAATGTTTCCGGCTTTTGTCTAACTTATTCCAATTATCCCAGGAAAGTTCTCTCCAAAGATGTCATTTTTCTCTTTTTCTCCGCTTTTCTTATAGGTAAGGAATTTAATACATTAAAGTATTATTATCATTAATAAATTGCAATTTTATAACATTTTAACCGTCTTATTTCTAAAGCTAATAAATCCCTACTTTCAAAATATAATGAATGTGGAAAAACTAATCAATAAAAAATGCCTTAAAAGTAGAATCTTAGATTTGTAAAATAATCCTAAACCAGTCTATTAGAGGTTCATTATCATTCATTCGATTCAGGCAATTCATTACGTAATTCGAAGAACGAGATAAAGAGGATTACCTGAAAGTACTGGGACGTACGAGTGTTACTGGTAGCATACTGGGAATGGTAACGATATAGCGTACAATGTCTCGTAATTTTTTAAATTATACGAAAATACATTTTTAATTAATTATAACATGAACAGAACTTCACTTTATCCCTAAGAACCTTGTATGGTTCGTTAGAAAGGATCGGTTTATTATCGGAAAAAAATGCAAAACAATATTTTTAAGATTTTATAAATCTCAAAAAAGTTTTCGTATGTTTTAGCCTCGCAGCAAATTTGTCTGCATCATACAAATCATGGAATATGTGTAAGTTCAAGAATATTTCTAGGTATAATGATATAAACTAATGTTATGTAATGTTACTCATGTAAGAAAAAAATCTTCATTTATAAAAATTTGAAATTCATGACAAAGATTTTTTTTACAGAATTATACTTGGCTGTAGAATCATATTTAATATTTTCGATGCTAAATTCAATTGAGTAATGGTTTTCAAAAATCAAGAAAGAATTAAAAAAAAGAACTTATTTTCATTCGGGAAACATGGCGGTGAAGAATTTATGGTGTGGGAAAGTATGTGAGATGGAGTAGGCAAATTCAAATTTATTGATGACATCATATTAGCATAAGTACAATATCCAACACGTGGCTGCTGGCGTAATTCGTATGCAGAAGGACTGAGGTTCGAATCTATTTGTGTCATTGTTGAAGATACTGCTTTTCGAAACGAGAACACTTCGATTTTGACATGTGCAGCATCTCTCATTGATATTCCTATTGGCTGGTGAGAGCTTTTCACGCAAATGTGGTTCATGGAAGGCACTGTTCTTCCCTTGACATCAGCCTGTGGGCTGTTCGTAGAATACTACCCCATTGGTGTTCTATCCTCACCTCTCTTTCAGGTAGAAGGACAGCATAGGAAGTGAGTTCGGCCCCATAGGTGGGGTGAGGAGAAAATAAAAGAATAATTAAATGCACATTATTATCTTAAACTATATTCGAAATTCTCGGTTCACAAGATTTCTTCAAGCACTTAAAAAACAATACTTCTAATCACTTTCCTTCGACACTTGTGGCTTTTTTACAATTATAAATTATTAAAATTACTGCCAGATTATAACAAAATCAAGTATATTTTTTATAACTAGAAACTGAATTCGAAAAAATTATATTTCCCCAAACAGTGGCTAAAATTTGCAATGTAAAAAATGGAAACAAATTTCTTTTATTGTTTAATAACTACTGAGTTGTAGTGTCCTTACGACAGCAGAAGTGCTTACAATTATATTTAGAAAATAAAAGAATTGCCCTATTAGATAAAAAGGTTCGCATAAAATTTGAGGATTGCAGGAAAATGTGACAAAATAACATTGCAGATGGGATCAAACCTTTTTCCTTTGCTTATTTAATTTCTTGAGAAATCTCTAGTTGAAACCATGTAGTTTGCAGTAATTTTATTGGAATACATTTATTAAATTTTTCAGAGTTCTTCAAAAAAGTTTTTTATAATGCTGAAAAATGCTTTTAATATTTCTTATGAAGAGTAAATGTAATTTTGTAAAAATGTAAATAATGTAATGTAATTTTATGGAAATGTTTTTAAATTATTGTAAATAAAATTTTAAAGTCTATAAAAGCTGGTATAAAATTGTTAAAATTGCTGCATTCCTAATGATTTCAGACCATTTTAGGACACCTTAATTTTTATTTTTATTAAATTGTTTTCACAAAAAAGCTGGAATAAATTGTATAATATTTATTTTATATGCCAAGTAAATAAATTTCTAAACCAAATGCCTTCTCACTTTTTGCAATCACAACTATAGTTTTTTGGACTCTTGACAACACCCTGTAGCCTGTAGCACACACAAATAAAACTACAAGGAAGCTTTTCATTGAACATGTTGACAACTGTAAAAGATAAAATTTACAGAAAGGTAATCAGAAAAAACCATTAATTACATGAATTTACTAATTACAGGTAATTCTAATTTACTAATTATTTATTTTCATACATATTGTACAACTTTATTCATTATAAAAACACTGATAACGATTCGCAGCAGTATTAAATTAATTTTTATTTTCAAAAATTTAAATTTGAAAATATTCAACAGGGGTATCGTTAAACATATAAAAATTTTCAAAAAATTGTGCTTGCCTCCCAAAGTTAGTTCAAATAAGTTCATGAATGCCTGAATTTGAAACAAACAAAGTTATCGTTATCGTTAAGTCACCGGAATACGATACATACGGTCTTTAATATATTCCTATAGAAAAAGAAAAACCCGTTATATAATGATTGATGATTTAACTCACAGGTTTATCCTCATATTGTATCTTTAAATAAATTTTGAGTCTTTGAGTTCAGGGGTGAGTGAAACGGGTATCTTAGCTGCGAAGTCCATCATTAAAGAGGAAAAATGGTTTTGGCTTGAATCCAATTGAATGATAATACAAAATAGCAATAAATGAGCTTCCGCAGAAGTGTCTAGGATAAGAGGAATTGCCAACAAGATCTGAAAGATCAGTAAAGACCTGCAATTTTCAATCAGATTCTTGCATTGAAATAGACTGTTGTAGATCTTTTCAACTCCTCCAATGGAATTGAATAAACTTCCGAATTCATTTAATACATAAAGTGTTTTGTTAAAATCATCTTCATCGTCTCAGGTATTGATGGAAGGCATAGTCGTTAGAGGTTCTGTCTGGAACTTGATTTTTCAGCGTTTACACAAAAGAAATTCGTGCATGTATCGTTTTTTTTTTGAAGATTCTCTGAGGGTAAAGGCATATAGTAATTTTAACAGCCTTTCTCGGAGGCAAGGTGTCTTTTGAGTCCACAGTTGATGTAGGTGGGATTTTCAATATATCTAATGATGGGAACTTCTTTACAAAAGTGCTGTCTACACGAACTTTAGACATCATACCTTTGAGCAGCAGTTTCTACTTTTATCATGGAAGTAGTTTCACTTAAAGAGCTGGGTAGCTCCTGGTCTACGGTTGTATCTTTTGACACGATCTGTAAGATAACGGATTCTTTTAACCTCGAAGATCTTTAAGTTTTGCTCACTCCTGTGAAGTATTATTTGTCATATTGGTCCTAATTTCTAGTTTCTGTTTTGCAATTGAGTAACTTTGATATTTGAAACTTGAACGTAAGGGCGTCTTCAGTTTCAGCTGCACTGGCGTTAATTGATAGACCTTTAATTACAGCTTTAATTGGCTTACTTGATTACAGCAACATTCGAAAACAAATTTATTTCCTTGTTTTTAAGGAAAAGTAATTAAAGATTGAAAATGTTTCTTCATGGGCAACAACATTTCCAGTATTTCCAGTACAATTTCATTTTTATTTATTCGTTAAATGCACTTCCAATAACACTTAGATTTTTGATGCATCTTCACTTGCTGCACAGTTAGATAATCTAGCAAGAGGTGGCTGGAAGTTTTCCTCTTCAACATTAATTTACTCTTTAACGTGTTGTTCGAAAGCATTTTTAGTATGTATTTGCTTCGCAGAGATACTGTCCTATTTCTCATGGTAATATTCATGTAAGGGAAGAAACTCCTTCCTAGTCCATATGGGAATCATCAGACAGCAATTGGGTATCGGGATGAGAGTCAAGGTTTCCACACCAGCCCTGAGATGAATTGGTCCTCTCCAAAAAATCAATCTTCAAATCCACAGTAGCAGTTGTTTTTATTTTGAAGCACGGGCATTTTCAAGAAATTATCAAAAATTTATTTAGCAAAATTGGATGGAAATTTCATATTATAATCTGGAGTGTTTTCTCAATGAGAATTACTAACAGATAATACGGAGAGATCCATCATAGCTCCTTACTTGGAAGATTCTCGCACCAATTTAATTGAAGTTCAGTTTTCTTTTTAATAATAATGGAACATTATTAAAAATTAGAATAAAAATAACGATTACTTGTTTTTTCTTTTAAAAATTAAATATTTCTTTTATGAATGAAAAGTAAAACAAAAGCTTAAAAAATAAAATAATTCTTTTAATGATAAAAATTCCTTTTTATAAATAATCAAATTAAGGACTAAGAATAAATTTTTAAAATAAAATTATTTTAAGAAATAAATAATTATTTTCTTTCAAGAATAAAATAATTAAGAATTTTAAAAAAATAAATTTTTTTCTTTTAAGAATAAATCTCTTAGCCATAAATAAAATTCTGTTTCGTGGGCAAACTTTGGTATCAAATTTCTTTCAGACTAAATTATTGTCAGTGTTGTGATGAAAATTCTTCGCATCATCAATGCTTAGATTGCAACAATAATAGAAAAATGTTTGAAAATGCAATCATGTTTTCACGCGAAATTAAAATTGAAATCGTGTTCGTGAAAATCGTGTAATTATGCCAAAATAGTTTTTCTAGAAACATAAATAAATGTTTGTAAGCTATTCTTATAGTTATACGTATCCAGGGGATCCGTATAACCATGAGATAGCTTACAAACATGTTTTATCCTGTTATAAAAAATCTACTTTCGAAAGTTTTTATTTGATTTATTGATTTCAAATAAATCTTTTATTCATGAAATAATGATTTAAAACCAGTCTCTTCAAAGCATGTTATTTTGATAGTCAATTTATTCATTTAATTCCTTTGACAAACATTTTTTGTGAAAGGTTCATGTTTAAGAATGAGAATTTTATGAAGAGTGTTTATTCCATGACTTAGAATTTCGTGAAGATTTTGATATTAAGGAAGAGTATGTTACGGTGGACACAAAAAGTTAGTCCACAATTTTTCTTTCAAATGGAAAATAGTGCATTAATTAGAATGTGTTAGTATTATTAAAAAAACATACAAGTTATTCCTTCTAAAATAAACTTGGTTTTAGTTTAGCTTCTTATGAATATTGCAGTATCATCTTCGCTTTTAGTACATCGTAGATATAAAATAGTCGAGAATAAACTCGCGGCTAAGAGATAAGGGGATTTGATAAACATCGTGAAATCAATAAAGATAAAATGAAAAGTAAAGATGAACATTTATTACCAGGCGGAACTTTCTGTGTTTCTCCCATAGTTGGGGAAAATACACCTAAATTTCATTTCGAAAAGCATCCTTCTTTTTTCAATTCCTTCTATTAGTTCACACTGTCCCTATGTATATCTTGTTCAAATTTTCAATCGTTCATAAAATACTTTTTATTCATCCCCTCAAGTTCAAATACATTTTTTCGAACTTGTAGTGGATGACACTTGATGTTAATACAGTTTTTTCAAATATTAATGCAGTAATTAAATTAATTAATTTTAGTTTTTTTAGATTTAAATTGCATGTATCTACCAATAGAAGGCGCCAGATAAACTTAAAAAAATGAATGAAAATTATTTGTAAAGGACTTTTCTGCAATATAGTGAAAAAAAAAAAAAAAAAATAGGAATTGACTTTAATTTTTTTTTATATTACTTGTTTCCCCCTTTTATTGGCTGTTTGTAATAATAACAAAGAGAAATCATTTTTGGGATGCATTTACAGTTTACTAATTCGAAGAAGTGGCATGCGTTAGATTTACTATTTTCATAAACAAGACAATTTCATGGAGTCTTGCTGGCATGTGTGAACAAAATTTTAATAATAAGTTTCCTTTTTATAAATAATCAAATTAATGAGTAAAATAAAATTTAAAATCAAAATTATTTTAAGTAGTAAATAAATAATAATAAAAATTAATAATAATAATAATTAATTATTATTAATAATAATTAATAATAAAATAATTAACATAAGTAAGAGTAAAATTTTTCTTTTAAGAATAGATCTTTTACATATAAATAAAATTCTATTACGTGGGAAATCTTTTTCGTAAAATATCTTTCAGTTTGAATTGATTATAAAAATTGTGATGAAAATTCTCAACCCCAAAATTATTTCTAGATGGCAATAACTCTTTCTTTACTTCATTGATGGTCTATTCGTAGCATTCAAAAGCAGACGCCACCAATGTATAAGACAATTATAAGCCTTATTCGAATATCAAGGAATCGATTCCCTATTAAAGGCATGCATTATAGCCACTGTTTTTAGAAACGAGGAGATGTGACAAAGATTGTGATAACATGTGTGAGCGTCTAGAATCGGTAACTAAAATGTATGGCTTCCTCTTGGGAGTTTTTCCAGTTTTTTCTCATTTCTACAAATAAGTATGAGGAAGTTCAAATAGAAAATAATCCCAGAAAATCTCTTTTCCCCTTTTCCGAAAAAATCCCTTTTTCTACCTATCAGACCTTACAAAGTATAATATTCTACTCTGTGCAACACGAGATTCCTAGTGAAAGGAATCTTATAATACATTTCATTTTCATCTCGCATAGTTCACTAAAATAAACAGAATTACAAAACATTAGATGTCCAAACTATTGCCAATGGACCAACACTGGCCAATAAGTACCATTAATCTGGACAGCCATATTTTATTTTGATTACATTGTATGTAAATCACACAAAATATTTATAATTCTTCCCAGATAAAGAAGTGTTAACTTCAAATTCGAGGTATTAAAATTTTTTGCTAAAAAAATATTACGTGGCCTACCATCTCTTTTTATTCATAATTATATAGAACTATGCAAGGAATATAAAATAAAAATATATTATATTTTTTTAAATATTTAAAATCTTTATGAATTATGATTTTAAAAATATATTAGTTTACTAAATAAATCAGAAAATTTATTTTTGCCAATAATGAAAAATACATAACGATTTCCATTCTAAAGATTATAATATTCTTACAAAATCTATGAAACCCACAGCTGTTTTTTAAGAATGAAAAAACTAATGATTGTAGTTTTTTTTTCAACATTTAAATATTCGGTTGACATTTGTATGCATATTTGTCGTTAACATAAAAAGACATCAAAATAAGGCATTATGCATTTTTTCCCCTTGCCTATTCAGTTTAAATCAATATATGTTACCTTAGCATGTGTTGTACTGCACATTGATAAAACGTTTTTTACAGAAAATCAATCAGAAGTCTATTTTTTTAAGCAATGAATAAATAAAATAATTTATTAACTAACATTTTAACAATTTGAAACTAAAAAATATATTCTATCAAGCCTCATTTTTTTTTTTATATTTGCTATTTAGTAGAATTTTTCTGTAATATGGATCACTTTTAGGCCTCTAGCCATTTAAGATAACTGATTACCCTAATATCAATTCCGAAGTAATGCAATTGGTACGTCCTCCAAAAAATATGTTAAGTCAATTTCCCGTATGTCTTGGTACAATTTTGAATGCAAATACATAACAGTTTGGTTTGTTTTAGACCAAAGAATAACAAAAACATAATTTTTAAAGGAAAAAAAAATAAAAATACATTTCTTTTCATAGCCCGCCTCTAAAATTTGACTCTTCTAAAAATTTCCCTCTCTGAATATTCAAAAATTCTTTTGAAAACAACTTATTTTTCTTAAGAAAAGTTTAAAAATTCCACTTTTTACAATATTTAACAAGAATTTTGAAATAGGCTATTTTCCTTGAAACATTTTAAAAGTTTCTATCCTGTAAAATATTCTACACAAAGTTTAAAGAAAGATAATTTTGCTTACAAAATTTAAAAGTGTTCCACAATCTAAAATATTACTCTTTAGCCTTTATGAAAAAATTCATAGCTGAAAATAAAATGCTTGAAATTAAAGGGAAAAAAAGAATAACATTGTATTGAAGTATAGTGTAAAACGAAGTATTACTGTATTATAAGATGAGTATATAAATTCGATTAATCAACTATAGTGCATGTTGAAGACACAGTTTAAAATGATTACTTTCACGAGTGGTATCTGAAAATTCTCAACTTGTTATACAAACAAAAACAAAATAAAATTACGTTTCTTAATTTTAATAATTAAAAAAATAATAGAAATTATACTTAAAAAATAATTGATTTATTGACTTGATTAAATAAACAGGCTTATGATAACTATTTTAAAATTTCAAAATTTTATTTTATAGATATGTCAATAAGAATAAAAAGTTAATTTCCTTAAGCTGTTAAACATTTAATAAAACTCAATTACTTTTTTTTTACTTTTCTTTTCAATTTTAAAATGAGAAAGGAAAAACGATAAAGATTTAAGTGACAGCACCCATTTTCATAATTTATTTGAATAAAAGGAACTTCAGTTATATGTCTTTAAATTATAAATCTTAAAAGAAATATTTTCGTGCATATTAAAACTAATTTGAAAACTCTCAGAATGAATGATGTGTTTAAATCTTAATGACATATGACAGTGATTCCCGATATATATATATATATATATTATAAAAAAATTACTGCAATTATTTTTAATTTTTAGAAACTTCATTTAATCTAACTTTTGTTATTAAACATTTCATTGCTATCTAAAGTACGATTAAATTTGTTGTACGTTAAATCGATAAAAAAATAATAAAATGTTAATAAAGGTAAAAAAAGATGTTTATGCTTCCTTTATATTAAGCCCTGATATTTTCGTTTAAATTCTTTAATAACAATAACATAAATTGCATTTATTCTTAGCCTTGTGTATGGAATTTGTTTTACTTTTCAATCAGTTCCGCTCCAAGTTCTGCTACATCATTCTTTTTTGCCTTTTTTTTGCAAAAACTATAATGATTTAGAATTTCGTGAAGATTTTGAAATTAAGGAAGAGTATGTTACGGTGACAAAAAAAATTAGTCCACAATAACACAATACTAAAACATATGCACCATTTTCTTTTTTGTCTTTTGAGAAATGTAGTCGTCAAAAAACGCTAGGGCAACAAGCCCTCCAGAGGATTTCTTCGTTCAACTTTGGCTCAATAAAGACACCACCTCTCATTTGGGACATTATATTTACTTATGTTGCAAATAAACCCAAACATTTTTGTTGATGAATAATTCCCCAATATTCGAGTGTTTCATGAATAGCATTAGCTATTGCTTCTCTTGTTTCTGACGTAAATTTTGGTATTGGAAGCAATTGGTCAATGCCTTTTCATAAACAATCAATGGCAGTCTATCATCAAATTTCATTATTTACAGTGTCATTCCTTCACAGTGAAGAGTCAAAGAAGAATTGGTTGAAAATTTGGTTTTTTAAATCTTCAGGTTCAATTTTCTCTGCTTTTCTAAGATTTTTTCATATTTTACTCGGATGAATCAAATTCTGCGCATTTAACTGTTTTTTTAAAACTATAGCTGCTTTTTTTATTGCTTAATTTTGCTGAAACAGGAGAGTAACATCATTGTCTGGACATCATTTTGTAACTCATCATATTCTTCGTATCTCTATTTGGGGAAAGTGGATCACAAAGAGAACTTATTTTTTTCTTTATTTGAAGAACACCTATCACTTTTAAAAGAACTAATAGCATCTTCATACAAATCAGAAAAATTTGTATTTGTCCACATAAAAATCTGTTATTTTTCATTTCCACATTTATTCCTTTCATTAAAATAAATCTTTGCTTTTATCTTCAAAATTTCCTATCTACATTTTCAATTTTACCAGGTCGTCAGTTTTGTCTTTGATAAAGAAAAAAAAAATTCGATCACATTAAGAGCATTAGCGTGAGCAATATCAAACAGATCTTGTCAAACCATTTTCCATTCTTCTTTATGTTTTACCCCTTAACAAGGGATGGGCGGTCTCACAGACCGCTCAAAATGTTCCTCCCATCACCCCTATTACATGGTTAGTTCAATAAAATGGAGTTTACCTCTAGCTTCCTGTTTTGTGACCTTGAACGTAACACCCTCTTATCACAAGGGTTTGCCGTACGGATAGAAATCGGATAGAAATTCTATCGCATTCTTCAAGAGTGGGCTGTGAGACCTCACCTCCCTTTCAGTTTTACAATTTTCGGCAATTGTACACATTGGCTCTGAAATTAGTTTCGTGGAGATTTATTTTTTTATCTGATCCACATTATGTGGAAGATTTACAAAATATTCTAGATGAATTTACAAGTGATTTTAGTGCGACTTCATATTTATCATAACAAGCAACAACAGGAGAGACCTGGAGAAGAAAGCCACCAAAGCATTGCAGCAGTTCTCAAAATGGGCAATAGAAGAAAAATTGTCAATCTCACAAGATAAAACACAAGCCCTAATACTAGGGAAAAAAGGGAACATCAAAAGAATGCCAATACTAAAATATGAGGGTTGGAAAGTAAAATGTGTAAACAACTTAAAATACTTAGGAATAACAATAGATAAAAACCTCAACTTCATACCACACCTACAAAAGCTAAAAAGTGATCTAATGAAACAAGCAAATAAACTGGAGGGTAATGTCGGGAAGAAACTGGGGAGTCAACCCTAAACTAACAAGACTTTGGTACAAAACAGTGGCAGAGCGAAGAATTTGTTATGCGGCATCAACATGGGCTGAAAACTTAAACAATAAAAAAATAGCACAACTATCAACAATTCAGAGACTTTTTACACTAAAAATAACCAGAGCGTACCGAACTACACCATCATCGGCACTGCTAATTCTGAGCGGACTATTACCTCTACACCTCATGGTAAAGAAGGAGGTTATAATAACAAACGTTACAAGATTGGGCAGAAACGACAAGCTTGGCCGCACACACTTCAACGCAATGGACTACGACACACAGATCTCACAATGGTTAGAACCACCTTGGTCAAAACCATCAACCACAATAAAAAATTTCGAAACTCCAGCAACATTATAATCTACACAGATGGCTCAAAAATAGACCACCAGGTGGGATCTGCGTTTGTTGCATACGAAAAAGATAAAGAAATATACAACTGGCAAGGCAAACTCAATACCAAAAATTCAGTCTACCAAGCAGAACTTCTAGCAATCCTAAAAACACTGCAATGGGTAAAAGAAAAGAACTTTTCTCAAATCAGCATCAAAACCGACAGCATGTCGTCGCTCCAGGCCATCAAGAAGTTTTTCAATAAAAACAAACTCGTACAAAGAATCAGAAACGAAATTCAAGAAATACGGCCAAAACTATTAACAATAGAATGGATTAAAGCTCATTCAGGAATAGTAGGCAATGAAAGAGCCGACTATTTAGCAAAAGACGCAACAACAAACCCAAACACATTATCTGAAAGCCTACCCACTCCAGAAAGCTTCCTCAAACACCAACTAAAACAACTTCTCATACAACAATAGCAAGAGGAATGGGATACAGCCACCACCGGCAGAAGAACACACAATTTCTTACCAAAAGTGTCACATAACATGTCTACAAATTTATTAATTACATATTTCGTAACAGGCCACGGTCCATTCCCAACCTACCTACACAGATTCTGTATAACAGACAACGATACATGCTTGTGCGGAGAATCAGGATCACCAGACCACTATCTATTCTCATGTCCATTAACCGACCTCAACCATGAAGAAGAACCACCACCAGCATCATGTCATGAATGGGCCATCAAAGCAGCTAAATGCAAGAAATTAAAGGAAAAAATAATCAAAATAATGACATTCTTAGTTGAGGACATTGATTATATAACCAGCACAACATAATAAAACTAACAGTCAACCAAACAATAAAAAGAACAATAGAAAAATCAACCAAACTTAGACTCAAAAAACAGTGATAAAGATTAATAAGAAGATTTGTACTTCCCTGCACGAGAAACTATGCATACACATAGTCGACTGTAAAACTAAATATTTATCTTATTTTCCATTATCATAAGTATCTAATTATTTGTTAAACAGTAAATACTCAACTATTTCTATTTATATAGTAACATAATCATTTCTATTGAAAAAGCTCCAACATGTTTATACTTTTAAACATAGTACAGAACAGTCGTGTGACGTTCTTACTACTAATTCATTTTATTCTATTTTTTATTTTTTTAATTGTAATTATTTTCTAGTTTTTCATAATTTTCTTTTTAATTTTAATAATTTTTGTCTTTTTTAAATTTTCCTATCTATCTTTCCCCTCTTAGTTTTATATAAGCCAAAAACAAGAGCCTGCACAGGCTCCTCACGTATTGGTTTGGAAAGCTCGGTTGGTTAGTATCAACCGGGACCCAACCAAATCGGTAACTCCTAGTGATGAATTGCTAACAAGACATCCGGCTGTGCAAAGCCGTCACGGCCATTGGTGGCTACAATCCTCCCTTTCCGCAGGTGTGTACTAAAACCACTGTAGCGTTACCTTGTGTGATGGGGTCAGGGGCACGCCTGCGGCGTCCAAGTCCAAGTTATTTTAGTGCAGAAGATGACTGTGAAGAAGGTTTTTGTCTGTGAAAGTTCCCACTCAACAGATTCTGAAATTTTTTCAAACAACAATAAATTCTCTGGCTCAGAAAAACTCTAGAACTTTTCAACAGAACCAAAGGTGCTGTTGTTGCAATATATGAAAAATGCTCTGTTCATTCATGCAGTAGGACAAAACATTGGCCTATTGCTTTTTTTGTCGATTTAGTAGATAGGAGCACAATAAATGCTTACAATTTAGCCCAAGGCTATTCCCAAAAAGAAAATTTCCAAATCAGGATGGTATTTTTGAAATGATTGACGAGAGATTTAGTCCTACAACCATTACATACCAGAGTCAAAAATCCAAGAATAAATAGAGAATTGAGCCTAATGATAAAACAGATTTTAGAAAAATAAGCGGAGTCTCAGAATGGGGAGCAGTGCACAAAATAAACCATATTAAAATCAAGGAAAACATGTCTCTGTTTCTTGTTTTAAATATATACTGAGTATACTATACTCCATACAGTAGCTGATTACAAACCGACCTGAGCAAATGCAAGCTTGGTAGATGATATGATCGTCTAGACATGAAAATGTAATCTCCTATATTCAGTAGATGTTATCGTCTATTATTTATGCGTTTTCCAGTACGATCAAATCAAATTTTGTAAATTTTCTTGAATTTTAAAATAACTCGCTTCACAGCTTATCTTAAAATTTATATTCGAGAACAAAACTTTTATGTAAATCTTTTTGTTATGCAAAAAAAAGTATGTTGCAACAAAATTTTAAAAGTTGAAATTTAAGGACACCTAAAGGATAAAAAAAATATAATAGGTATACAATAAACGTAAAACATGGAAATTGGAACATGCTTGTTTATACATTTATGCACGAAAAGTCTAGACAATTTAAATATATTTACCTAGCTGAACAATATTTGAAAAAGAAATACAAGGAACGTTACTACAATATGTATCAATTTATAAAGTAATTTTTTGTAGAAAACTAGATGCAAATTTTCACAAGGAAATTCTTGCACAAAATATTTTATTCCATGTAACGAATCATTATTAAAATTAACTTGAAATGAATAAATATTTCCTTTTTATGATAGTATTGTTTATGATAACAAAAACCTTTATTGATAATATTGATTTGTAAAAACGTTTAATTATTAAAACATTTTCTGATAATATTCTTTTCGAAAGCCGGACGTTTTGACTCGAGGTTATTCACTCATAGAAGGGTAGAAATATAGTAAATACGGCGTTGCCTCTGATGCATCATAGGGCGAACGTTGCACAATAGGCATGTTTTGTAACTAAGCTTTAAATGAACACTTTTAAACACGCCATTTGAGAAATGGTAACATTCCCTTGTTCTTCTTTCTTCCTAATAATACTTATAATTTATTTATGTTTTTGATAATAACTTCTGTGATAATCCAACTCATGTATCAAATCTATGTATTTAAACTACCAAAACCTTAAACAATTTAGCAACCAGTGCAGAAAACTACTTTTTTGGAATTTTTTACTACTAAACACTCTTTAAATGACAATGAACACTGCCAGGAGCCTTTATTTCTCCTAATTTAAAATTAATTCTAAATTATCAATTTCTTGCAATTAGATGATGTCATCAGTTAAACTTCAAAGCTGATTTAAAAATTGTAAAATTTATATTAATGATTACATCAATATGAGATTTTGCAATTTATAACTCAGCTTTGAAGCTTAATTGATGAATGCTACATAAGAAAAATAACAATAACAGTTACATTCTATATGAGAAATTACATATGAGATTTTGAAACTAATTTAACTAATTTAAGACAAATGTATTATATATTTTAGTTTATAAAATGGGGTTAGTATTTTTGTAAATATATTATATTTGCCTGATGGATGGACGGACGGACAGACGGACGAAGAGACGGATGTATGGTTACATGGATAGACTACAAGTTAAAAAAAAATGTATTTTAACTCGAGTGGATGAATAAAAAGTATTTTATTAACGATTGGAAATTTGAACAAGATATAATATATAGGGAGAGTGTGAACTAATAGTAGGAATCGAAAATAAATGATTTCGGGAACTAACTCTGCTGATATCGATATTCATGAAATTTTTAATCCTTTTTTTAAGAGTTTAATAATTTATCGCATGAATTAGCCACCGATATATATATATTTATTTTTTAACAAAATTGTAAGACTAAGATTTATGATCCCAGATCTAGATAATATTATGGAATAGGATCACAGATTAAGATAATATAGATCAGAATTAAGATAATATAGATCAGAATTAAGATAATATAGATCAGAATTAAGATTATATAGATCAGAATTAAGATTATATAGATTAAGATTATATAGATACAGATCATAGTGTCAAATGTTTTTGATCGCAAATTATAGAGGGGATATCTAGATTTCCATCGTCACTACTTTACTAAAACATATTTAAAATAGAACAAAAAAAAAAAAAAAAAAAAAAAAAAAAAAACTTTTATGCAAGTTTGTTTCTTAAGGTGTTTTATGCTTTCTTTTACTCATATTAAATTAAAAGAATTCTATTTTCATGTTAATACCAAAAGAAAAAAGGAAAATCACTGTACAAGACTGATCATCGCACTTTATTCAAACCTTTCAAAACTGTCGTACTCTGTTATTATCCACTCCTTTAAGTAGGAGGCTGCAAATCTAAAATAAATGCTTGTCCTTTTAGAATAAAAATCAATATTGGAAAAGAGAATACTATTTTTTTTCATCGAGTGATCTTCATATCTTTCGTGTGCTCACAAAAAATTACCAGCTTTCAGTTTAGTTTTTTTAACTTAATATGACAACAAAACATTTCAAGATATGTATCCTCCTCAAAACTCTACAATAACATTACGAAAAGTGATGGACAGATGTATAATTATCCGTACAGAATCATGCATTCATTTTTTTCCTCTTTTACAATGCCTGTTATTGATTTATTTATAACTTTGGTTAACAATACGCTGGCTGTGCAGCGCCGTTAAGGATCAATACTGAGAGAAGCATCCAAATCTAAAGTGGCATGAAAATGTTTGTATGTTATGGTCTCCGCTATGTTGACTGGAGGATCAATAAAGGAATTTTTGTCGATGAATGCTGACAACTGTTAATTTTGGGTTGAATTCCTAACCCATTAGAGTCACTCACTCCTACTGTCTCGGTATTTGGTATTTCAAACGTATGTTTAAATATAAATTACACTGGAAAGAACATATCGAAAATGTGATTATTAAGAAAATATTTTTTACGAATACTTTAAAAACTGTTTAATAAATTTTATAGACAATATAAAAATATTTCCGTTAATTAGTATTATGCTAAGACACATGACTGTGTTTGGACCTGATATGAGCATTTATAGTGCCACTGCAGTTTTTAAAGAACTTTATTAAATATGACATCCAAAGAATGGGCATTGATTGTGTCTGGATTTGAGAAATGAAGTGGATTAAATTGTGCCACTCCAGAATTTATTAAATATGACATCCAGAGAAAAAGCTTTGATTGTGTCTGGATCTGAGAGGTGATCTGGGTGAAATTGTACCACTGCAGTGTTTAAGAAACATTATTAAACATGACATTCAGAGAAGGAGCGTTATTTGCGACTGGATCTGATGTACAGTTTTGGAAGTGATGTGGGTGAAATTATGCCACTGCAAGTTTTAACGAACATTTTTAAATATGACATCCAGAAAAAGACGATTGCATGTTGTCCCCCTTCTTTTCCATCATAACCGAAGGACATTTTAGGCTACGAATTTATAATACTTATCTTCCGGTATTGTCACAAAAGCATTACTTAGATTGTACCACTGTTATGATGCACACAGAGTTTTGTAACCATAAATTTGGTACAAGTACGTTCAAAAAGCTACTCCGATTTTCTTCAAGCCCAACGAAAGGAATATTTCTGCCTACTAATTTATCGAAACTTCGTTAAACATGAACAGCTGAAAGGCACATTTCTCATTTCGACCTTTCTCTCTTATTTTTTAATGTGCCAATATTTATAAAACCTACCATCAGTATAAAAACCGTGTGTTATTCTAATTTTATAAATAATAAATTGACTGATGACCCAAAAAACTAAATTTGAAGTA
Organism: Caerostris darwini; assembly: GCA_021605075.1. Taxonomy (NCBI): domain Eukaryota; kingdom Metazoa; phylum Arthropoda; class Arachnida; order Araneae; family Araneidae; genus Caerostris; species Caerostris darwini. The sequence goes on along the minus strand of BPLQ01007175.1, from coordinate 1,180,402 downwards.
AACAACAGATGTTGATGCCAAATTCTCTCCAGTTTACTTATGAATATCAACTGGAATTTAAAATATTTTATTTAACAATACTATTTTACAATCATATTTTCTTAATTAAAGATAAGTAGTATCTATAGAATTTTTTTTATGTTTGATCATGAGTTTAAAACAATTCTAAAACAATAGAATTTAAAAAAAGGAAAATAAATCTCAGATTAAAGCCCTTTTGTGCACCATTCGAAGCCAATACCAATGAAAAACTTAATAATGCTTAAAATTTGAATTTCAATGTGAAATTTTACAAAGGGTGCGATATATTCTAGGCGATGTCATGGTTGGTTCGCTGAAAATCCATGCTTTTATAAACATCGCCGAATTGTTCAAACAGACACTTGTTGTCTTGCAAACGATTCCATTTCCCGATCCATTGTGGCCATGTGGATAAGATGTCTGTCTTCTGGTCTGTTCGCGATCTATGACCGCTGAGACCTTTCACGACGTTCCGTATGACTGTCCTCCATGCATCGATTTCATATTCTGCAGACAGCCATGGGATCTTGACCCCCTTGAGCAGCGATATTGCGGTAAGATAATTCACAGTA